>CM076577.1:422958828-423160907 GCA_034641835.2 Pinus albicaulis
TAATATGCACCAAACAGGGGTTGGCATGGGGGCCTAACTAGAAACTAGCGCCAGTTGGAATTACTGTCAAGAGTATAATCGTGCCAAGCCAGTTTACCCTAGAAAAAAGAGAAAAAAGGACAAATAGAGACTGGATCTAGTCTTCTGGGGGCTGAACAAGGGTTTAACACCAAGGAAGGTGAACTAGACAAGCAGACTAATCAATCAAAAGCCAAAAAATAACCCAAAGGAGGAAGGACTAACTCCCACTGATCCCCAGCGGAGTCGCCAAATTATTGAGGCGGTAAATCCCCTCTGCGGACAGAGGTGATCCCACTAGCCCTAGAGTGGGTCTAGCAACAATCAAAACATGCTACGATACCGACTCCTAGTTACAAAAGACAGAGCTACGATAGATAGCCTACCTCAAGTCCTACGCTGTTGTTGTCGAAGAAGAAGCGATGCTTCCCATTCCTAGCTTGACAGATCACAATCCTTCCGCTCACCGCTTCTGGACACATGTACACATGCAGAGAAGAAACAACAACATACAATGTAATAATTCAAACATGTAACTATCAATCAGTCGGAAAGGATTGAACTAAATTGCATTACATAGATAAGCAATACAATAGTGGAACCAATAACGTAGTCGAGCATATATTAGAATGTGAAAGAAAGATTACAACCAAGTTCTGACGTTTCATTCTTCCTTTGGCAAGGCTTCCAGCAGAGCGTGTCTCACAAATCTTGTCGAGAATCTGGACAAGGCTCTCCTCTCTTACAGGGTTCTCCTTAGGTCTACTCTCAATAGTCACTCAGCTATAGTTTTCTTCCCAAATGTTCAGCTAGCTATCAAATAGAGAGGGCAGGCTTTTATAGAGGGAGAAGGAGAGGTTAGGCTCCCTATAATCATGGGGGAGAGTCCTATCTCTTAGGAAGGTTCCATGAGAGGTGGAAAACCACTTCCTAATCAAGGAGATCTGGAGGCAAACAACCCAACCTCATATTGGTGATCCATTTTGAAGTTGTTAGAACCAAACTTCCGCCTTCTATTGTTAAAAAACATTCCTTAAAAGGCTTGGCGCGGGCATGACACAGGGATAGAGTGCCAATTGGCGCACCCAGTAGTGTGCTTTTTCCCCATTGGTGCGAGGGATGAACTGGATACCCGCGCCAATGCCAAAACATGGATTTTTAGGGTTTTCCAGAGGAATTGTTCTTTAGGAGAATTCTTGTCCTTATGCAAAAGGATGCCATTAAGGTGTTTTCAGGACATTTTACTATTCACAGATCACAGGAATATTCCTCCAATGTAAGGGACGAGGGATTGCAAGGACGATGAAAAAATGTTGTGTAACAATTCCCACTTGGATATATTTCCCTGGTCAGGAATATAGTTCGTGGCATTGTGGTACCTAAATTGCTGAGAGACACTGGATAGATTTCCCTGGTCAAGAATCTAGTCTGTGGCATTTTGGTACCTAAACTTTTGAGAGACCTTGGATAGATTGCCTTGGTCAAGAATCTAGTCCATGGCATTGCAGTGCATAAAATCTTCATAGTTCATATGTTTTGAGATCCTCCATGTACTTGTACATGTAAACATGAATACCTCCCTGGTTAATAGGGAGTGTTGAATAATGTAACTAGGTTCGATCTTCATTTGAGTAACAATGTATTGCACTTATGAAAAATAATTTACTATCGTTGAATTATTCAAGCTGGGTTTCATTCTTGGGTCAATTTTCAAATAGGTCAAAGAACCCATTGTGTGCTCTAGGAATTTTTTTGCTGAGTCAAAGTGAAAATTATTGTTGGATGAAACCCTTCTTGGGCTCCTTAAAGTCAAAGGAAATTTTTTAGTACTCCTTCCCATCAAATCAGCCTCCTCATCTAATTGACCCACAAGTTGGCCTAACTCTATATAAAGACACTTCTCTTCATATGATCATGTAGGCTCATTTTGGAGACATCAACGACTATATATACCCAGCTAAAATCATTCTAGTTCGGAGGTAGAAGAGTGATTTAGTTATGAAATTATACGTTTGAGTTCTAAATTTTGGCCGAGATCCTAGAATGACATAGTGAATTAAGTACCTATAGTCTTAAGCCTAGCCAAGGTCTTGTAGTAACATGAAAAGGCAAGCATCTAAAGTCTGAAACTTAGCTGAGGTCCTGAAGTAACATAATAAAGCAAGAATCTTAAGTTTGAAGGTTATTCATGGTCCTATAATGACATAATGATGAAAGCACCTGAAGTCTGAAGCTTGACATAAAGGAGAGTTAGTCAAGGTTTCGTAATGACACAGTTTGAATTCTGAGGCATCCGAAAATTACAGTGAAGGTAGACACCCAAAGTGATATCAGAGGTTTCAGAGTAAACCGAGAATCTAAAGCATACGAGTGTAAAAAGGATAAGTAATTCTACAAAGATGAAAGATGATGACTTGATGGAGGAAAGGAGGACGTTTTCTTGGTCTTGGTTGTCTCACTATCCTACGAATCTATTGAAGACTTTGTGACTGGGTTTTCTTCTAAGGGGAGGTTTTGCCCTGGTAGCGCGACTATTTCTCATGTCCTCTTTCTATTTGTTTGGAATTAGTCTTGATGGTAAGATAAGATAAATTGAAATAAAGAAAATAATAACGAAACATCAAAAGGTAATGTCATAATAAGAGAAATCAATTAACTATCCACCTCTTTGGATTTATCAACAATATTTTCATTTGTATCATTGAATAATTTTTCATTTATGTGATGTAAAGGAGGTTTACCCCTAAAATAGGTTGTTTCTCAAGTCGTTGATCTATCTTTCTTCTATTTTGTGAGTTGATTTCATAACATTTGGTATTAGAGCTTTTGATTCTAGGGTTTGTTGCTTCAAACATTTCACTTTAGTATTTTTGCTATAATTTTTTGCCATAATTTTGACCACGTGGAGCCAAATTTTTGGTGAACTTCGTGTAAAAATTTCAGATCTTGGTTCGCTATATTTTCTAAGATATGGTTCAAAGAAGTTAGGGCTTTTGCAGGCTCCAGAATTCAATCTCAAACATGTGACCTAGGGAAAATTGTCATAGCTTTCGCTCTGAGCATCGGATTTGAATTGCATAAAAAGTGTCTGAAATTGAACGATTTTTTTTTTTGTATATCATTATTAGGGACAAAGGTAAAAACAGTGACATGTGGCACTCCGTACAAGTTCATTCTACTGAACCAATCTATAATCAGGTCATCGTGGGATATTGGGCATGAATTTTTCTTGAAGAATCCAATATTGGTCGGACTTCTGGCATTGGAAAGAATACTCAGAGTGATACCATAAGAAAAAAATTTAGACCTTGGAGATATGAAATTATAGAGAGACAACAGTTTCAATATCTAGCCCCAAAAAACAAGAAAAAAGGTGTGTATATTTTTTTGATTTGCAACTCTAGTTTTGTTTGAAAAAGAAGTTTTAAGTGATTCAAAGGGTATAGATAAGCATAAATATAATTATTTCATTAAATTATACCTCAAAACAAACAAAAAATACATACCAAGTAAGCAACCATAAAGCTATAATTTGATGCGTGAAGAAGAGAAAGAAATGCAATATGATATATTAAAATTATGACCAAGTGCAAAAAATTGCACTCTCATAAAGAGTAACCAAAAATAAATTGGAAGCGATGATGAATTTTAATATTGATGGTTTAAAATGGAACATGGATGGTTTAGAATCAAAAATAAAAATATAAATGGAAGGTTTGAAGGATGGTTTAAAAGTGGAAATCAAAGTTTTAAGGATGGCTTAAAGGCAGAAAAGGAAGGTTTGACAAAGTTGCTACAATAAATGCTTCCTAGTGGTGACAAGGTACTCCATGAAACCCATGATGAAAAAAAAAGGAATGTTAATCGTGATTTAGAGACTAACTTTGGATTGAAGACTAACCATATTGCAAAGATCAATATGAGGAATTTGGATGGAAAGGATCCGATAACATGGATACTACAGATGGAGAAATTATTTGATATATATGTTTTGTCGAACACATGAAAGGTACACATCACATATTTATATTTAGAAAAAAATCATTATGTGTGGTATCGATGGCTTTGTTCTCATAAATAAATTTTCATTTGGAAATTTTTTTCAGAAGAATTGGTGGCACATTATGAGTATACAAACAGAAGTACCTTCTTTCGCCAATTGAGAAATATCAAACAAAAGGATTCAATGGTGGAGCACATTGAGGACTTCTAAATATTGAATATCGAGGTAAATGATATTTTAGAGGAGCATAGGATTGATGTTTTCATAGGGAATTTAAAGGATAGCATCCAACATGAGATTCACCTTTGGGAACTTGATTCATTGGAAAAAGCATTCAAGGTTGCAGGAAAAGTTGAAAGCAACATTATGGCAACAAGGAAGTCTACCACACACAACTATAACGATGGAAGTGTTGTTGTTACTATCCTTCCACAACCTAAAAGGTTGAAACCACAATAAACGGAGGAAAAAGGAGAAAAAAGTGTGTGTTACAATTGTGATAACAAAGACGCTAAAGATCACAACTGTGTTGAGAAGAAACTATTTTACATAGATTGTGAACATGATGAAGAAAAGGAATAAGAAGCATCAAAATAAGAGGATATACACTAGGAACAAATTCCCAAAAAATAATAAATGAATCTGACGATATCTTGTAACACATTAGAGATAATTATTGCTCCTCAAACTCTGAAGATAGAAGGATATATCAAGAAGAAAAAGGTAATAGTGTTTAATGATTCAAGTAGTACCCATAATTTTATTCATTGTAATATAGCCAAGGAATTGAATTTCTTTCTATATCTAGCACTAGAGTGTCAAGTGATGGTTGCAAATGGAGGAACTATAAATTGCTTTGGAAAGTGCCATAATATCAAGATAACCATGGGAGAATATGTATTAAATAATCCAATGCTTCCCATCCCAATGGGTGTTGCTGATATTGTACTAGGAGTCCAATGGTTACAATATTTGGGGACGATAACTTTTAGTTTTCAAGAAATTTTCTTGAAATTATTTTGGGAAGGAAAGGAAATTCAATTAAGAGGTATCACAGGGAAATATAGGAAGATAATCAACTCTAATGGCATGACAAATATTTTGAATAAGGAACAACGAGGGGTAATTGCACAAGTGTGTTCAATAGATATTCAAACATCTAAGCCATCCATTTCTCTAGATCTTAAAAATTCTTGGAAAATCATTCCAAGGTGATTAAGACTCCCAAAGATCTCCCACCATTTCATGATTATGATCATGCCATTCACTTGATTTAGGAAGTGTTCCTACAAACATTAGGCCTTACAGATATCCCTATGGCCAAAAGAGTGAAATTGAACGCATGGTTGCAGAAATGCTAGAGGTCAGTATAATTCAACCTATTCAAATTTTTCTCTCTGCTCTAGTAGTATTGGTGCCTGAGATGGATGGATCATGGCATATTTTTCTAGATTATAGAGATCTCAACAAGCTCATTAATAAATATGAATTTACCATTCATGTCATTGATGAATTGTTGGATGAATTAATGAGGAAATGTGTCAAGCACTAGTCTTAGCTACACCAGACTTCACAAAAACCTTTATCGTGGAATTTGATGCCTCAGGAAATGGAATTGATGTTGTTTTAATGCAAGAAGGAAGATCCCTTTCTTTTGAATTTTTTCCAATCAAGGGAAATTATTAATTTCAGAGTATATCATGAAGTGGAAGAACTTTCCTGTTGAAGATTCCACATGGGAGGATGAGAATTTTATACAGAAGCATACGAAACAACTCAAACGTTGAGGATAGCACTTTTTTGAAGGATAGGGACATTTTAGGTCCCTATAATAGGCCATTTTAGTGTAGCCTCCTATTGTTATTTTTGTTCCCATGTAGCCTCCGTATTGTTATTGTTGTGCCCCATAGAATCCCACTATTATTATTGTTGTGCCCTTACATTATTACTGTGGTGTAGGCTCTAATTATATTTTGACCCCTTAGACTCCTATATATACCAAGGAGGTTTTTTCATTTCTATAATTGAATGATTGTTCATTTATATGATGTAAAGGAGGTTTCCCCCTCGGATAAATTATTTCTCAAGTCATTGATCCATATTTTCTTCTATTTTTTGAGTTGGTTGCATAACATTCAACGATAATCCTAACCAAAAAAATAAACTAAACAACATCCTTGAGATGAACCCAAAAATGATAATAATGAAAACCCTTCTTCAAAATTCTGCGATCAGTTGTCACTCTTTGCAGTCAACTGATGAAATATTCGGTCAAATGTAAAATACAAACCCTAGCTTCCAATTGCACGCAGAGAGTGATGTATTTGCAACTGAAACCATCCAAATTCATGCATGAGCCAACATGCATACTGTTGCAACCAAAAGTTTCCTAAATCATGCCTATGGTTGGAAACCAAAACCCTAAACACACATGCGAGCTTTAGACCCTACAATCTTCGACCCGTACGAACCAATCTTCATGACCCAACCTCAGACCTATGCGAGCAAAACCAAAAGAAATAAGAATTATCATAATGATGATGTCCAAATAATTTTGAGATCAGTTGTATTTATAGGCTTCAAAGGGTGTCCAATTTCCTATTAGAGTCGATCTATCCTTTTGTGCATATGTGGGTTTTTCTTCAAAAATACACTTTTTACTTGTCCAAATTGAGCACTTCAATAGTAAAAATTGGTCCTCTTGAAAAGAGGAATCTCTTCCCATGATTAGAATTTGTCACTGAGCTACCAAATTAACATTTTCATGGATCCATATACCCATATAAATGTTGTTAGTCTTGATCAAATAAGAATTACATCAGGAAAATGATAATATCATACTTAAATAGAATTATCATTAATAAAAAACCTCTCAAACCACCAATTACACAAGGGCACAAGAAAGATAGTATTACCCTACTTCTAACTCTACTATTATCATTCTCATCTTAATTATGATTTATTAAATTACATTAATTATTTATTATTCTTTTAGAAAAATTGCTAAGCTTCAATCACAACTTATTGAAACACCTTATTATAGTTTCTTTTTACATTTCAATGACTTTTATTAAGTCTTCCTATCAAAGTCATATCCAATATAAACGTTTCAAGAGCATTGATGGAAGGGCACTCTACCATCAAACAACCACATTAGGAGAGAGGTGGAGGCTCCAAGTCCTCCAAATCACAGTCAAATTTAATGGACATGCACTCACAAGAGTGATCCACCAAAAACTATCGTATGGTATTCAATCAGGAAATATCTCTGTTGATTTTCTAGGTGTAATATAGACTAGCACAATATTTTTTAAATAATGATAATTACTTTTGATGTTGATATTATTTTTTAATTATTCCAATATATCATAAGAAATTATAAGTCATAAATTCAACCATCTAAGAACAATATAACAATAGAGATCACAATGCAAAAAGAGAAGACAATATTTACACCGAGAAAACCCACCAAGGGGAAAAACTCAAAAACTTTTTCAAATGAGAAATTCTTCTATTCAACAAGAGACACACCTAGACCTATGGTAAAACCCGGTCAAATCCTCCAAGTCAAGCCTCCCAATCTTATCCATAATTTCTCTCTTCCTGATATGACCCAAAATTTCGGCCCTTCTGCAACTTCCAGTTACCCCAGAATTTTAGCCCCTACAATTTCCCAAAAATTTGGCTCCCTACAATAGAAATGCCAAGAAAAAATACAAACAAGAAGAAATAAAATCTATCCACACGTGCGATATTGAGAGAGAGGGAAAGAGATGAAAATTGTCTTATTTTTCGTTCTCTTTGTCATTTTTGACCTTTGCTGAGATACCCATAAAATGTATTCTTTAGGAAGTGTGAATTAGTGGTGGAAGAAAGAGGTCAAGCTACCTTTATAGAGAGCGGGGCCAACTTGACAAATTTTGAAGCCAAAAATTAAAACTTCAAATTTCAAATTTTCTTCTTTTAAAAGTCACAATGGGACTTTGACTCAAAATAATTTTTCTTTTGACTCTAGCATTTAAAATATGCTTTTAAATAATGAATATAAGTACATCAAGTGGCCAAATATAAATTATGAATGCCAACCATAGTTACAATTTAAACACTCTTTATGCAATATGGTCAGAGTTTTCAACATTTTAGCATTTTCTTTGGTGATATCAAGTGTCCTTCCACCTCTGATGGTTTTAACCTATTAGAGAAGAAGGGAACGCTGAAACTATTCGCACTTTGGACATTTCAGGATTTGGGGAAGGCCTGACCTCATACTTATGCTTTCAATCGAAGCTCATGACCTAGGTTGTGCAGGGTAACAACAAGATACAAACTATTGTGGAAGTGGAGGAATTGGGTTGTGGTGTTCCACATGGGGACCTGGTTGAAAAAGAAGGAAGCCTCTTGTTTTTAGGTTTCCCTCCCTCATTACTCTCTTGTTCAAATTGAGTTGTTATTATTTAGCTTCAAGCATATTGTACTTTTGTATTTCTAGGCACATTTTGTTAACATGAACTGTAGGTTCTATTTGGACTCCAATTTATTTAGTGAGCATAGAGCTAGGACTAAAGTATATAGTATTGATTTTGGAGCAAAAATAATTTATTCTTCCACTGGTATAATTTCTCTAGTGGAAGACCGCGGTAGGAATTGTCGATGTATCACTTGTTTTTCAATTAATACAAGTTTTTTCCATCTTGCATAAAAAAAGTAATTTATTAAGATTTTCCTTTGTTTTATTAATATGTATTTATTTTAAACTATATTTATTTAAAAAATCTCCTTGAATTTGAACCTGTAAACTACAACCTCCTCATTAAAAATATACATCAGGAAATGATTTAAGGATCATAAGATTAAATACACATCCAATATCTTTTAAATATTTTAAAAATACTTTTATCTTACCATCAACTAAATAAATATTATTACATGCTTTAATACATCCCAAAATACAATTTCATGTGTGTATGTGTGTGTGTGTTTAGATTTATTCATGTATGCTAAGTCACTTTTACCAATATTTTCATTACCAATAATTTATTTATCAAACCATTTTCTTACATTACAAAAAAAACTTATTTTAATGGATATAAACCATAACATGATTTTTAAAATAAGTAACATTTCCTCTTTCTATTAAATTCCTATTATTGCATGTCAAAGAGAAAAAACTCCAATTTTATTTTCTATTTTTATTTAGCACCCCCACCTTCCTATTTTTATTTAACTTTGTTTAATTAAGTAAAAGAGTATTTGGTGTGTGATCGGGTCCAAGACCTCACTACACCCTTCATGGTGTATGATTGGGTCCAAATACTAACAAACCTCACTACACCCTTTCTTGGCGTGTGAAGGAGTCCAAGCCTTACTCAACCCCTAATGGTGAGTAATCGAGTCTCCTCTGAGAGGCATTCACTCAACCCTACCTGGTGAGAACTCTAAGCCTCTCCGACCATTCTCCCCTTTAAGAGAATGTCCATCCATGATATTATCAAATTAGCACTCCCTCTCAACATGAGGGGTAATCTCCAAAATCCCCAGCTTGTCTCTAAAGTACATGAACTTCACTATGCGAAACAACTTCATCAAAACATCAAATGTCTGCTCATCGGTGGAGATGTACTTGAGCCTTATCACTCTCCTCTAAACCATGTCATGGATGTAGTGGTACTTGATCTCAATATGCCTCAACATGTCATGGAACACAAGATTATTTGAAAGCTTCAAACAACTTTGATTAACGTAGTATATCATCATCGGTTCTAACTCTTGGTCAAATAATCCTGCAAAAAAATTTTGAATCCACACTTATTTTGTACATGCTTCATTTGCTACAATATATTTTTCTTTTGAAGTGATTAGTGTCACATATCTCTACTTCCTACTCATCCAAGATATCATATCAGAGCCCAAACTGAAGCATACCCCTGAAGTGCTCTTTTATCATCAAAACTCCCTGCCCAATCAGCGTTTGTATATCCATGAAGTTGTACATCCTTGTTTGCAACATATCTCAAAACATAGTTCATAGTACCACATAGATATCTCAGAATGTGTTTTATTGCAATCCAATGCACATGAATCGGTTCCACATGAAACTGGCTCAACGTGTTAACAACAAAGAAAATGTTCAAGCTAGTGTTAACCAAATACATCAATGGACCAATCAACTATCGGTACATAGATGGATCTTCAAAAATAGATTCAGAGCCTCTTAACTTCTTAAAGTTAGTCACCATGGAGTAGCCATGGATTTACAATCCATCATGCCGAATTTCTAAAGGATCTCAATAACATACCTTCCTTGACCAAGGAAGACTTTTCTAGGTTTCTGCAATACTTCCAATCCCAATTAATAATGCTTTAAACCAAGATCCTTCATATCAAACTCAAAATCCAAATACTTCTTACACTGAATAATAAGAGGCTCAACACTTGTAAAAAACAAATCATCAACATATAGTAATAGGATCATAGGTGCAATATTCACAACCATAAAATAAAGGTTTAGAACAACATCACTTTTGGTAAATCCCAATCTCATCAAATAGTTTTCAATATGAGAACACCAACCTCTTGGAGCTTGTTTGAGTCCATACAAGGCTTTCTTTAACTTGCAAACATGAGATTCATTTCCATGCATCACAAAACCTTGAGGTTGCTCTATGTACACCTCTTCCTCAATCACACCATTTAGGAAAGCAGTCTTCACATCCATCTAATGTAGATTCCATCCCAACGAAGCAACAAGAGAAATAATGGATCTGATGGAGGTGTACCTAGAAACTAGAGTAAACTTCTCATCATATTATTCTCCCTCTTTCCGGGAGAACCCTCTAGCAATGAATCGCATTTTGTAATTGTTAATACTCTGATCTGTAACATGCTTTATCTTGTATATCTACTCAAAAGTCACCATTGAATTTCCTTCTGACCTTGGCACAATCTCCCAAACATCATTCTTCATGATCAATTCGAATTCGAATTCATAGATTCCATCCATACTTGTTGGATTGTTGCTTCTTCATAAGTGGAAGGCTCTGCATTAATAAAATTAGCCATGAGAGTTTCATAGCTAGAAAACCTCTTAGGTTTCTTAATTTATCTAGATGTGCCATTGGAGTTGCATGTCCTTCTAATTCTTCTAATATAGATCCAAGTCATGTTGGTCTTTTTCTAATCTCTAGAACAACAACTGGTTCCATTGGTTCACGAGTCCCTTCTGACTCTGTGGGACCTTTTTCATAACTTGAATGCTCATCCTCATGCTTTACTTCATCATAGGAATCCATGGAAACTTCCTTGGACTTCCAATATGCCACTTTCTCATCAAAATTGACATCTCGATAGACCTCAATCATTCATTTCTCTGGAATGTAGACTTTATAGGCCTTTGATGATTCACCATAACCAAAAAATATGCCTTTCTTTCCTAAATGTTAAATATTTTTTCTTTTATCCTTAGGAACTTGAATGTAGACAAGGAAACTAAATATTCTCATATGTCCAAACTATGGATTT
Organism: Pinus albicaulis; assembly: GCA_034641835.2. Taxonomy (NCBI): domain Eukaryota; kingdom Viridiplantae; phylum Streptophyta; class Pinopsida; order Pinales; family Pinaceae; genus Pinus; species Pinus albicaulis. The sequence goes on from CM076577.1 coordinate 422,970,368, forward strand.
TTTCTATAGAACACTTCTTCGGGATTCATTTATTCTATAATTTGATTAGGACTTTGATTTGAATATATACAATTGTCAATGATGCTTCTCCCCATAAGAACATCAAAGAATGTTGATCATGCATCATGGCATTGACAGATTCTTCAATGGACCAGTTCTTTCATTCTACTACACCATTATGTTGTGGATTATAGGGAACAATCAACTCTCTCTTAATCCCAGCTTTCTTGCAAAAAACAACAACTTATTTTGAGATGTACTCTCCTCCACTGTCAAATCTCAAAATATTGATCTTCTTAACTGTCAAGTTCTCCACTTCAGTTTTAAATTCTTGAAACCCTGTGAAGACTTCACCCTTGGTCTTCATAATATAGATCCATGTCTTATGAGGGAAGTGATTAATAAATGTTACATAGTACAATGAACCTCCAAGTGATCTCACTGGCATCAGGCGACACACATCAAAATGTATCAAATCTAAGACTTTAGATATATTTTCACTACTTGGAAAAGGTTTTGTGATGTTCTTTCTAAGTACACAACATTTACAAACACCTTCATGATCTATTTCTAATTTAGGGATGCCTAAACTATTTCATTCAATTTAGGTAGTGCTCTATAATGAAGGTGGTCATATCTTCTATGCCATATAGCACTTGTATTGATTTCATCATGTACTAGGGCTTGAGTTGGTTGACTCGTGATTCTATACAATCTTTCTTCACGAATCCCAATAACCCTTGCATCATCTATACTAGAGCCCTTGGACCATACAAGTACTTTTCCATCCACAAAAGCTACTTCATCTCCTTTACCTTCTAAACATGAAATAGAAACAAGATTCTTTTTCAAACCTAGTACATATAGAACATTTCTTAGATGCACATTGTTACTATATTCCATCTCTATGGATGCCTTTTCAACTCCTTTGATTACATAATTGTGGTTCTTTCCAACTCTACCCTTTGGAACATCCTCTTCTCCATCATGCTAGAGATATTTCCATGATCTTCAGTCATATGTCTTAATGTATCACTTTCTACTAGCCGCATGTCATCATCATCTACAATAGAACCTGTTACAGCAAAAAACTAAAATAAGTCTTTGTCACCTTTGGGCTTCTTTGGGTGTTCATCTTCAACCTCAACTGCCGAAGCATATTTTTTTCTCTTTCTCTTCTTTTTTTTAGTCATTTTAGGAAAATATCCCTTAAAATGTCCAAATTTATAACAACCATAACATTGAATCTTTGACATGTCCTTCTTCCTTTGGGCAGGAGGAGATATTTTTCCTAACTTCTCGTGTTGAGAGCCAAATTTATTTCCTCTTTTATCAAAGAGAGTTGTAAGTTCTTGAGAAGCTTATTCCTTATTATCTCTTGACATAAGCCTTGATTATTCTTGAGCACAGGAGGTTTATAGTTGTTCAAATTAAGGAGCTTCCTTCCAGCTGCTTATACCTGCTGCAAATCGATCCCATGATCTAGGTATACCATTAAGTGTTGTATCACAAGTTCATTCTCAGAGATAGTTTCTCTAATTTCTTGAATTTGGTCCTTTATTTGAGAAACACTTATGAAATATGAAGCTACGATGTCATCATTAACCATCGTCATATAACAAATTTTGTTTTTTCAGACTCATGGCTTGACCAACAATCTTTATAGTGAATAGATTGGTTAAAGCATCGTACATATTCTTAGAAATATCAAGATTTGAAATATATGGAATGATATTATCTCTGATGGAGTCCACAATAAGACTCATGGAAATGATTTCATCCTCCTTAAACTTCTTCTTTCCTACAACATCTAATGGTTCCAAAAAAATTCCTGTCACAACTTCAAAACCTTGTTCTTTGCAAGAATAAGATAAATTATAAATTTCCAAGCTCTCAAGTTTGAGGCTCCTTCCAACTTGTTCTCATATTTCATAGATAAATCCATGGATGTGAATTAACAAGGACTTCAAAATTATAATCTCAAATTAGGGTTTCTCCAAAGGTGATCTCATTGTTTCTTCCTTCACCAAAGATCTGATGCCATGTTGATTTTCTAAGTGAAATATAGACTAGCACAATATTTCTGAAATATTGATAATTACTTTTGATTTTTATCTTCTTTTTAAAATTTTCATGTTAATTTTCCATTGTTCTATGATGTTACATTCACTTTAGCCCATTATTATCTTCAATTAGAAATCACATTCAAATCAATTTAATCTTTCGAGTAACAAATAACAACTTTAGATAAAACAATAAATTCCATGATGGTAGAAGACAATCAAGAGAAATAAGAGACACAATGATATGGTCAAAGACCAGGGAAAAACCCACAAAGGGGAAAACCCTTTCAAATTATTTTCTTATTATATTTTCATAAAATGGTTAGCGAAGGGGTACAATGATTCAAATCACCATCCAAGAGTCAAAGATCAATAACTTTGACTTTCCAACAACCAATATCCAGAACTTTAAGAGATGAGCCCAAAAGTAAGATATGGTCAAAGTCATTAGAAGCGAAAAACAACAAGCGATGACATAACCATTCATAATTCAACAGTAAAAACAAATCGAAAGGAGCTTGGTCAATTTCCCAAAAATGTATCCTAGAAAGTTGGTCAAAATGAGGTCAAAATAGTCCCAAACACATCAGTCAAACCTGGCCAACAAAGAGAGAAATTAAACTATCAAATCTATGGTCAAATGCATTCAAATTTCCCATAAAACCTCGATATTTTTTCACAATAATTCAGACTCCAAAATCAGTCCAAAATACCAAGTCAAAATATGCCCAAACTAAAAAAGTCAACACTAGTCAAAGACAAATTTCAACCCTTTGAAATTTTCTCTCTCCTCTTCGCACGTGTGGATGAAGACCTACAATTTTTAGATAGATCAAACCTCCAAGATAATAATAAAGAATTTTTTAGAAGTGTGTCCAAATGACGTGCTAATGAGTTGTATTTATAGGCATTGGAGGAGACCTAGTTTGTCTTAAAGTCTGCCCTAAAATTTGTTGCACTTTTGGGTTTTCACATTAAAAATTATTTTTTCCTTGACCAAATTAAATTCTTCCAAGGGAAAAGAGGGTCTTCTCCAGATGAGGAAGGTTTTCCAAATGAGGGAATTTACCCCTAAGTTTCCAGATCAACACTCTCTCTCTCAACTAGTGAGAAATTTTAGACTACATCATTTGTCTCATCTTCAATGTCTAGTCATCATCAAGTCAAATATAGTCTCTACTCATTTCTGCTCATCTCTGTTGAACACTCGAAACTAAAATAAGAAGAGTTTGAAATAATAGGGGAGCTCAAGCTACCAACCTTTATCCAAGGACAACAAGCACGATATGACTTACTGTGACGTAAGTATCAAACCTATCATATTTTCTACCAATCTTCCCAACTTGACCCTCAAGATTCAGTAGTAGAACACCTACATCCACTACCGTGTGAGGGGATACACACTTACCATGAAAGGTACGGATCAAACACAACCCAAGGAACTTGGGGGAGATACACACTTACCATGAAAGGTAAGGATCAAATATGCCCAAGTCTCCTCACCCATTGGAAAGATGGGTGGAAATACCAATAATCCCAGCTTGTGGGTATGATGCATACTGAGGTATACTCGGTAGAGGTATATACACACTTACCACAAGGTAAGGATCAGACACAACCCTACAATGACAATATGAGAGATACACACTTTCTGTGAGGTAAGGATCATACACGCTTATTCTCCACGACTTCCCTCAACCCTAAGAGCCATTACTGCTCCATTCCTCACCCTGGGAGCTCAACATGGGGCCATAGATATGCTTAGTGTTCTCGATTAGTTGAGATCCTTACCTAGGAGAGTCACATCCATCAGTCCAAGCTTCTCTCTGAATATTGAGAAATTCCCTTTCAACAAAGCCTTGGTGAGTATTCTCCTATCTACTCTTCATTCGAAATATTATGGAGTCTCACTGCTCCTCTTTGAACCATGTCTTGAATATATTGATACTTGATCATGTTATGAAACCAGCTCCAAAAATATAAGAAATGAGATATAAACACCTTAGAAATAAGCCACTTTGAGGTGGATACCTCCTTTACATTATATAAATGAAAAATTCTTGGATAATACAAATGACAGAACCTCCTTTCTATATATAGGAGTCCATGGGGTCACAATATAGTCCTAGCCGACCTAAAAATAATAATGTAAGGGCACAATAATAACAATATGGGGGCTACAAGGGTACAACAATAACAATAAGTGGGCTACACTAACAACAATAAGGGATACACTAGTAATATAGGGACCTAACATTCCCCTCTCTCCTTCAAACAAGTGTTGTCCTCAACGCTTGATTATTTCTTGATGCTTATGTATGAAATTATCATCCTCCCATGTGGAATATTCAATGGGTAAGTTCTTCCACTTGCTTAGATACCCTAAAATTAATTGATTTGTTGTTTCTGTGACTGCTTCAGAACTTCTTTCTTTGTGATGTTGATCTTCCTATTGTTTCATTTGATTCTGCACCAAAGTTAAGTTATCCTTTGAGAGTTGGAGAATTTTTTGTTGATGCTCGATGTAATCTTCCACTACTTTATCATAATTATTAGCTTTCATTAGATCCTTCAAACCGTCCAACTTAGCTTCCACGCCTTTCCTCAAAACTTCCATTTCATTTTTTGTTGCTCTTTTTGAGAGCGAAATTTGGTGCACTTGGTACCATAATTTTGATATCTCATATTGCAATTCTTCCACTTCATGCGTCATCGTATAGCTTTATGAGGGCTTAATGGGTATAGAATTATTTTTTGGAGGCATTATAGAACCCAAAACTGATAAAAAATATTTAATATGCCCTTGCAATCACTTCAAACTGCATTTTCAAACAAACATTATGCAATTTCAAAAAACAAATGCACACCTTTTTCTTTATTTTGAAGAGCTCGATATTGAAACTGAATTATCTATGTGATTTCAGATTTTCAATATCTTAAATTCGATCTTGTATTAGCCCTTTGAATATTCTTTCAAATTCCACAGGTCTGACCTAATTTGGATGCTTCAATACAAATCTATGAAAAATCTCCCACAATGACCTAATTATGGACTGGTTCATTAGAGAAAAACTTGTACGTTGTGCCACGTGTCACTATTTATTCCTTTGGCTCTGAAATTGATACACAGGAAACTACAGTCCATGTGATTTTTGCCACCTTTTACGACATTCCAATCTGATTCTCAAAGAGAGAGTTATGACAATTTTCCCACGATCACATATTTTAGATGAAATTCAGGAGCCTTAAAAACCCTAACTTCCATAGATCACATCTCCGAAAATATTGCGAACCAAGATCTGAAATTTTTACATGAAGTTCCTCGGGATTTCAGCTTCCTGTGATAAAAATTTCAGCTTCTAAACCTTCGTAGAAAAAAATTATATTGACAACGCCACGATGGCCTCTTTGGAGCAGTGAAACCCTAGAATCCAAAGCTCTTATACCAAATGTTATGAAACAAGCTCCAAAAATAGAACAAAAGAGAGATCAACACCTTAGAAATAAGTGGCTTCGAGGGTAAACTTCCTTTACATTACATAAATGAACAATTCTTGGATGATACAAATGGAAAAACCTCTTTTCTATATATAGGAGTCTATGGGGTCACAATATAATCCTAGCCGACCTAAAAATAATAATGTAAGGTCACAATAATAACAATATGGGGGCTACAGGGGTACAACAATAACAATAAGGGGGTTACACTAACAACAATAAGGGACTACACTAGTAATATAGGGCCTAACAGATCCTGATATGCTTGGAATTGACATGAAATATTGGATTCCTTGTCAATTAGATCCCACTCTTGTTGTTGCAATATATCACGTTAATATTCAAGACCTACTCAAACAACTCTCCAAAGATCTTCCTCAACCAAATGCCTCACAGCTAGCCATGCTAGTAGTAATGTACTCTACCTCGGTCGTGCTTAAAGATATGGAATTTTGTTTCTTTCTGATCCAAGATATCATCGCATACCCCAAACTAAAACAACATCTTGATGTGCTTTTCCTATCAATTACATTTCTACCCCAGTTAACATTAGTGTAACCATGAAGTCGTACATTTCTAGTAGTATATCTCAAACCAAGGTTAATCGCCCCATGTAAATATCTCAGTATGTGCTTGGTAGCAACCCAATGTGTATGAAGGGGCTCAGTCATGAATTGACTCAAGGTGTTCACTGCAAATCATATATCCATATGGGTGTTCACAAGGAACACCAATGCCCCAATCAACTTTTATTACTCATAAGCGTTCACCATGTCAGGTCCATCAAAATTTCCACATAAATTCTTGAAGTTCATCTCCATTGGTGTGGATAAGGACTTGCATTATACCATTCCAAATATTTCCAAAACCTTTATGACATATTTTCCTTGGGAAAGGAAAATATCACAAGATCGTTGCCACACTTATAATCCAAGTAAGTAATGCATCAAACCAAGATTCTTCATCTCAAACTCGGAGGTTAGCTCCCTCTTACACTTAAGCATCAGAGGCTCACCTGTCAAGAATAGATCATCAACATATATTTCCAAAATAAAAGGAATACCTTGTTCCACTTTGAAGTATAACAACATATATTTATTTTGAATCCATGCTTCACCAGGTGACTATCAATACAGGCATACCATGCTCTAGGGGCTTTCTTCAAACCACAAAGTTCCTTCTTCAACCTACAAACACGAGTCTTCCCATCCTTCACTTCAAATACCTAAGGCTACTCAACATATACTTCTTCCTATAATATGCCATGAATAAATGGCGTCTATACATCCATCTGGTGAAGAGACTATCCTTGAATATAAACAAGGGAAATAATTGATCTAATGGTGGTGTAGCATGAAACAAGTGCAAATATGTCATCATAATATTCTCCCTGTTCTAGGAGAAACCTCAAGCCACAAACCTTGCTTTATAATTCTCAATGCTTCCATCAACTCCATGTTTGATCTTGTATACAACCATTTCGAAGTTAATATAGACTTTCCCTTAGGTGTTGGAACAACATCCCATACATCATTCTTCATAATTGATTCATACTCTTCGGTCATGCAATCTTTCCAAACCTTCTCTTTCACTGCTTCTTCAAAAGTGGGAGGTTCAACATGTATGATGGAGCTCATAGCTACAATGTATCCTTGGTATCAACATGGCTTCTTACTTTATCCGAAGGTCCCTTTCTCAGGAATATGTCCCTCAAAATCCTGTAATGTATCACGAAGCCACAATGGTATCTTCTTGGCAGGGGTATCACTAAGAGGAGAATCTAAGGGGTCCATAGGCTCCATGGGATCATCAACAATATCCTTCTCTGTTTCGGGCATAGAAGGACCTTCTAGTACATCAATGTCATCATCTCTCTTCTAAGTGAAATATAGACTAGCACAATATTCTGAAATACTGATAATTACTTTTGATGTTGATCTTTTTTTAAGTTATTCCAGTTAATTTTCCACTGTTATATGTTGTTACAATCACTTTAGCCTAATCTTATCTTCAATTAACAATCACTTTCAATTCAATTTGATCTTTTCATTAACAAATAGAAATTCTAGATAGATCAGTAAATGGAATGAAAGTAGAAGACAATCGAGAGAAATTAGAGACACAAGGATTTGATCAAAGACCAGGAAAAAACCCACAATAGGGAAAACCCTTTCAAATTCTTCTTCTTATTATATTTTCATAAATTTTTTAGCAAAGAGAGTACAATTATTAAATTCACCATCCAAGAATCAAAGGTCAACAAGTTTGATTTTCCAACAACCAATATTTAAAACTTCAAGAGATGAGCCCAAAATTTAAATTTGGTCAAACTGCCAAATCTGGTCAAAATCACTAGCAGTTAATATAAGCAAGTGATGCCATAACCAATCATAATTCAACGATAAAAACATATCCATAGGATCTTGATCATTTTATGAAAAATGAAACCTATAAAAACTGGTTAAAATGAGGTCAAAATAGTCCCAAACAACTCGGTCAAACATGGTCACACTGAGAGAGAAAGTAAACTGTCAAATCTGTGGGAAATGTCTGCAGTAAACTGCAGTCAAAGTGCCCATAAAAACCTTGATACTTGTGCCCAATAATTCAGCCTCCAAAAATAGTCTAAAATACCAATTCAAATTATGCCCAAGCTCAAAAAATCAATGCTTGTCAAAGACAAATTTCAGCCCTCTAAAATTTTCTCTCTCCTCTTCGCACATGTGGATGAAGACCTACAATTTTTAGATAGATTGAACCTGGTACAATAGAAGAATAATAAATGCATTATAATTTTTTCCAAATGAGGTGCAAATGAGTTGTATTTATAGGCATTGGAGGAGACCCGGTTTGTCTTTAAAGTCAAGCTAAAATTTTGTGCACTTTTGGGTTTTCACATTAAAAAATAAATTTTCCTTGACCAAAATAAATTCTTCCAAGGGAAAAGAGGGTCTTCTCCGAATGAGGAATGTTATCCTAATGAAGGAATTTATCCTTGAGTTTCCAAATTAACAATCCATCTTATCTAGGGAGAAATTTCTGACTGCATCATGTGTGTCATCTCAAATGCCTCGTCATCATCAAGTCAAATATCGTCTTTTCTCATCTCTTTTGAACACTCTCGAATATAAAAGAGGAATATTTTGACATCATAGGGGAGGTAAAGCTACCACCTTCTATCCAAGGATAATAAGAAGGATATGGATTACCATGATATAAGGATCACAACTATCCTATTATCTACAGATCTTCCTAACTTGACCCTCAAGAATCAGTGGTAGAACACCTACATCCACTACCATGGGAGGAGATACACATTTATCATGAAAGGTAAGGATCATACACAACCTAAGTCACATGTGGGAGATACACACTTACCATGAAATATAAGGAATATATATGCCCAACTCTCCTCAACCATTGGCGAGATCGGTGGAAATCCCAACAAGCCGAACTTGTGGATAAGATGCATACGGGGGTATACTCGGTAGGTGGAGATACACACATACCGTGAGGTAAGTATCAAGCATAACCATACAATGAAAATAGGGGATATCCACACTTTCCATGAGGTAAGGATCAGACGTGCCTATTCTCCATGAGTTCCCTCAACCCCAATAGCCCTTAATGCTTCAATCCTCACTGTGAGAGCTCAATAGAGAGAAGAGATACGCTTAGTGTTATTGATAAGTCGAGACCCTTACTCGAGTGTGTCAAATCCATTAATCCAATTTTCTCTATAAAGATTCAGAACTTCCCTTTTGACAAAGCCTTGGTGAGTATATATGATATCTTCTTTCCAGTCAAAATATGTTAGGGTCTCACTGCTCCTCTTTACACCATGTCTCGAATATAATGATACCTGATCTCGATATGCTTGGAATTGTCATGAAATACATGATTCTCTGTCAATCATATCACACTCTTTTTGTCATAAAATATCACATTAGTATCCAAGACCTGCTCAAACAATTCTTCAAAGAGCTTCCTCAACTAGACTGCCTCATATCTATCCATGCTAGTAGTAATGTACTCTGCCTCAGTCGTGCTTAAAGCTATATAATTTTTCTTCTTGCTCATCCAATATATCATTGCAGACCCCAAAATAATACAATTGAAATAAAATTCCATTCCATCAAGTCTTGTACCCTTGGAAGAATACTTTGATCAAGATGATGTCGTAAAGAAGCTGACAATAGTCACCACTGAAGTAGGAGTTGAAGACATAAATATTGAAACCACTAAGAAGCCAAAGATGGTGAAGTTATCAAAGTCCTTAACTCTGGAAATGAAAGGTAAATATGAAACACTTATGGGTGATTTTTTTGATGTGTTTGTGTGGGATTATTCAGATTTGAAGGTTTGTGACAAAAGTATAATTCAACACACTATTCCTATCAAGTCCGATTAGAAACCTTTTCGCCAAAAGCTCAGAAGGATCAATCTGAAGTTGCTGCCATCTATTGAGAAAGAGGTAAACAAATTATATAAGGTTAGTATCATTGTTCCTCTTCTCTTTTCTAATTGGATGTCGAATCTTGTCCCAGTTAGAAAAAAGATAGGTGAAATTCGTTTTTGCATTGATTTCTATAATCTGAACAGAGTGTCCTTGAAGGACAACTATCCTCTCCCAAATATGGATCACATCTTGTAGAGAGTAGTTGGTTCTTCTAGAATGTCATTTCTTGATGGGTACTCAGGGTACAATCAAATCTTAATGCATCCAGATGATCGTGAGAAAACATCTTTTATGACACCTTGGGGTACTTTCATGTACGCCAAGATGCCATTTGGGCTGAAAAATGTAGGGGAAATATTTCAGTGAGCAATGGATATCGCCTTTGCTAATGAGAAAGATGTATTTTTGGTTTTTTTCCTTGACGATATAACAGTTTTCTCCCAAACAAATGAAGATCACTTGCATAATTTGAGGATTGTTTTCTAGAGGTGCGAGAAATTCAACATTTCATTGAATCCGAAAAAGAGTTTGTTTGCCATGGAAGAGGGAAAATTACTTGGGCATATCATATCAAAGGATAGCATCCACATAGATACATCAAGAATTGAAGCAATCCAATAGTTGGATTTCCCGAGAAACAAGAAGGAAATTCAGTCTTTTAAAGGTAAGATCCAAATTTTGAGAAGGTTCATTCCTAACCTCGCTGAACATTTATGGGAGATGACTAATATGTTGAAGAAGGATAGCGAGGTGAAATGGTCCAAGGATGCGAGAGGGTATTTCAATCAATTCAAGTTTTCACTGTCTCATGATCCTGTCTTAATTAGCCTAGATTACACTATGGATTTCATTATTTTTCCATTTGCTTCTTAGCACACATTGGTTGTTGTCCTAATGCAGAAGAAATATAAAAAAACAGAACATCCAATTTGAATTTTCAGTAGAACCATAATGGATGTGTCATTGAGGTATAATATCATTGAAAAACATGCACTGGCACTTGTGAAGGCTTTGAAGGATTTATGGGTGTACATTATTCATTCGCATATTGTTGCATATGTTCCTAATGCAACAGTCAAGGAAATTTTGATGAAAACTGATTGTGAAGGTAGGCATGGAAAATGGATAGCTACAATGCTTGAGTATGACCTAGAAATTAAACCAACAAAGCTGATCAAAGGACAAAGTTTGGCAAAGATAATGGCAGTCAAATTTGCATGTTTTGGACATCAATCTCATTGCTATACTTTTCGAAGAAGAAGTAGCTGATTCATCACCCCAGGTATCACGTATTTTTATCTCATCTCCTTGGTATTGAGAAATTGTATATGTGCTTCAGCATTTGAATCCTCTGCCAGATGTGTCTAAGAGTAAGAGTATATCATTGAAGTTGAAATCTTCGAAATATTGTATTCTTGATAATGCATTATTTTGGAAAGATCTGGGAGGAGTTTTACTGAATTTTTTAGTTGAAAGTGAGGAAAAAGAAGTAATGAATGATTTTCACAAGGGTGATTGTGGCAGTCATCTCTTCTGTAAGACCACAGAGAACAATATATTGAGGGTTGGATTTTATTGGCCGAGTTTATTTTATTATGTTTACAAAACTGTCATGAGTTGCCATCAGTGTGAGATTTTTCAAGGAAAGAGGAGGTTATTACCGCTACCCTTGCAACCCATTTCAGTTCAAGCACATTTTCAGCACTGGGGTTGATTTTATTAGTGAGATTCACCCTTCGTCTTCAGCTCAGCACAAGTTGACCTTCACACCAACTGATTATTTCACGAAATGGATTGAGTTTGTCCCTACCAGACAAGCTACGGATGTGGTAATAATTCAGTTTATTGAGTCTAATCTTCTGTCGCGATTTGGTTGTCTACAGAAACTAATCATCGATAATGCAGCTACCTTCAAATCTAAGCAGATGATTGATTTCTGTGACAACTACCAGATAAGGTTAGGAAACTCAAAATAATATTACCCGCAAGGTAATGGGTTGGCTAAATTATCTAATAAATCATTGGTAAACATCATCAAGAAGTTGCTAGAAGAAAATAAGAAGAATTGGCACAATAATTTGATCAATTCTCTATGGAAGGATAGAGTGAGCACTAAGAAATCCATAGGGATGTCACATTTTAAGTTGGTATATGGAGTGGAAATTATTTTTCCAACTTCTCTTGATGTCTCGGTCATGAAAATTTTGTAGGAAGTTGACAGTGAGCCCAGTGATATTCAACAAAGAATAAATCAGATGATTCATTTGCACCAATCCTGAGAGGAAGTATTTTAGAATACTCCAAAGCTTCAAGAAGATATATGACAAAAAAAAAAAGTAGATGATTTCAGTGTGGAAGATGTATTTCTACGATGTGATGCCAAAAATGAGAAGAAAGGAAAGCATGGCAAGTTTGAAAACTTGTGGAAAGTACCATACAAAATTTTGGCTTCAGAGGGAAGAATGAATTTTTGTTAGAAGAACTGGACAGACAAGCTTTTCCAGGAAGACCAGTCAATGGTAGACTCCTGAAACATTACCTCAATTTGTTTTTTCAGAAGTTTATCATTTTCATTGTACATATCAATTTATTTTTCTGCCAAAGTGTGAAATATTTTTCATGGAAGCTTGAAGCCCGAGGAGAATTTATTAAATTTTTATTTTATTTTATTTTTTTTCTTTCAGTCAGTTCAGTTTCAGTTTGTCAATCAACATTTTCAGTTATAAGCTTTATTGTTATTTTTTATTCCATTTCCCAATGGATGAGGCTACGTGGTCTATAGTTTTCTTGACACCTCCTAAAAGGATTTGCCATCCCCAGCTGGAGCCAATGTTAGTGTATGTCAGTCACCAGTGATCAAATATGCTCTTTCAAGGTTAGTTGATAGTGTCCTAGGTCAAATTTTATAGTTTCAAATAAGTTTTCAAATAAAATTTTATTATTGGTTGTTGTCTAGGTCAGTGCTACTCCCTCCACCTATTCATTTTATCACCACCCATCATGGTCATATATTCATTTAAGTGTCTTAGGCCGTGAAATTTTTCTTATGTCATAATTTAGGTCATGGTCTAGGGTTTCACTTAACTAGTCATTATAATGTCATAAAAAGTAAAAAGAGTCATGCTCATCACTTGAGTCATAATTAAATGGAGTTACCAGCTTAGGGACAAAAATAATAAAGGTAAAGGTAATTTCTCCATGTGAAAAGATCATGATGCAGTCACATCAACTCATTTCTCAAAGTGACAAATGATGTCATGCCATCATCACAAGCTAAAATCAATTTTCAACTAATAAAATACCAACCAAAAATTTTAAATTTCTCATTCCACTATCATTGAGCTTTCTTCCATTATCAAGCCTCATATCAACATTCAAAAACCTCAAATATCCATCATAAAACCATAATTTTCTCCCACGCTACACTTTTTCCTGAGGATGCTACACTTCTGGTTTCCTTGCTACGATTTTGAATTGGAGGACAAGCAGCCATTAAAAGGGGTTTGTTTCATCGTTTCAGAGGGTTAAAACATCTATTGGGTGAGTAATTATCATTAATTGACACTTCTCTTATGCATCTATCTTCTCAAACTTTTCAGTGAAATTCCTCTCCTAGGATTTCACTGCGCTTTTCATTTCCATTTGAATTTGTTGCATTTCAGAGGTAAAACCCTTAGTTTGCAACTCTCCTACACTCGCATACTCCTCCAAAGCATTCCCCTCACCTATTCCATTCATTTCTTCTATTTTTCCTGCAAACCCTAGCCTATGTTGCTTCATTGACAATTTTTTAGGCTAAGACTGTGTTTTCCACATTTTCACACCTTCCCCTCACTATTTTCAAGAATTCCCACTTCCCTACACTCCCTAACATCTATCCCTATCCCCTAGAATTTTCTGATAAATTTACCCAACCCCTAACCCCTCCATTCCTTTCCTTCAATGCCACAGTCATTTTTCCCCTGTTTTCATAGTTATACCCTATCCCTTCCCTCCTACCTAGCTAGGGTTTTAATCATGGAAATTGGAACCAGTGATATTGAGAAGAAAAAGAATAAGGGAGGGAAATTTTCTAGGTATGATCCATCCAATGTCAAGGAAATCATGGCTTCATATTTCAACAGGAAAGCCTTTGAGGATGTGGGATGTCTAGGTTTTTGTGAAAAGATTCAAGAAGCAGGTTTTCATGCCAAATTAACAAGTCTCTTTGCTGCAATTTTTAGGAGGGATAAGGCCAGCTAGTAGGGGTTGAGCTAGGTTAAAGGGATGGATTTGGACATTGATAATTACAAATTTTTCTTAAATTCATACTATAAATATGCTCCAAAACACATCTTTCCCTTTATACAATTGCTTGACAGGTATGCTCCATTAATGAAGATGATCATGAGGTACTTTACCTATGAAGTGAGGTTCTCAAGACTTTATCAATATCATATAAGGCTACTCATGCATTTCACAACAGTCAAAACTATAAACCTACCTCATTATTTATATAGAAGCCTTGTCAAGATGACACAGAAGGTACAAAGTAAAGGGAAGGATAATCAATCCAACCTATTTCACCATGGCTTGTTCAAAGTCAGTGTTCACTATCAGATTTTAGAAATCAACCTACCTTGGGAGACATTAATCCAATCAGCTTCTCTTTTGCTTGCTACTAGTCAACCTAGCAGTCATAGTACACCATTGGAATCAACAAAGCCACAAGAGGTTGGCTCTTCAAAAAACCAGTTACAAAGTCACCTAGGGCATTAGTGGTAAATACACCTAGGGCAGAGGTGACCAAAAACTATAGCAGAGGGAAAAGACTAGTGTTTTCTCCTTCAGAACACCAGCATGATGCACCCTTGCATGATGATGAGAAGGCACATTTTGAGGTTGACATTCCAGACCTAGTAGATCATCAACAAAAAAATTCATCAGAGCAAGTAATCCAAGAGAAATAAGAAAAAATAAGAGAGCTCAAGGACAACCTTTCAAAGGAAAACTTCATGATAGCACTTCTACAACAAGAGAACAGGAAGCTTAAGGTAAACCAAATTTTGTCAAGAAAAGCTAAGGAATATTTGGTGGAAAAGGATGATAAAGGTAAGGCATTGATTGATGTTGGTCAAACTAAGGATAAGGATGTGTAGATGAAGCCAAGGATACCAAGGACAAGAGGATTATCAAGGCAGAAAGAGCTTGAAAGTGAGCCATCTTCTCCCTTAGTTCAATAGGAATTTGATGAGCTAATTGTCGTTGAGATTGAAAAAGACAAGGAATTTTGGCTAGATAGGGTTAATCAACACTTGGAAATTCTTTTGAAGAAGTCCAAAAAGGACACTAAGCTTCATAGACACATGGCAAGGCACTACTTCACCAGGAACTAGATTTTCATAATTAGGGTTAGGAATTTGAAAAAGAAGCTAAGGAGAACCATAATGAAGCTAAAGAAGAGAGAAAACCTATATTTACTTGTTGATTCATCCTTTATTGTCTAAATCATCACCCAAGGAGTCAAAGAAACAAGTTTCAAGCAATTTTGAAGATTTTTGGTCAAATTTTGAAAATTTGGGTAATTTGGCAATTTTGTGATGCACAGAAGCGTAATGAACTGTTGTTGCACTTCTTCCCAGGACCTCCAAATTAGTAATTTCTTGCATGGTTGGATATATCTTGATGATTACATGTCAAATATGTACATGGGGTTCCATGTCACTACATAGGTTGGAAGGAAAAGTTAAAAAACCACCTCAAAAACATGTTCCTGCCATTGTTTCAGACCCTTCGCTGCACTTCTCAGAGTAGCTGTGGGAAAATTTATTTTTGGGTGCCATAGAGTATGATTTTTGTAGGCTTGAACTTTCAGGAGGCTATTATACAGACTAGGCTATCCTCAGAAACTTTAATTTCAACAAATGTATCAAGGAAACCCCCTCAAAATTGCTTTCCAAGCAGCTCGCTGCGCTTCTATCAGTAGTGTAATTTTTTTTATTTTTATGAGTCAAATTTGACTTTTCATCATGTAATTAGTCATTTTTGGTTTTCACATGATGTAACTAAGTGTAATACATTTGGTAAATTTCAATTTGATGTGATTATGATGGTCATTAATTTTAGTAAAGTCAGTCAAAGCCAAATATGGAGTTTGTTCTTAACCTCCCTAGTTTTAGGTTTGGTTAGAGAATATGATGTAAATTGTTCCTATATTGATGGATTCGGCCCCTAAGAGAGGGGAATGTGGTTTTTTGTCTATATGTATCCCTGATTGAGTCAAAATCAAGGTTGGAAATCAATTAATCAAAGGTTTGGAGCTTGTGCACAGTATATTTTTGCAGAAATACAAGACAGCTGCAGCTATTATTCTGGGATTCATGTGGTATGCCCTCAGTAGCAGTGTTTCTTTTTTTTGTTTCATCACTATATTGAATTTTTAGTTTTCCTTAATCTATTAGCTTACTTTCAGTGATAGTCTCATGAGGTGTTAAACACAATTCATAATTTCTATGCTATGTTTTTATGAGATTCTCATTTTATGTCTCTTTTCTTCTGATAAATGAACTCATAAACCCTATGCTCATTTTGATCTCTCCCTTTTTCTTCCCTATACCATAATTAAAAATCAAAAGTGTTACTGAGCATACCCACCTTTCCCCATTATATCCCTGCAACTGAAACATTTGAAACCCTGACCTAGTTCCTTAGACCTTTGAGTCTAATCCAACAGACCCTAAAAATCAAACCCTCACTAAGTTTTATACCTAGCCTAATATCAATATTTCCCTCTAGTAACTTTTTGGCTGTGATATTATAGAGATATCCCTCTCTCATTTTTTATGGCTAGCTACCAATTCGAAAGTGGTTAAAGGTTACCTCCTTCGGTCTCCCTGTTGGTCTATGATTTTGGCTTATTTTTGCCATACATATTTCATCATTTACCATATTTTCTCACCATTTTATTATCATATTAACCTAATTTTTCCTCTTTATGCACATCAAGGTATTCAAACTATGTATTTTAATTATTTTAGTGTTTTTTTATCAAAATTGAGCATTAAAATTAAATTTGGACAAAACTAGAAAATCTTGTAATGGCTCATTTGAAGTAATGATTGCAGGAAGCCTAGGCTCTAACCAAATGCATATCTGGAAACTATGGAAACTAAGGATGGATGAACACCTATTGGTTCACATCAAAGCATCTAGATTGAGTTCGATGAACGCTGGTCAAACTAGACCAACTGTTCAGAAATATCCCCTTTTTTTAGCATGAAATATGGGAAGATTGTCATTTTAAGGGATTTTTTCAATATTTTAGAGATAGGAGTACTGATTTCGAATTATATGCCCTATATAAGGTTATCATAAATGTATTTGAGTGTTTTTATTCAATTAGTTTCCAAAAACTTGTATAAATATGTGAAGTTTGAAGGAGGAAGACATCCATTTTTATTATATGAATTTGATTACCTTTTCAAATCAGTGAAAGCGGTTGTTTTAGATTTTCTCTTTCTTCTATTATGATTTATGGATGATGTTTGATCTAGTTTCTAAATTCTTCTAATATGATATTCACCTAAATTGCACAACGGAAGCGTGGACAGCCCCCATTGCCGAACTTTTGCACTAGTTTCTCATTGTCTTGATACTTTCATTTCAGTTTGTTGTACTTTCTTTTCATTTTGTTATGCTTTCCTTCAGTATATTCAATTTTTGGCTAAGTTCTTATTTATATGCTTGATAAAGGGATATTATGAATTTACCTCTCTTAAGAGAGCTTGGTATTTCTTTTCACCTTCAATAGGCTAGACTTATCAAAGGTTTCTTATCTTATTTATGTTTTGATTAAGTTATTATTGATATGCTTTATTGGGAGATATTATGAATTGACCCCTAATTGACCCCTTGTAAAAGGGCTTGGTATTTTTCACTATCAATAAATAGGCTTGTCAAAAGTTGTTCATTTTATGTTTGATTGACTTGTTGCTATTTAATTCATTAATTGATTAAGAAAATTGATGATCTAAAGGTGTTAATATTGCCATTGAAGGCTTTTTTAATCCTTCTCATGTAAAGGAGAATGAAGCTTGCTTGGAAATAATACTCAATATTTCAACTAGCTAGGTGTTAAACTTGTAGAATCTGCCTCTAAACCATATATGTTGGAGTGCTTCTAACATTGTGAAAAATGGACTGATAAAAGAATTGACGATCTAATTTGAATCCTTAAATTGGACCAACATTTTGGCATCGTTGCTGGGGAAGCACATATATAGGGTAGAATTGTAGTCAATTCATTTTCATTTTTGATAAAAAAAAAAACAACAAACAGAAACAAATTTTAGTTTATCATTTAGTTATGTTTTTTTAAGCCTAGGGAAAGAAATTAGAAAGGTAGATCCCCCAAAAAAAACCCCAACCACTAATAAAACTCACTAACTACAAATCCATTTGCAAAACATGTTAAAGAATTCATTTAGAGAAGGGGGGTATGCCACCACAAGGATCTTCCTAAATCCTTGTCCACAATTTAGAATGGTCACTAGGGATGAATCTTCATTTCAAAAGATAGAAGAGGAACAAAATATTCATGAAGAGGATCCACAAAAGGAGAACCTAAGACTTTATTCTAGCTATATTTGTAAGGAGGCGAATGAGTCATGGATCACATGCAATGAAGATCAAACATTAGAGCCAAAAATTGAATAATTTCTAGCATGTATATCACAAGATCCCTTGTGCATTCAATATTTTGAACAAGTGCCACAAGAAGAGCTTTGTGATATGACAATTAAGGAGAGCCAAGAAAAAAAATATCATTTCAAACCTTGATTTCAACTAGTCATTAGGCCACAACACCACTGCATTTTTCAACATTCCTTGGCATCAAATATTTATGATCAACAATTTTTTCATGTCCAAGCATTCATTAAAATATCTTTTTCAAGCTTGGATGTGAGTCTACTTATGATCTTGTTACGCAAATGGATGCATTGGAAATTCTCTTATGCTTGAGAAAATGACTTATTTTTCTATAATAGAGTAGGATAGAATAGAATAAAATAAATAAATAGAATGAATTCACAATAAGACTTTTGGTTCAAACTCTCATGAATAATTATTCAAATCATTGTTCAATACTCATTTGGAAGGATTCCATGGAAAAATGCAGTAAGAACAATCATATTTTGGGTAACCATATAGGATTATTTTAAAATATTTCTATTTAAACTATATCTCTTTAAATCTAGATTTTAAATCCATTTTGAAATTTCCAATTTAGATCACAAATGAAAAAGATATGGCAAAACTAGGTCTTAAGTGAAATTTTGAGGACATAGTTAGTACAACCTTGATTTGAGGGGTATAATGGAAACATTTTTACATGATATTTATAGGGAATATATCCCTTGGAATCTAGTTTCCAAATTAATTTGAATCACCTCAATCCGACATGATATGAAAAAGCTATGCTTGAACCACTAACTGCTTGTCGAAAAATTTGCATGGTGACAATTTTAGATCTTGACTGTTCATCGGCATATTTTACATATAAAATCATCTTATTTTCAAAAAAAAATTATGTGGGAGATATATATTCAAGTATGGTTCAAGACACAATTTTAATCATCCCATTTGGAGGTCAAATGATAAATTTATTCCACATTTAGTGACAGCATGTCTTAAAATCAACATATTGAAATTCTCCCTCCTAAGTCTGTTCATCAGAAATTTTGTGATATCAAGCCTAAGGATTTTTAAAACTTGTTTCTTCTGGATAGAAAAAATGAATCTAATTTAATATCCAAGTGGAATCACATCGATATGTGACGAACTCTTAGCTAAACTGAGAGGGGGGTTGAATCATTTTAGTACATTCATGGATATTTAAAATTCTTTTCATTCAACTCAATTACACCTTCAGTTCATAAGCAACTTAATACATAATGAATCAACAAAATTAATGTGTGTAAAGCAAGTAATTAAGTAGATTAAAACATCACATCAAGACATAATCCTCAAGCACATAGACAACAGATATAAGTGGAAACCCATAAGGGAGAAAACCACATCTTATTATTTTTGTGATGCAATGGCAAGCTCCAACTCCCTCTCACCACTGATTTTTTGTAGGCTCCAACCTACAGGAGGCTACTACCTCAAATTCTACAAGCTACAACTTGTAAGGAAGCTCCAACTCCCATCTATTTTCTACATGCTACAACCCACAGGAGGCTCCTACCTCACCCAACTCCAACTAGACATCTATCAAGCTAGAACTTGAAACGGAAGCACCAACTCCCATGTATTTTTCTGTAGGCTACAACCCACAGGAAGCCCCTACCTCAACCAGCTACAACTGGACATCTATAAAGCTACAAATTGATATGGAAGCACCAACTTCCTCACTCTACAATAAAATCATATGCTGATTTACCTAGATATCAGCTCTGCTTTACTCCTTCTTCATTGTTGCCCTTCCAGCCTTCAAATCTACTTCATATCAGCTCTGAATCTGCAAAGCTTCTCTATCTTCTCTCTCTTATTCTTCCATTATCTAACCTCTCTATGAATATTAAAACAACATCATTTATAGATATCACTTCATGGTTGTTTGCATTCTATATGGGAATATGAAGTGAACAAGCATGACTCTTTCCTTCCACCCATTCATTTCCTCACTCAGCATATTTAGGATGTTACAAATATATACAATTATTGCAGTATGAAATGGAGTTTTTATTTGACTGGGATACTTTCCTTTGCATCACAAATGATATAAAACAAATAATACATTTACAGTTACATTCAAATATTTCATTCAGCCCTTTCAGCTTCTTAGATTTGTTGTGTGTTTGTCCTCTTCTGCTTGTTGTCCCTTTTTCTTTTATTTTTCTGTAGTTATATTCCAACTGTGTTGCATGACCACCTTTTTGCCTGACTCGACCCATGTTGTTGCAATGTTCTACATGAGCTCCGGGTCCTTTTTCTTGCCCGAGCCTTTTCTTGCTGTGTTCAGACTTTTCTTTTGTTACCTGTGGGGTATGGCCCACATAAAATCCCTTTTAACGCAACAGATTACAATATTGTAGTTTATTTCACATACATATGTTAGTGATAAAACAACGCATATTTTATATAACAGAACGTGGAATAGGGGTTATTGAGTCCCATAGCACTTCACCAATCACAATACATCTCATTTCGCTTTGCCCACAACTTTTAACGTTTAGCAATAACGTATCTCCTATCTTGTGCGATATGTGATCACATCGCATCGCATCCAATTTAACTTATCGTGCGAACATTAAGCACAAAACATGAAATCTGCGATGTGTGCTAATGCGCAGTGCCGACACGTGGCTCCTGCCTTTCACTGCATTGCATCCAACATAACTTACCATGCAAACCTTCAACCATAAAATCTGTGATGTGCGCTAATGCGCAGTGCTGACACATGGCTCCTCCCTTTCTCCACTTCACATCGCACACAAAATAACTTACCCTTCGACGGCCTTAAAACTTAAACACTAAACTTTGTGATTTGTGCTTTCGATCTCCGTCGTTGGTCTTCGATGAATTCGCTTGTCCATGCTTGTCTCCTTGCCGATCCAATTCGCATCGCATGTTAAATATCTTAACTTGTGAAGTCCTAATCGTAAACACTTTACCCTGCGATGTGAGATATGTTCACAGTTGCGATGTGATTGTCACCGTTGATCTGCACCATATCTACCATCCTCGCTGCTGCTTGCAAATCTGATTGTCCTTCCCAACTCATCTTGTGGTGTAATCTCATTCGTTCATCTCTCGCCTTCACTTCTGTGATCTAATCCTGACTGTTCGCTCGCCTCCCTTTGATTTCTTCTAAGTGTTCTCCGCTTTAGTCGATTTTTCTTCTTTCTACGACCACCACTACTCTTCATCTCCGCTATCCTTCCTGAGTTTTATTCAGTTTCTAAACGTGTTGATATCTCCTGAGCTTTATTCAGTTTCTAAAGGCACTGATCTCTCTAGAGCTTGTTCTTCTATTCGTTATTCACTCTGACTTGGGATTATTACTCTTGTTTCACGCCTTACTCACTACATTGTTGCATGCCTTACTACTGCCTTGTCTTCCTTAGCTTCCTTTGCTGCCTTTGTTGCCTTTGTTTCCTTTGCTTCTTTGCTGCCTCTGCTGCCTCTGCTTCTTTGCTACCTTTGCTCCTTTCCTGCCTTGCTTCTTAGCTTCCTTTGCCACCTTTTCCTTTTTGATAGTTCATGTGCTGCTCCCTTGTGCTCCTTTGCCATCAATGACAATATTTCCAACAGTCTCCCCCTTTGGCATTGATGGCAACACTTCCTACAACACTCCAATACTTCCTCCAAGACTTCCTCCCCCTTTCATTCTGAGAGGTGTCTTTATTCATCTGCTTGCTTTTCTGAAGATCCTTTCTTCTTCTACTTGCCTTTCCTCCCCCTTTGATATCAATGGCAAAGGGTTGCACATTTCCAATGTAGTTTCTATCCTCGCATTTTCTTTTCCCACTTTATAGGCCTTCTTCTTCTGAATTTATACTTTGCTACTCCAAGATGGTGTATAATAGTTGTTGGGATAACATTTTGAAATTTATTGAACTTGTATGTATATACACAGTAAGATATTACCATCCCAAAGCACAGACTCCTTGCACTTGTATAAGGCTAAAAGTGATGATAAGGACACTTCATAGAACAAACTATACCAGCCTTATATAATCATAGATGCATCATTGGAATAATACTAAAATACTAAGAATTCTCCATACGACATATAAAGTCTGCTCCAAATATACTTCAGTCTATATTATGATCTTCATCTAAGAAACATATATGTTGAGGAAGGTTGTAGATGGAATATGGCTTCTTCTGCAATACACATATAGAGTACACATTTAATTAAATATGATGATTCCAATATATATTTTGTAGTTGTGGTTCACCTTTACTGCCTGTTGGTGGTGATATGTGCTAGACTGCTAACAGGGATATTACACTAACAGTAAAGGCCCTTGAAACTGATGTGAATAATGAATCTAAAGAATCCTTACAACTTGTTGTAAAAACTAGCCCATATTTCTGTTGGACATTGGGTTTAACACTCCCCGTGTGTTTCACGACATGGACTAACCGCCTCTTGTGGATCCTAACTTTGGCGATTGTAGTGGAGACTAACACTTGCATGTTTTGGTCTAATGGAAATCGTGATTCCAACAAGTGGTATAGAGAGACAGGTCTCGAGTTTGAAACTCACCCGACTCGCGTTGGGGGGGAGATTGTTGGACATTAGGTTCAACACTCCCTGTGTGTTTCGCGACATGGACTAACCACCTCTCACGGATCCTAACTCTGGTTATTGTAGCGAAGAATAACACCTATGGGTTCTGGTCTAACGGAAATCGTGATTCCAACACTTTCAATCTAAAATACCCAATGACTTTAATAATGTACAGAGTATTTTCAAAACAAAACCTTGAGGCTAGATACATTCAATTCATTGGTAAGTCTCACTTATCAACTATACAATTTTATTTATGACATAAAGGGGTATGTATGTCAATGATCAACCTCTCTACAATGGTGAAATAGCAAAAACTCCTTTCTGCCGAAGTAGGCTTTAGATGAATCAACAAAAGACTCTTGAGCTTCAAATAGTAAGATTAACACAACTAGTCCTTCATACTTCAGATACTTTAATTTTTCTATCATAATGATCTTCAGCAAAACATCTTCAAGTTGTTTAATTGAAATCTCAGCAAACAAAATTCACGTAGTTTTATGAATGATCTTGAGAAAGAGGCCCTGAAGATATATCTGTACTGACTTGAGGAAGGCTTGCAATTATATCTAGAAACAGATATTGCTTCAATGATCAATATAATACTTCAAATGTAAATGAGATAATGATATTTTAGCACTTTTATTTACATTTTCATGCTTTAATAATGCAGCTCAAAATTCTCTAGTATTTACAATTAGAAAATACTTTTCAATAATCAGATCAACGAGAGCTTAATCCACATATACTATAATGTTCATAACGTTGGGAATACTACCTTGATGTACTTATTCCATAAAAATTTGATCCTAAGGTCCTGTACCATACTACTACTCCACTGATAACACTTGGTATTTTTCTGATAGGCAGGCTGCTTGTTCCAAATATCAATTGATACTAATTTGATAATCCATGCAGTGATATTCAATAGAGAATCAATCAGACGATTCATTTTCAGCAATCCTGAGAGGAAGTATTTCAGAATACTTCAAATCTTCAAGAAGATATATGACAAAAAAACAAAAGTAGATGATTTTAGTGTGGGAGATGTATTTCTACGATGTGATGCCAAAAATGAGGAGAAAGGAAAGCATGGAAAGTTTGAAAACTTGTGGAAAGTACCATACAAAATTTTGGATTTAGAGGGAAGAATGCCTTTTTGTTAGAAGAACTGGACGGACAAGCTTTTCCAGGAAGACCGGTCAATGGTAGACTCCTGAAACATTACCTCAATTTATTTTTTCAGAAATTTCTCATTTTCATTGCACATATCAATTTATTTTTCTGCCAAAGTGTGAAATATTTTTCATGGAAGCTTGAAGCCTGAGGAGAATTTATTTATTTATTTTTTTCTTTCAGTCATGTCAGTTTCAGTTTGTCAATCAGTATTTTCAATTATAAGCTTTATTGTTATTTTGTACTCCATTTCCCAATGGATGAGGCTACCTGGTCTATAGTGTTCTTGACACCTCCTAAAATGAGTTGCCATCCCCAGCTGGAGCCAATGTTAGTGTATGTCAGTCACCAGTGATCAAATATGCTCTTTCAAGGTTAGTTGATAGTGTCCTAGGTCAAATTTTATAGTTTCAAATAAGTTTTCAAATAAAATTTTATTATTGGTTGTTGTCTAGGTCAGTGCTACTCCCTCCACCTGTTCATTTTATCACCACCCATCATGGTCATATATTCATTTAAGTGTCTTAGGCCATGAAATTTTTCTTACGTCATCATTTAGGTCATGGTCTAGGGTTTCACTTAACTAGTCATTATAATGTCATAAAAAGTAAAAAGAGTCATGCTCATCACTTGAGTCATCATTAAATGGAGTTACCATCTTAGGGACAAAAAGAATAAAGGTAAAGTTAATTTCTCCATGTGAAAAGATCATGATGTAGTCACATCAACTCATTTCTCAAAGTGACACATGATGTCATGCCATCATCACAAGCTAAAATAAATTTTAAACTAATAAAATACCAACCAAAAATTTGAAATTTCTCATTCCACTATCATTGAGCTCTCTTCCATTATCAAGCCTCATATCAACATTCAAAAACCTCAAATATCCATCATAAAACCCTAATTTTCTCCCATGCTACACTTTTTCCTAACGATGCTACACTTCTGGTTTCCTTGCTACGCTTTTGAATTGGAGGACAAGCAGCCATTCAAAGGGGTTTGTTTCATCATTTCAGAGGGTTAAAACATCTATTGGGTGAGTAATTATCATTAATTGACACTTCTCTTATGCATCTATCTTCTCAAACTTTTCAGTGAAATTCCTCTCCTAGGATTTCACTGCGCTTTTCATTTCCATTTGAATTTGTTGCATTTCAGTGGTAAAACCCTTAGTTTGCAACTCTCCTACACTTGCATACTCCTCCAAAGCATTCCCCTCACCTATTCCATTCATTTGTTCCATTTTTCCTGCAAACCCTAGCCTATGTTGCTTCATTGACAATTTTTTAGGCTAAGACTGTGTTTTCCACATTTTCACACCTTCCCCTCACTATTTTCAAGAATTCCCACTTCCCTACAATCCCTAACATCTATCCCTATCCCCTAGAATTTTCCGATAAATTTACCCAACACCTAACCCCTCCATTCCTTTCCTTCAATGCCACAGTCATTTTTCCCCTGTTTTCATAGTTATACCCTATCCCTTCCCTCCTACCTAGCTAGGGTTTTAATCATGGAAATTGGAACTAGTGATATTGAGAAGAAAAAGAATAAGGGAGGGAAAGTTTCCAAGTATTATCCATCCAATGTCAAGGAAATCATGCCTTCATCTTTCAACAGGAAAGCCTTTGAGGATGTGGGATGTCTAGGTTTTTGTGAAAAGGATTCAAGAAGCAGGTTTTCATGCCAAATTAACAAGTCTATTTGCTGCAATTTTTAGGAGGGATAAGGCCAACTAGCAGGGGTTGAGCTGGGTTAAAGGGATGGATTTGGACATTGATAATTACAAATTTTTCTTAAAGTCATACTATAAATATGCTCCAAAACACATCTTTCCCTTTAGACAATTGCTTGACAGGTATGCTCCATTAATGAAGATGATCATGAGGTACTTTACCTATGAAGGGAGGTTCTCAAGACTTTATCAATATCATATAAGGCTACTCATTCATTTCACAACAGTCAAAAATCTAAACCTACCTCATTATTTATATAGAAGCCTTGTAAAGATGACACAGAAGGTACAAAGTAAAGGGAAGGATCATCAATCCAACCTATTTCACCATGGCTTGTTCAAAGTCAGTGTTCACCATCAGATTTTATAAATCAACCTACCTTGGGAGACATTAATCCAATCAACTTCTCTTTTGCCTGCTACTAGTCAACCTAGCAGTCATATTACACCATTTGCATCACCAAAGCCACAAGAGGTTGGCTCTTCAAAAAACCAGTTGCAAATTCACCTAGGGCATTAGTGGCAAATACACCTAGGGCGGAGGTGACCAAAAATTATAGCAGATGGAAAAGGCTAGTGTTTTCTCCTTCAGAACACCAGCATGATGCACCCTTGCATGATGATGAGAAGGCACATTTTGAGGTTGACATGGAAGACCTAGTAGAGCATCAGCAAAACAATTCATCAGAGCAAGTAATCCAAGAGCAAGAAGCAAAAATAAGAGAGCTCAAGGACAGCCTTTCAAAAGAAAACTTCATGATAGCACTTCTACAGCAAGAGAACAGGAAGATTAAGGTAAACCAAATTTTGTTAAGAAAAGCTAAGGAAGATTTGGTGGCAAAGGATGATAAAGGTAAGGCATTGATTGATGTTGGTCAAATTAAGGATAAGGATTTGTAGATGAAGCCAAGGAGACCAAGGACAAGAGGATTATCAAGGCAGAAAGAGCATGAAAGTGAGCCATCTTCTCTGTTAGGTCAATAGGACTTTGATGAGCTAATTGTCATTGAGATTGAAAAATACAAGGAATTTTGGCTAGACAGGGTTAATCAACACTTGGAAATTCTTTTGAAGAAGGAAAAAAAGGACACTAAGCTTCATAGACACATGGCAAGGCACTACTTCACCAGGAACTAGATTTGCATAATTAGGGTTAGGAATTTGAAAAAGAAGCTAAGGAGAACCATAATGAAGCTAAAGAAGAGAGAAAACCTATATTTACTTGTTTATTCATCCTTTATTTTCTAACTCATCACCCAAGGAGTCAAAGAAACAAGTTTCAAGCAATTTTGAATATTTTTGGTCAAATTTTGAAATTTTGGGTAATTTGGCAATTTTGTGATGCACAGAAGCACAATGAACTGTTGTTGCGCTTCTTCCCAGGAAGTCAAAATTAGTAATTTTTTGCATTTTTGGATATATATTGATGATTTAATGTCAAATATGTACATGGGGTTCCATGTCACTACATAGGTTGGAAGGAAAAGTTAAAAAACCACCTCAAAAACATGTTTCTACCATTGTTTCAGACCCTTCACTGCACTTCTCAGAGTAGTTGTGGGAAAAAATTTTTTTGGGTGCCATAGAGTATGAGTTTTGTAGGCTTGAAGCTTCAGGAGGCTAGTATACACACTAGGCTATCCTCAAAAACTTTAATTTCAATAAATTTATCAAGGAAACCCCCTCAAAATTGCTTTCCAAGCAGCTTGCTGCGCTTCTATCAGTAGTGTAATTTTTTTATTTTTATGAGTCAAATTTGACTTTTAATCATGTAATTAGTCATTTTTGGTTTTCACATGATGTAACTAAGTGTAATAGATATGGTAAATGTCAATTTGATGTGATTATGATGGTCATTAATTTTATTAAAGTCAGTCAAAGCTATATATGGAGTTTGTTCTTAACCTCCCTAGTTTTAGGTTTGGTTAGAGAATATGATGTAAATTGTTCCTATATTGATGGATTCGGCCCCTAAGAGAGGGGAATGTGGGTTTTTTTCTATATGTAGCCCTGATTGAGTCAAAATCAGGGTTGTAAATCAATTAATCAAAGGTTTGGAACTTGTGTACAATATATTTTTGTAGAAATACAAGACAGTTGCATCTATTATTTTGGGATTCATGTGGTATGCCCTCAGTAGCAGTGTTTTTTTTTTTTGTTTCATCATTATACTGAATGTTTAGTTTTCCTTAATCTATTAGCTTACTTTCAATGATTGTCTCATGAGGTGTTAAACACAATTCATAATTTCTATGCTATGTTTTTATGAGATTCTCATTTTATGTCTCTTTTCTTCTAATAAATGAACTCATAAACCCCATGCTCATTTTGATCTCTCCCTTTTTCTTCCCTATACCATAATGAAAACTCAAAAGTGTTACTGAGCATACCCACCTTGCCCCATTATATCCCTGCAACTGAAACATTTGAAACCCTGACCTAGTTCCTTAGACCTTTGAGTCTAATCCAACAGACCCTAAAAATCAAACCCTCACTAAGTTTTATACCTAGCCTAATATCAATATTTCCCTCTAGTAACTTTTTTGACTGTGATATTATAGAGAGATCCCTCTCTCATTTTTTATGGATAGCTGCCAATTCGAAAGTGGTTTAAGGTTACCTCCTTCGGTCTCCCTGGTTGTCTAGGATTTTGGCTTATTTTTGCCATACATATTTCATCATTTACCATCTTTTCTCACCATTTTATTATCATATTTATTAGAGCTCGAATCTACCTTAGGCTGAAATAAGTTAAAACTCAAGGCAACATCAAACCACGCTCAGCCTCGTAGCTAACCCTACGAGGACAGGAGAGGGCTCTCTCCAGGTCTATCTCGGAAAAAGGTCTTCAAAGGGGCTGAGATGACTTATAATGGATACTGATTTTAGGCTAGTAAATAAATAGGAAGGTTTGATTTTAAATTTTTTGGGTTTTTTGTTGGAAAAATGGGAAAAACAATTTTGGGCTCGGGGATGAGGCCATATCTTTGCAGAATTCGAGTTGGGGCAAGGTAGGAAGTAGTCTTGATGCTTTTTTATTATGTGTATGGATGGATCAGAATGACAAGGAGCTGAAGAGGGCAAGGGAGAACAAGGATCCTCTCCAAACTGGCGAAAACATATAAAACTAAACAAATTTAAAGGTAGAGCACTGGAATCAATGGATTCTACCTCATTTACTCATTCATTTAGTTTTAGAAGCAAAAGAAGGGAATGGCATACATTAAACATTAAAGAACTTACAAATAACTGAGAGAACACACCATCAAAACTGAAAGCCACAAGAATCCCAACAGGTGCTGCAAAACCTCTGATCTTTCCTTAGCCAAAATGCAGAAAATATGTACAATAGTGTGCCAAACTTTTCCCAAGAGTCCAACCTGTCCAACCTGTAGAATGTCTCAGAAATTACATCATATAGACCATCCTAACCCCTTCCCATGACTCTAGGGGTCGAATTCCTCCTTCTAGGAGTAGTTTCAACCAATTCTAAACAAGGAGCTAAAATCTAGGCAACCAAACAACTTGCCTCTAAAAGGAAGGAAACTGATTCATTTACTTGATTTTCACTTTTTTGTAAGTGAATCTTCTAGAATAGGTAAAAGTGATTCAAAGTTACATTACACCCACAAAATTACATCAAGAAAACTCAAAAATTACATCCACAATCAAAACTGGTCCAACTGGCCGAATTTCTGAGCTGGAAGATGAAAAATTGACCAAAAATCTCTATGCGCCGCGCGCTTGAGCTCTATGCGTCGCGCGCCTTTCAGCCTACTTTTGGGGCACTTCCCGGAATCCAAATCAAGCTCATGATAGCTTGTTGGAAAGCCCTGGATGTATTCTATCCAACCCAAGTGGAATGTCCCAATTTGGAGCTCATTTGCCCCTCCAAAAATTCATTCTCCCACAAGTACTTCCTGCTGGTGCAAAAGGTGGCAGAAAGGTGATTTTCATGGTGTTTTTGGCCCTTTTGATCATCCAGAACTTGATGGAATGCTTCAGAAATTTCTGAGAATACATAAATTACCATGAAAAATCCAAAAATACAAATTTTTCATCCAGAAAGTGTCCCAATCATAAGCGCGCGTCGTGTTGGGCTGAAAAACCTGTTTTGAGACCAAATTTTTTCAAAATGACAAAAACTTCTCCGAATTTGCTGAAATTCGGAGCGAATACCCTCCATCATGTATCATTTTCATCCAACGAAGCCTCGGCCAAAATCCGGAGTGGATCAGGCCTCTTTCGCCGTTTTAGTGCTCTGCTCAACCTTCTCTTCAGGATCTTCATTTTAGCTCGGCAAACGTGATTACGGGCCCAATAATGATTTCTTCATGTGACTAAGCATGTCTTTGTCTCTATTGGCCTTCGCCAACAACTTCTCCAGATTAATGTTAACATGCGTGAGGCAAGTATCTCGATCAGCCGGTGTCATGTCACCAGGTCTCTTCCGGGCCAATTGTCGATCTTCACGGATTCGCCGCAGCTCTTCAAGTGTGTGCTGATCCTCTAGCTATTTGTTACGCTTCTCCAGGTATTTTATCACCCACTGAGCTCTCTGCAACTTAACATTCAGCGTGTCAAACTCGGCCTTCTACTCCTGGATGATCTCTTTCAGTTTCGAGCTAGGAGAGCTCGCATCAACATCGATGAGTGTAAAGTCAGCGTCTCGGCCTCCTGAAGGGCCCTCATCGTGCATAGGCCTCTTGCCTCTATCCTGAACCTATACCTGTGCTGATGAAGAAGGCGAGACCCCCCACACCGGGTGGAGATAATACTCGCGCTGCTGATGAATTCAACGAGACCCCTTCCACACCGGGTGGAGATAGTACTCGTCGTGTAGCTACAAATAAGGCTCTGTGGCCTCGCTGATATGTCACATACACTGGAGCACTGATATGCTTGGTCTCAGGAATGTCAAGCTGGTGTGAAGGCTCTCCCTCATCATGAACTACCTCGGGAGGCGGCTGTGATGCTGTGAAGAAGTCACGGGAGATGAACTCATCCCATGCAATGCCCTGCTGTGTTAGCTGATGTACCACCATGATTTTGATCAGCGCGTAATGATATATACTGCTATGCTGATATGCTGGGGTCTTCTTCTGTACAAGAAATGTCATCCGCTCTATGTTGTGATACATGAAGTATGGAATGCTCATCATACGTACTCTCGTGAAATGCATCAACAAACGGATATGGTACGCATAGAGGCGTGAGAATCTGCCCTCGCAACTGAAATATCGAATGATGAGTTTCATCAATGGTGCAAATTCATCCTTCAGAAATCTGAATGGAAATACCCTGCTCAGCTGCCTCATATACCCAGGTTTGATGTATGGCTCATAGTAGGATTTCTCTAGCTGCTGTCGTTTGTTCCATTCCTCTCCTATGTTTGGTATCCCGGTGGCCTGAGCAATGGTCTGTGGTGACAGAATGAAGTTAACTCCGGCAAGGTTTACACGACCATCATGTAAATGTAGAACAAATAGACGAGCTAGCTCATGATGATGTTGGGTTTGTGAAATCATCTCACAGTACTGGAAACATGACTGATGCTTAAAACAATCCATTGCAAGCGGGCAAGCCTGCAATTGAGCCAAAGAAGTAGGCTCCTCCCTGACATGCCTACCACTTTTTCCACTTTTGTGAGACCTCTGTGGCACATTAATCTCTGCTGTGGAATCACTGTCATACTCCTACTCATAAACTGAATCCGTCTCTGACATGGCGCTGAAATCAAGATGTTTGCAAAATATATGCTGATATAGGTATAGTGAAAACAAGAGTTCAGTGTATGCTCTAATCCCAAATGTGTCATATGTGTATCAAAGTGTTATAGGAAAGCCACAATGATAAAGGTTCTGTCAAATGAGTTTGAATGGAAAATAGCCACTGCTTGACTACATGGGGATTTTGACAAGTGAGTAGGAAGGAGTATAATGTAATGTAGGACAAAGAAACAACCCTTGAAATGATAGTTAGGCTTGTCAATGGAGAATGGGAATAATGAAAATGGGACTGTGTTTGTCAATGGAGAATGGGAATAATGAAAATGGGACTGTGTTTGTCAATGGAGAATGGGAATAATGAAAATGGGATTGTGTTTGTCAATGGAGAATGGGAATAATGAAAATGGGACTGTATTACAATATAAATGATAAACAGTGTGGCAATGACAGTGGTAATGACAGCAGTGATTTAACAACAAAGAGAGAGCGTGAGAGCAGAGACAGCACTGACAATAGATGACACAGGCATATATCAATAACACAAGTTTGGAAACCCCCACAATATCACTATCATTTGTTTCAAAACCCTAAGAAGTGAATTTTCAATGAACCTAGGGTTTGCATTTCACCACATCAAACATTTGTTTTCTCCACTTTCAAAACACCACAACATGTTCATGAGTCATTAGGCAGGCAAGAAGAACTTACTCGCAAGCAAAATGAGGTATTTGGCATGAATCTGGGCGAAGGAGTAAAATTTTTTGGCCCTGAAACTCTACGCGTCGCGTGCATGCCCAGTGCGCTGCATGCGTGCAAAATTGCACGGGTCTGTGATGCCCAGTGCGTCGCGCGCCTTGTGTGCGTCGCGCACCACCTGTGTGCGCCGCGCGCACTTCTACTCCGACTTCTAGAGCTTTGAAAACAATTTTTCGCCCTTTCACTCTCCAATTCGACCTTTGCTTTGGGAAATTGTGAAAATGACTTGTCCTCCATGGTTTATATGGGTTGAAAAATATCTCATGAGAATCATATCTAATTTTAATTTTCTCCATAACCCACTCTGTAATGTTTGGCATTCTTGGCACTTTATCTTTTAATGCAATTCTGTCTTTTGGCTTTCCACTATTTTTTCTGAGTCTTGGACTGATGAAAATTGGTTGTTTTTGCAGGGAATTTGGCATTTTGACTTTGGCAAAGACCAGAGGTTGCTTTTGAACTTTTTATGGTGAAACAAATACATAATTATTACAAAAAATAAATTTGACAGTTTCTAGTTCAAAACAGAGTTTTGGACTAGAAATGTCTTCAAATGTTTTTGAGAATAAAAACGTGAAATAGGAACCTTTTTGAAACCAACCTCATGGCCTGCGGGCTTCTATTACATGTATCAAAAGATTGAAAACCCTAGACTCTAGGACTGAAGACTCTTGTTGACGAAAATAATCATTTATGAAAATGAAAATGACGTGACCTGAACTTCGATGATTTTTGAGGAGTTTTAATTGAGCCCAGCAGGTACAAGCATGAGGGAATACAAGACGGCCAAACTCTCTCATCAGTCAATGGCATGCCCCTAGCGAAATGCAACGAAGTGGAATGAGCGAGACACCTAAAAATGATATGCAAAAAGCGAAATGATCTCTGACGGAGGGCTGTAAGGACCGACTCTAACAATATTAACCTAATTTTTCCTCTTTATGAACATCAAGGTATTCAAACTATGTCTTTTAATTATTTTAGTGTTTTTTTTATCAAAATTGAGCATTAAAATTAAATTTGGACAAAACTAGAAAAGCTTGTAATGGTTCATTTGAAGTAATGATTGCAGGAAACCTAGGCTCTAACCAAATGCATATCTGGAAACTATGGGAACCAAGGATGGATGAACACCTGTTGGTTCGCATCAAAGCATCTAGATTGAGTTCGATGAATGTTGGTCAAACTATACCAACTGTTCAGAAATATCCCCTGTTTTGAGCATGAAATATGGGAAGATTGTCATTTTAAGGGATTTTTCCCATATTTTAGAGATAGGAGTACCGATTTCGAATTATATGCCCTATCTAAGGTTATCATAAATGTATTTGAGTGTTTTTATTCAATTAGTTTCCAAAAACTTGTATAAATATGTGAAGTTTGAAGGAGGAAGACATCCATATTTATTATATGAATTTGATTACTTTTGCAAATCAATGAAAGGGGTTGTTTTAGATTTTCTCTTTCTTCTATTATGCTTGATGGATGATGTTTGATCTAGTTTCTAAATTCTTCTAATATGATATTCACCTAAAGTGCACAACAGAAGCGTGGATGGCCCCCATTGCCAAACTTTTGCACTTGTTTCTCATTGTCTTGGTACTTTCATTTCAGTTTGTTGTACTTTCTTTTCATTTTGTTATGCTTTCCTTCAGTATATTCAATTTTTGCTAAGTTCTTATTTATATGCTTGATAAAGAGATATTATGAATTGACCTCTCGTAAGAGAGCTTGGTATTTCTTTTCACCTTTAATAGGCTAGACTTATCAAAGGTTTCTTATCTTATTTATGTTTTGATTAAGTTATTATTGATATGCTTTATTGGGGGATATTATGAATTGACCCCTAATTGACCCCTTGTAAAAGGGCTTGGTATTTTTCACTATCAATAAATAGGCTTGTCAAAATTTGTTCATTTTATGTTTGATTGACTTGTTGCTATTTAATTCAGAAATTGATTAAGAAAATTGATGATCTAAAGGTGTTAATATTGCCATTGAAGGCTTTTTTAATCCTTCTCATGTAAAGGAGAATGAAGCTTGCTTGGAAATAATACTCAATATTTCAACTAGCTAGGTGTTAAACTTGTAGAATCTGCCTCTAAACCATATATGTTGGAGTGCTTCTAACATTGTGAAAAATGGACTGATAAAAGAATTGATGATATAATTTGAATCCTTAAATTTGAACAACATTTTGGCATCGTTTCCGGGGAAGCACATTTATAGGGTAGAATTGTAGTCAATTCATTTTCATTTTTGATAAAAAAAAAACAACAAACAGAAACAAATTTTAGTTTATCATTTAGTTATATTTTTTTTAAGCCTAGGGAAAGAAATTAGAAAGGTATATCCCAAAAAAAAAAAACCCCCAACCACTAATAAAACTCACTAACTACAAATCCATTTGAAAAACATGATTTTAAATAAGTCATTTAGAGAAGGGGGGTATGCCACCACAAGGATCTTCCTAAAAACTTGTCCACAATTTAGAATGGTCACTAGGGATGAATCTTCATTTCAAAAGATAGAAGGGGAACAAAATATTCATGAAGAGGATCCACAAAAAGAGAACCTAAGACTTTATTCTAGCTATATTTGTAAGGAGGCGAATGAGTCATGGATCACATGCAATGAAGATTAAACATTAGAGCCAAAAATTGAAGAATTTCTAGCATGTATATCACAAGATCCCTTGTGCATTCAAGATTTTGAACAAGTGCCACAAGAAGAGCTTTGTGATATGACAATTAAGGAGAGCCAAGCAAAAAAATATCATTTCAAAACTTGGTTTCAACTAGTCATTAGGCCACAACACCACTGCATTTTTCAACATTCCTTAACATCAAATATTTATGATCAACAATTTTTTCATATCCAAACATTCATTAAAATATCTTTTTCAAGCTTGGATGTGAGTCTACTTATGATCTTGTTATGCAAATGGATGCATTGGAATTTCTCTTATGCTTGAGAAAATGACTTATTTTTCTATAATAGAGTAGGATAGAATAGAATAAAATAAATAAATAGAATGAATTCACAATAAGACTTTTGTTTCAAACTCTCATGAATAATTATTCAAATCATTGTTCAATACTCATTTGGAAGGATTCCATGGAAAAATGCAGTAAGAACAATCCTATTTTGGGTAACCATATAGGATTATTTTAAAATATTTTTATTTAAACTATATCTCTTTAAATCTAGATTTTAAATCCATTTTGAAATTTCCAATTTAGATCACAAATGAAAAAGATATGGCAAAACTAGGTCTTAAGTGAAATTTTGAGGACATAGTTAGTACAACCTTGATTTGAGGGGTATAATGGAAACATTTTTACATGATATTTATAGGGAATATATCCCTTGGAATATAGTTTCCAAATTAATTTGAATCACCTCAATCCGACATCATATGAAAAAGCTATGCTTGAAACACTAACTTCTTGTCGAAAAATTTGCATGGTGACAATTTTAGATCTTGAATGTTCATCGGCATATTTTACATATAAAATCATCTTATTTTCAAAAAAAAATTATGTGGGAGATATATATTCAAGTATGGTTCAAGACACAATTTTAATCATCCCATTTGGAGGTAAAATAATAAATTTATTCCACATTTAGTGACAGCATGTCTTAAAATCAACATATTGAAATTCTCCCTCCTAAGTCTGTTCATCAGAAATTTTGTGATATCAAGCCTAAGGATTTTTAAAACTTGTTTCTTCTGGATAGAAAAAATGAATCTAATTTAATATCCAAGTGGAATCACATCGATATGTGACGAACTCTTAGCTAAACAGGAAGGGGGTTGAATCATTTTAGTACATTCATGGATATTTAAAATTATTTTCATTCAACTCAATTACACCTTCAGTTCATAAGCAGCTTAATACGTAATGAATCAACAAAATTAATGTGTGTAGAGCAAGTAATTAAGAAAATTAAAACATCACATCAACACATAATCCTCAAGCACATAGACAACAGATATAAGTGGAAACCCATAAGGGAGAAAACCACATCTTATTATTGTTGTTATGCAATGGAAAGCTCCAACTCCCTCTCACGCGAAGTTAATTTGTTTACTAGTCTGTTTGTTCACGCATTTTTTTTTTCTATGCTGCTACTGCTGGTCTATTTTTTCACACGTTTTCGCTCCTCCTGTCCATGTTTTTGCTCCTCCCGTCTGCGCTGTTGGTCTACTGAAATACCAGGTATGTTGCTCCTCCTGTCCGCACAGTATGGTCTACTGCAAATGGTGTATGTCGTTGCAATTTTGGAGAAAAATTAGTTTTTGGAGCTTGTATTTGAGATTCTGTAGTCATTTTGTTTTACGATACTGTATCATTTTTCTGTTACTAGCATACTTGATTGATTAACAATGCCAGTATTGTATCAAGTTTGGGAATTTCAGGAAAAGGATGGATTTCAAATTTGTGAGTTTTCTTTTGTTTTTTTTTTGGTTTCTACCTTCTTCTATCTCTAGTTGTTAATGTTATTTCATTTGGAACATGATTTGTTGTAGGACTTCTGTCAAATGAATTTCCCAACCGACTTTTTATTTCACTTGTGAAGGCAGGTTTAGTAGGTTGTATCAGTATCACATTATATTTTTGATGCACTTCACTACCATAAAACCACTAAATCTACCCAATAACTTGTTCAGAAGTTTGGTTAAAATGATAGAGAAGGCGCATTCAAAAGGAAAGGATCATTCAACTAGCTTGTTTCACCATTCTTTGATCAAATTCATAGTTCTCCACCGGCTCAAACAAATCAACATGCCATGGGAGACATTCTTGGAGGAAGCTGCTCTTATACCTACCTAAAGTTAGCCAGAGGGCCCAAGTGTTCCTTCATAAACTAGACCACAGGAGGTTGGGTCATCAAGAAAGCCATCTATGACAAAAACTCACCCCACAACAGAGGTTTCAAAGACCTACAACAGAGGTAAGAGGTTATTTTTTTCTCTTGATATTGAAGTGGAGATGCCTACACCTAGACCTATAACTAGGTCTCATCCTAAGAAACTACATAAGGAGGTTGTGAGTGATAAATAAGTGTTGCTTAAAGCCATGATGGAATCACCTAGAGACAAAGATAATTCATATTTCCAACATCATGAAGAAGTGCCTCCGACAATAGAGATGGCTAACCTACCAAAAAACCATGAAGAAAAAGAGGCACAGATAAGAGAGCACAAAGATGATCTTTCCAAGGCAAATTTCATGGCATCTGTTATACAACAACTGAATAGGAAACTCAAACTAAACCTATTGTTTCAAAGCAAAGCACAAGGGGACCATCCATCATCCAACAAGGTAGATGTTGTGGTAGAAAAAGACAAGGGAAAAGCCATAATTTATGTTGACCAATTAGAAGAAAAAGACATTTAGGTACAACCAAGAAGGCCTAAAACTAGAGCAAAAGCAAGAAGAGAAAAACTTGAAAAAGAGTCATCTCCTCCTCAAGCCGACAAAGACATCAATGATATCATAACTGCCGAAGTTGAAGAAGACAGAGAATTCTGGCTTGGGGTAGTAAATGAGCACCTATAGAAGCTACTGAAGAAGTAAAATAGAAACACTGCCATGCAGAGGCACATGGCAAGGCACTATTACACAAGAAATTTGATTTGCAAGATTGGGGTTAAGAACATGAAGAAAAAGCTCAAGAAGACCCTAAGAAAGCTCAAGAAAAAAGATAATCTGAATCTATTGGCTAATGCATCCTTAAAAATTTGAGCTAGGACAAAAATTATGAAAAGGATAGAAATTTGTCCAAATTTTGAGAATTTTTTATTTTTTTCTATCACACACACAAAACTACTGCACAGAAACACAACATTTTCTCACTGCGCTTTTTCCCATAGGCTCCAAATGAGGATTTAAAAGCATGTGGAGGTTTATTTTCGTTATTAAATTCTATAAATATACTTGGGGTTACTTTTCAATTCATATATTTTCATAAAAAGGTCAAAAACCACCTATTTTTCACCCTTCTACCACTATTTTGAGTAGGTCGTTGTGCTTCTGGAGTATTTGTGTTCTAATCAATTTTTGGGTGTCTTAAAGATGTATTTTTTGTGACTTGAAGCTTCAAATGTGTAGTATACATCCTAGGCTACCTGTACCAGCCTTGAAAAAAATGTAAAGATCCCTCAAAGTCATCCAAACACCTTACCGAATTTCGTTGCGCTTTTGTTGCCACACGCTGCACTTCTGTAATTTTTCGTTGTGTTTCTGGGTTTCAGGATGTTTCTTGACATGTTGAGGTAAAAAATTCAAAATGGTTGATGTAACATTTGTCTCATGAGTTTTTTTATGGTTAATGATCCTATTTGTGGTCATATTTTTTAAAGGATCTTGTTTTTATTGACTTGAGACAAAAACTCAACTTGTTAGCTAAGAAAGGGGAAGTTGTTTCTAACTCCTGTGGAATTAGGCTATGAGTCATTAGGTGCATTAATTAGTTGTTTTGGATCAAGTTTTGACCCCTAGAGGTGGAATATTCTTTGATTTTATATATGTACTCAAACTCAAGTCATTGAGAGGGTTTGATATGTGAAGTTATCACTCTTTGGCACTAGTGTATTGGATAATTTGTAGAGGTAATTTACAGGAAATTGCAGTTGTTGTTATGAGATTCTTATGATATGGTTAGTGAAAAAAAAAATCTTCATTTTTCTTCATGCATTTCATGATTAATTAATTCTTACAGCCATCTATGTTCTTCTTGTTAGAAATTACGGCAAAAATAATAAATAATTTACTAAGAGAAATAAACATAAAAGGCCAGCAACAAATCATTAACATAAACACATATGTTTATTCGAGAAAGCCCCAAATCCGGGGAAAAAACCAACCAATTAAATTTCATTAACCATTGGCCAAAACAATGGCCAATCCGGCCAATTGAGCCTTCACTGCTCACTTGCAGGCCTACTTTACAATGAAGTCTTCCCAACCTTTTATAGGCTCCATTACATGCAATACCATGGGTTGAAAAATAATGGGTGAAAAATACCATGTGCCCCAAAACCACTACTATTTACCCTAGTCAACATTGACTCTATCCCGATTCAAGTTTACCTAACAATTCCCCCCTTAAACTTGTCTTGGGGTTTCTTGACTAAATCCAGCCAAAATTTCTAAGTAAGACAACTCTGCTCACTCTAGCTCTTCCCCCCTCAAATTCTTACCCAAGGTAATTGTTAACTTGACATCCCACCTATCACTTAGATCTAACCCAGAATTTACTGGTGATTATCCAAGGGTACACATGCCATACCAGGTCTTACATCAGTATGCCCATTTACATGTAATAATTAACTCCATTATAATATTTTTTTTTGTTTCATTATTGCTATTCTTTATATGACCATTCTCTCCATTCATGATGTCCTCTCCAAAGAGGACATCATAGTTGTACATGAATCTTCCCTTACATCAATTTTTGTGGCACGGATCTAAACGTTCGAGTCCTCCATCATAACTCTCGACCAATTCTAGGTGTAATGATCAGATGGATAAAAAATTTCAGGAATAGAATAAGCTACACCACTTCTCACTTGGAGATCTACCTTTTGGTAGCGAGAGAACCTAGATTAACTCAACCAATCTGATCCTTGGATGAGCGTCACGACTGCTTCCTCTATGAGTGACACGACATGTATATCTATATATGTGAAGGTATTGGTGTCGTTAAACTGTTGACGGAGAGGGTGGTCCTATCCATCGTAGCGATAGTTGTAGTCGCCTCCATCGAAGCATCCACCACCATGATCACCGAAACCTCGACCCTTGCCCCATCGACGTCCTTTGCCGCGACTCTAGCCTCTGCCTGCAATAGTGTTATCTTCACTGTTGTGTCGACTCCAGCCTCGGCCACCGACATCCTCATTTGTATACCAGAATGTGTCCCATTTTCATTGCATTAGCAGTAGAGGCCCTAGCTCCAATGCTCCTTCATGGGATCTGCAATTATTCAAGCTCACGCATTCTAGCTTTCAAGGTATCCTGCTCAAGTTCATCATTATTTCGAAGCTGCTAAGTTCTCCCCCAGGTCAGTGGCACTTCACTTGACATCAGATACACTTGCACTTTGAGGCCTGAGCTCGAGGCATGTTTTCTATTATATGTCTCACAGCCATAGTTCTCACCATGCATCGCTTGATGCGCAAGGCTGACACGCTAATGATGACCCATAATACTTTGTCTGCATGTTTTAACTCTACCAAGTATGATGTCTCCTTATCTTCATCGATCTTCACCATTGTTGGCAGCTACAGTAGCGTTCGAAAACCAAAGAAATTTACCAGCATCTACATTGTTGTCAATGATCTCAATCCCCCTGCATCGAATGGATAATGTTAACCTCGATGGGATTCATAGCTACATGACTCATCTTGTGTCTTCTGCACTCGCAGTTCTCCAACAGGCCCATCTCTCACAATGGGCATCCATCACCTTTTAAGCACTAGATCTAATTAGATCTATGTTGATACAACATCTTCACAACTAGATCTATCCTGAGCTGACACATTTAAACAATTTCTCACAACATCCAGCTTCTTCACATCGATGGTTCCCATAGCCTTCTGATAAAATTTCCTGATCTCCTTAATGGCCATCCACACCAGTATGTTATCAAAATCAACCTTCAATACCCTAGAAGGCATACGAAATCGTATCTTTTCTCCTTTCAGAGGTTTCACCATGCAACAACGAAATCACATTTCCATATTAACGTGCTCTTCCACGTTACTCTCGTGAGAGCACTCCTCCAATGGGTTATGTAGATATCAGTTCTCCTCTACATCACATCGTTCTACTCTCGTGAATGGAAAACGTCATCCTATTTCACAACAACACCATGCTCTGTATGGACAGATCTGCAAAAGGCTACATTTATTTCTCCATTCACCAGGCCAGTAAAACCCTTGGCTACAAAAGCGTCCCTCTGAATCCAAATATGACTCTGATACCATTTGTTAGAAATTACAGCAGAAATAATAAATAATTTACTAAGAGAAGTAAACATACAAGGTCGGAAACAAATCATTAACATAAACACATATGTTTATCCGAGAAAACCCCAAATCTGGGGCAAAGCCCAACCAATGAAATTTCATTAACCATTGGCCAAAACCCTGGCCAATCCGACCAAGTGAGCCTTCACCGCTCACCTCCAGGCCTACTTTACAATGGATTATACCCAGCCTTTTATAGGCTCCATTACATGAAATACCATGGGCTGAAAAACCATGGGTGCACAATACCATGTGCCCCAAAACCACTACTATTTACCCTAGTAAACATTGACTCTATCCCGAGTCAAGTTTACCTAACACTTCTTGTGGTAATATCATGATTTTTAAGTAGAATACATAGCTGCATATACTCTATTTTATATGATATTTTCATGTAAATGTTTTTATCTTCTCAGTAAATGAATTCTTACTTGTATGATAA
Source organism: Pinus albicaulis (assembly GCA_034641835.2). Lineage (NCBI taxonomy): Eukaryota > Viridiplantae > Streptophyta > Pinopsida > Pinales > Pinaceae > Pinus > Pinus albicaulis. The sequence continues at coordinate 423,012,551 of CM076577.1, forward strand.
TTTTACTCTTTCTACATGACCTTTTCCGCGCTACACTACAATGACAAATTCCAATTTTGTCACTAATAATATTTATCTTGCCTCATCCTATGTGTCTAAAAATCACCTTGTGAAATATTGGACCTACTTCCTAGACCGGTACTTCTTATCCAACAAATTTAAATAAAAAAACCCTAATCAAACTTTACTGAGCTTACAACTAGCCTAAATCTTCATATTCTCCAGTCATTTCCATTGGTTGTGAGAATAATCTTAAGAGAGCCCTCTCTGACTTGGTGGGGTTACACACCAAGTCTAAATTTGGTTTGTGATTACCCATTTAGCTTCCTTTCTCGGCCTTGGGAAACTCAAGTGGATTTAACACAACCTAGAGAAGTTATATGTTCCTAAAGGTGAAAGGTTGTAGCTTATAAAAGAGGTTAATACCTCCGATGTTGCAAGAAATTTTGTTGTTGGGAAGATAGTTTCCAAAATTAAATGGTATATGTATTGGTATATAATGTAATAAAACATAGCTCAGTTTATTAGAGGGTGCCTAATAATACAAATTTAGAGTTACACAATCCCTTATCTATGTGTATTATACCATGGGAAAGAATCTCCATGGATTTTTCAAGTGAATGTTTATAAACAACGAAGGAACATAACTATCTATTTGTATTAGTTTACATTTTTAGCAAGATGTGCATTCTCATTCCTTGTGAAAAGGCCATCAAGGGACAAGATGCAACAAACTTGTGATTGAAATTTGCTAGGTGCTCTTTGGTACACCATCAACCATCATGTCAAATTGAGGTACCAAATTTCTCGGTTTCTTTCTATATAATCTTTGGAAGAAGATGAACACTAGGTTGTAGAGGCCCACAACGTTCCATCCAAATACAAATGTGCACATCGAAGTAGTGAAAAAAACGTTGGTTCAAAATTTGAAGCATTACTATTAAAAGCATCCAAGGCACTAGAATAAATAATTGATTTGTATTCAACACTCTTGTAATATATCAATCCATACTTTATTAGTAGATTGAATTTTGAAACTTGTTTTCAATTTTTTCTACTCTCTATCAGATAGTGTATATGGATGGTAAAAAGGAATGAGGGAAGGCACCATGAAAGAAGAACTGAAGGTTGAAAAAATTATTGATAAGAAAAATACAAGGCTTGGAATGATCAACAAAAAATTAGGAAAACATTCAAGGTGGGAGACAAAGCCTAGTTGTATCTAAACAAAGAAAGGAGAAATGTTTTTGGTAAGTAGATCAAGGTTCTCAAGTATAGTACTTTTGAAGTATTGGATAAAGTACATGATATCACAAATAGATTCAATCTAACCCCATATATATGTATGCAATGAATGTGGATAATATGAAACTCAATGAACTTGCCATGTTGGACCAATAAATTGATGAGCAAGTCTTACCTACCATAAATGAACTAGCACTAGAAGCACATGAAAACTTAGCATAATATATTTATTTACAAAATAACTCTAGAATAACCAAATGGGAACATCATGAACTCTAGTACGTTAGGTTGAAAGGACAACCAGTAGAGGTCGAATGGTACTTAAGGGAGAAAGGAAAAGGAAAATTTTCCTCACCCCCTTCAATTAAATATTTTAGAGACCAAAATCATCCCTAAATGGGGAGGTATGTCTAAAAAATGGATCAATATATAAATTTTCATCTAGTTTTTTATTTTCGAGATGGAATTTTTTAGTTATTAGCTTACAGGGAAAATTTTAAGGGTAGGTCCTTCTTTGGTGATTTGCAGTCTAGAAGCTTCAAAAGATTATTTAAGACCTTAAATGGAATTATTTTGGGTAAAAAAATCATGAATGATGTTCTTATCCTCTCGATGCAATTCTACATACTGAGAGCTTTCTAATGGCACAAAGATCACCAACAAGTTGATCTATCATGTTGAACACAGGATGCCACATTACCTTGAATTACTCACACGTATGGAGCTAGACACATCTATAAATTCAAGAATATTCTAGTGTGTCCAAATCCATAACCCTAATTAGGAATTCAAGCATGAGAAAACCCTAACCTTATTTGTAGACAACAGTCAGGCCATGTTATTGTTATACTACTAGAATAAGAATGGATTCCAATCTTGTTTGATTGTTTATTATTCCATAACAGATAAAAACCTCTAGACGTGGGATATTGAAGTATATCAAAGGATGTGTAAGATCTACTAGCAACTATACAAACCATAGTGTCCATGGAAACTCCATAGTTAGTGCACTTTCTTTGTATTTTCATTTCATAACTAAGAAGAAAAGTTAAATGCATAAGCCTCACCATTTAGCTAGGTTTTTCCAGTATTGGGTTTTCCCAAGGTACAAATTGTGGTCATTGAGTGGATAGTGTATTTTCTTCACTTATTTCTTTTTATTTCTAGTTTATTTCAATATTTAATGTGCTAAGATAGTAAAATTTAATATAAATTAAAAAATAATTATTACATGATAAGATATCACATAATATTGTAATATTTGTCATGATGAATTAGACTAGTGGAATATCCATGACAAGTTCTAGATCATATCAGTATCATTGTATCTTTATTTGAGGTATCTTTGGGAAGTTGCAATATCCATGAAGTGGCTTAAGAAAAAAGTCTTAAAACAATAGCCATGGTAGATGAGTATAGTGATAATCTAGGGGATGAGTTTAAGGAGATATTTAGATGGAAGAACTAATTGTTGACATAGATTAAAACATGGTCATCCTTATGGAAACTCTAGAGAAAAATTTTGGTTCCTTTTCAAGAGTTATTTATCTCTAACTCAATAGACAACTTAGAAGAGACATCTTGAGTTAATGAAAACCTAGAAAAGGAGTTGAAAAATTAGCAATAAAAAGAGAGATGATGTTCTAGTGCCGTGATTTTTCTCAATATCTATTTAAAATGAAAGTGAAAGTGACATAAAACCATACCAAGGTGATATTGATTTTGTCAAATTGAATCATTGGTTTGAAAATTTAAAAGCTTATTTTAGTTTTCATAACATAAGAGAATATAAAAACGTTTTGTTTTCTTGATTAATACTAGAGGACCGTTTCTAGAATATGACAAGTTGATCCATTAGCATTACCTCTTGGTGAAGTGGGGGTAGATTGTGTAAGAGTACACCACCAAGTTAATAAAAATTTCCATTATGTGGGGTATATGTCCAAATAACCTATATTTACTCTTGAAGTATATGTATGGTATATACATTCATTTATGGAGGAAATTGATACTCTTTAAATCTAGGAAATTTGATGAACTATGTGTGCAAGAATAATATCTAGAACATATGAGAAAAATAAAGGACAACCAAGTGGTTCCAAGTAGAAATATAACTAAGATGCTTCCAAAGAGTTAAATAAGATGTGGAAAGGAAAGGATGAGAATTCAAAAACCATTGAATATTGGTGGAAGGATCTAAACAACCATTCTAACCATCACAATATCAATGGTCATGCCTAAGATAAGTGTTGAAATTTATATCCAAAGATGAATCCAAATAACTAGAACAAGGATGTGAAGAGAAATAACATCCTAGTCATGAATTTAATAAACCAAATAGTAAGTATCTAAAATATAGATGGAAATATTGTTTATATTGCAATAAAAATAGAGGCGAATTTGAATATCCTCCATCTCAAGGATGAGAAGGAGATGACTAAACTATTCCATATCAATTTCCCTTTGGAAACCCTTCTACCTCAAAAGGGAAAAACTATTATACCCCAAATAAGAATTCAATTGGTCAAAGGTATTCTTAATGTTCAAAGGAAATTATATCATTTGCAAATTCAAATTTAAAGTATCTCCCTCCTGTGAGAATATTAGATTTACTAAACTAGCTATCTATCTAAGAAACCAACAACATATCAACATATAAATAATAACAGAAAGAGAACAAGGAAAAAGAATACAACAGATATACGTGGTTCACCAAACCGATTAGGTTACGTCCAAGGGAAGGTTGTCTTCTATTATCTCCAAAAATCTCATGCAATCTTACAAAGAGAGCAACTACAAATAACCCGATACAAATAACAGTATGAGCACAAGATGAGATGTGATAGTAATAAAAAAGGCTCCCTTGACCCTATTATATACCTAGAGATGTGGAGGAATTAATCTCACATATTGAATGTGGGATAATATAATTCTCCAAAATAACACCTCTTTATATAATAAATGGGTACATGCCATACTGAATATGGGATATAATGTATTACTCTTTTACATAAGATTGTATTCAACTTCCGACATAATACAAAGACATTATTACCTTCCAAGGAATATAATATATTCCAACACTCCCCCTTACTAATGGCTAGGATAAGGGCACATCCTAACACTACCTAACACTAAGGAAGGAAGAAGTCATTACTACTCCCCCTTGATGAAAACTCCCCTCATCCCAAGCAAAGAACGAAGATACACATACTTCGCTTCTGTCAAGAATTTAGTGAATATACCGACTGCACGCTGCTCGATAGGACAATACTCCATAGAAATAATACCATCAGCGAGAAGACCTCGAATATAATGAGCATCAAGGTCATGATGCTTTGTTTTGGAGTGATATACTGGATTTTAAGCAAGTTGAATTGCACCCTGATTGTCACATTTCAACATGGTGGACCATTTCGGAACTAGAAAAATCTTGGTAAGAACATGTCATAACCAAATGACTTATTTAATTGATTCTTTGGCTGCTCTATACTCTGCTTCACATGAAGATAAAGAAAGAGTCTTCAACTTCTTGTTGGACCAAGAGATCGGACCTAAACCAAGTTTAAATATGTAACTAGCAGTTGATCGTCGATCATAACTATCACTTGCCCAATCATAATCTGTATAACCAGAGACTTAAAGTCTAGCACTGCTCGAATAAAATACACCATAGTGTAATGTCTCTTGTAAATATTGCAGAATTCTCTTGGCTGCCTGCTAATGACTTTCACGAGGTTTCTGCATGAACCGAGAAATCATACTGAAAGAAAAATAAAGATCTGGTCTACTGTGCGTTAAATATATTAAACTTCCAACAAGTTGACGATAAAGAGTAGCATCAACCAGTGGAGTGGTACACTCAATATTTAACTTTACACCGGATTGAAATGGTGTAGGAGTCGATTTACAATTACTCATATGGAAAAGAGGTAATATATTTGTCGCATACTTAGGCTGAGAGAGAAAAATACCATCGGTCATATGCTGGATCTAAAGACCCAAGAAATAGTGCAATGTATGGAGATCTTTCATCTCAAATTTCTTATGAAGAGCAATTTTCATATCTTGAATTAATACAAGCTGGATGCCAATGATAATTAGATCATCCACATATAAAACAATAATGAGGACATTATCACCAGAGTTCTTAATATACATATTTGGATAAGATATACAACGTTTAAAAACCATTATTCAAGAAATATGCATCAATTTTATCATACCAAGCCCTAGAGGCTTGTTTGAGACCATATAAGGATTTGTGTAATTTGCGTACTAAACTTGAGGATCCAGCAGAAATAAAACCACAAGGTTGTTGCATATAAATTTCTTCAATAAGATAACCATTTAAAACTGCACTTTTAACATCCATTTGATGAATTTCCCACTTAAAAGTTGTAGCAAGTGATAAAATGGTTCTTATTGTGTTCATTTTAGCATCAGGAGAAAAAGTTTCATTATAATCAATAACTTCAAGTTGATTAAAGCCTTTGGCAACTAATCTAGCTTTATACTTTTCGATCTGTCCTTCTGCACTGAACTTAGTTTTATAAACCCATTTATAACCAACTAAATTCTTCCCTAAAGGAAGAGGAACAAGAGACCAAGTCTTGTTTCTCAAAATAGATTCATATTCAATAGGCATAGCTTGTTCCCAATGAGGATTACCCTTAGCTTGAGCATAAGTAGCAGGATCATCTGTGGCCAAAACTTTGGCCATAAGAGAAAAGTTGAATCTATTTTGACGAGTTTCAGAAGGATTTGCGACCTCACTACCTACAAATTCAAGGATTTTTTGAGCCCAAACAAGAAGAATAGAAGGAAAATGAGTCACTTTAGGAGCTTCATGAGTTTCAGGTTGAATACTTTAGGGAGAGGAAGAATAAAGATCAGTAAGAGGCACAAAAATGGAAGAAAGAGTAACAGGAATAGGAGTAACAGGTGGCATTGGTAAATTCAGCGTAACATGAGTTTCTACAGACTCGGGCAAGGAAGAGACTTCATGAAATTGAACATCACTTACGATTATGAATTTGATTAGAAGGATCAAACAACTTGTAAGCCTTGGAATTCTCATCATAACCAATGAAGATATGCTTGTGAGATTTGGGTTCTAACTTTTTCCATTTTTCATTAGGAATATGAGCCCAACATTCACAACCAAACACCTTAAAATTACTAATATCCGATTTACGTCCATTCCATTTTTCCTTAGGGGTAACATTCTTAAAAGCTTTAGTAGGAACTCTATTTAAAATAAATTAGCACAACAGATGGCTTCAGCCCAAATTTTCTTATGTAGTCATTTAGAATAAAGCATACATCTAGCCATTTCAACTAAAGTTCTGTTTTTCCTTTCAGCAATACCATTTTGTTGAGGTGTGTAAGGAACAGTATTTTGATGTTGAATACCATGTTTAGATAAATATGCATCAATTTCTTTCTTAAAAAACTCCCCCCTACCCCCCCATTATCAGATCGCAAAGTTTTAATACTCTTACCAGATGCATTTTCAACCATGGATTTAAATTCTTGAAATTTTACAAATGTTTCACTTTTATTTTTCAAAAAATAAACCTAATATTTTCTAATAAAGTCATCAATAAAGGTAATAAAATAAATTGTATGGGATATTTAAGGAACTTCAAGAGGACCACAGATATCACTATGAATTGATTGCAAAGGTTATTTAGCATGCCAGGATTTACCTTTGTCAAACATTTCTCTATGATGTTTACTAAGAACACATCCTTCACAAACACTAGTAGTAGAAGAAAAATGATGCAAGACCATAGGCTTAGGAAAATTATTTGTATTTTAATAGACATAGTGGTCTTGTGTTTTCAAAGAAGATTGGTTGCCTATGTATTAAATTGATGTAATTTTAATTATTTTGAGTGAGATATTTAGAATATTGGATTGATTAAATATTGAGAGGAATTTTGTAAATGTTCTCGAATGTTGGAGAACATGAGAGAATTGGGATAATTGAGATTCCATAGGGAATTATAGATTTGAGAATTAATTGTATATATTAAATTAGGAATTGGGCTTATGAGTTTATGGGATTAGAGAGGATCCTTAGGGATAAAGAAGAGATTTTAGGACTTAGAGGATTTTGAGGAATTTATTGAGAAGATAGAGGATCTTAAACCAGAATTGGTTTCAAAACCAATTGTATAAATTGTAAGTCTCAAAAAATATTGAGAGGAGGTTTCAGATAGATAGAGTTGGTTGTTGCAAGCCTACGGGCCAGAGAGGTGGAAAAGGCCATTTAATTAGAAAATTAGGCCTAAAAGAGAGAAGATAGAACACGAGATGTTTTTAGATTATGTAAATATTGTTTATGAATGAAAGGAGGGTTTTCATTGTGTTCAGAATTGTTGTCCTGTGTGTGACTATAATTGAATAGTACTGATCTCGGTTTAATTGAAGTTTTTTATATGATTTTTAATTGAATGTAGAAGCTTTTTTGAGTGACAAAAGTTTTAAATTCCAGTTTAATCTGTGTGATAATTGTTCTAGCTAAGAAGGAACCGGTGAGTGGTAAAACTCTAAAATAAAGGTTTGATATGGTGATTCTATATAAAATTGTGAACTTTAATGTAAATTCCGAGACCTGTGGTTATTAATAGGAAATTTTGTCATTATATATCTGAGCCACATAATTTATGAATTCATGAGACTACATAGATTGGATATTCATATTATAATTCTGTGTGGACTTGCATAGAACGAAGATCAATCATCGATCACAGTATGGATCGATGCCCTTTAAAAGAATGTGATCCTGTAAAATGATATTCACACCGCGTAGATGCAAGATGATAATTGTGTACACGTTGAGAAGAATTCACAGTTTTTGATCTGAATGTAAATGCAGAGAGCTAAAATTGGTGACAGCGTTGAGTAATAAACTTGGAGAATGCAATTGATTTACTACAGTTGTGAATGTATGAAGGTAGAAACCATGAATTTAGATGCAGAGAAATGGAGTAGCGGTTTTGAAAACCAACAAGTGGCTTTTGCACAACTGAAAAGAGGTAAGCAGTATTTCTGGAAAGGATACAATAATGTTTAAGCTATGACACATAGCAACTAAAACTGCCCATTTCGCATAAGTTTAAAAATGTTAAATAGTGTGCTGGTGAAATTGCAATATCCATTGGATTGAGGGCATCGTGTGCAAACAGTGGAGATGAATGCATATGAATTGCTATAAAAGGTGTGGGCCCAATATATATATGTTGGTACTTTGGGTTTTAACCAAAGTCGAATTCGTAAATCGAAATTAAATGAATTGTGTGTTTTATTTATGGTTTATAATCATAAGGCAAAAACTTCTGCATATGATGTTGCCTCTGTTTGATGGTGATGTGATGTATACGCATGAGTCTTTGAATTGAAAATGTATTTTTTGGGTAAATGCAACGAGAGCTGCGTTAAGTAGTATTAGATCAGAAATGGATTTTGCACAAAGTATGATGAATTAATGATTTATTTTGTGTGGAATAGAACTAAAATTCGTTAGAAAGATGTAACAAAGATTTAAAGAGAAGTTACAGGATCATATTTTAAATATGATTGACATCAGTTGCAGAATGGAAAAGGTATGCAGTGGAAGCATGGTAGTCTAAGACTGAGAAATTCAGATTTGCAGAATTTGAATTAAAAAGAAAATGTGCTTTGAGAATTAACATAATTATGTTTTGAAAGGTGTGTATATAGGTACAATGGTGATGACAGAAAGGAGATCAGATTTGAATCTAATAAAGAGCATGCACTTATAAATGAAGTGTAGCAAAATATTGGAATAATTTGCAGAAGCAAGGAAATGGAGAACAATCCATTCAAAGTGTAAATGAGAGGTGAAAGAAGATCACACAGAGATCTTGAAGGTGAGATAGTATGTTTTTTATTTTAACTCTAGTTTGAAGATTGTGTTTGTAGAATTCAGATTGCAGACAGTTGAAGAAAATCTCAGCAAAAGAAGATCACAACCTTAAGGGCAGTGATGAAGGAAGCTGTTAAGAGTTTTTGAGTGAAACCAAAGTGTGGCAGAACCTTGAAGAATTCCAACAGAGGTTGGATAAAAAGGACAATTGTGTTATTAAAGGGTGCAGATGAGTTGAAGCTAGAAAGAGCAGAGAGGAATGCTCAAGAGGTTCCAAAGTTAGAGAACCATACTTGCCAAAAGCCCAAATCCAGAGAAAGGAAACTTGGTGAGGTAAGTGGCAGCAGGAAGGAATTGTTGTTGCAGAGGCTTAAAATAGCTTATAGTGAGGAAGTAAGTAATGAACTCATAGAGATGAAAATAAGAAGATGACTACTGAGAGTCATAATAGGGGTTCTGAACAATACCACAACAGATTAAAGGAGTGGAAATTTGACACAAGATTGCAGGAGTTAGACTGTAGGAATAACTTTTGAAAGTTTTTAGAAATTGTAGCAGGACCTTATTCTAGCTAAGGCTTGGAATAGACAAGGACAGTGGTGTCTTTATAAGAAGTGAGTGCAACAACAATAGAAGAGAACAATATTGCTCAGTACAAGTTCTGAGAAGGAGAGAACTTGGAAACCAGGCAGAGGAGAAGCTTGGTGAGAAGATTAACCTAGTATGAGGTTGATTGGTTGTAGGCACAAAAGCTCACATAGAAGAGAAGATGACTATGGATTTTCATGTTCACGGTTCAGAAGAAAGCTATAAGATGAAGAAGAAGAGTGCTAAATAAATCTGCAGGAAACATATGAGTCAAGAGGAGTGTGACAAAGAGATTGTTGAGATAAGAGAACAATTTAATAAATTAAAGATGATGATAGAAGAAGACCAGAGACATGGTTGGGTCTTGAGGAAAAAGACAGTGAAGTGGCCTAATTTACAGAGAAAGCTACAACAGAGACAAGTGAAGTGGCTGGAGGAAAAACACAAAGAAGCATAGTCAGAAATGGAAGTTTCCATTTGTAGACCAGAACAGGGTGAAATTCTGGGTCAAGATGAAAAATGGAGATCTATGAAAGATCTTATGAATTCTTGTGAGAATTCAAGACAACAAGAAGTTTACCATGCTAAAGAAGGAATTATTAATGATTTCCTAAACTGTTGGGAAAGTTCAGATCAACAGGAGGATGTAAAGCCTTGTATTTTTTAATCTAATAATTTTGATGTGATTACAGGTTTTGCATAGGATGGTAAATCTTTTGAAGCTATCAAAAGTATGGAAGAGTATCTTTCTGCAGATAAATAATATGAATTAAAGAATGATGGAGAATGTATCTTGAAGGAGAAAAGTAGTAATTTATTGCAGCAGAAAGAAATTTGTAATGCATTTATATTTGAAGCTATTCTAACATAGGAAAAAAAAATTGTGAAAGAAGGAGATGAGTCTGAAGGACTGATATGTGAAGCAACAGTTGAGACTGTTGAACCATGTAATTTCCAAACTAAAAATGTGTGTAAAAATGCAGAAATTGTAAGTGATGATGAAGTACTTAAGGAATGTCAAAGAGAAATTGCATTACTAGAGTATTTGTTGGAAAAATTAGAGTATGAGAGAGAGATTGCAGAAGACAAAGTTCACTATAGTGGATAAGAACAGAGAGACATCATGGAAGCAGATGATGTGGAAGAGAGACTTGTTGACAGTCTTGAGAGTCCTTTAGAGAATTCTTTAGGAAGAATGAATCAGCTTATTCATGTGCTGATAAAGGAGGAAATTTTAGAGCAACATACTAAAATGTTGCAAGAGGAAAAAGAGGCACTGATACCTTATGTTTTTCATTTTAATAATTTTTTTGTGAATGCAGATTTTGTTGCAGATGCTGGAGAAAATTTGGCACAGATGAGAAACCAAGTAAAGGAGGAAGAAATTTATGTGGAAATACTTAATCCATGGAACAAAGAAATTAGATTGCTGGAAATTATGTGGAAGAATCAAGATTCAATACAGGAAGAGAAAGAGCTTGAAGAAGTGAAAAATGTGAATATGCAAGAGCCAGAGGACAGCAGCAACAAACTAAAGCAAAGAGAATGAGATAACAGTAAATGGAAGATTATGTATCAGTCCAAGAAATTGTTGAAGAAAGAGGAAAAAGAAATTGTCATAAGTGACAATCAGGAAGGATTTATCAGTTGCAGTAAACAAGAGGGTAAGGATGAAAGGGCAACAGTAAGAATAAAATTTCAGCAATCAAGAGGTGAAAGTAATCAGTAGACAAAAGATATATTAGATAGATAAATTGAACTGATAAGAAGGATAATGATGAAAGTATCTCAGAGGAAGATAATAGCAAGAAAGCAAAGAAGCAACAACAAGAGGAAGACAGTAGCAGAATGTAAAAGCGTAGCTAGTGCAGCAAAACAACATAAAGGGTGGACACCTAGAGAAAAGCAACAAACAACAACAACAATAGAAGACAAATTGCAGAACAAGGTATGGGATCAAGGAAGATAAAGATCAGAAACACATGATCAGGATATCATGATTATTTTAACCTTGGGAGTTTGATGCAAGAGCATAGGCTCAGGAAAATTATTTGTATTTTAATAGACATAGGGGTCTTTTGTTTTCAAAGAATATTGGTTGCCTATGTATTAAATTGATGTAGTTTTAAGTATTTTGAGTGAGATATTTATAATATTGGATTAATTAAATATTGAGAGGAATTTTAAAAATGTTCTCGAATGTTGGAGAACATGAGAGAATTAGGATAATTGAGATCCCATAGGGAATGAGCGATTTGAGAATTAATTGTATATCTTAAATTAGGAATTGGGTTCATGAGTTTATGGGATTAGAGAGGACCCTTAGGCATAAAGAAGAGATTTCAGGACTTAGAGGATTTTAAGGAATTTATTGAGAATATAGAGAATCTGAAACCAGAATTGGTTTCAGAACCAACTGTATAAATTGTAAGTCTCAAAAGATAGTGAGGGAGGAAGTTTTAGATAGATAGAGTTGGTTGTTGCAAGCCTACGTGCCAGAGAGGTGGAAAAGGCCATTTAATTATAAAATTAGGCCTAAAAGAGAGAAGACAGAACACGAGATGTTTTGAGATTATGTAAATATTGTTTATGAATGAAAGGAGGGTTTTCATTTTTTTCAGAATTGTTGTCCTGTGTGTGACTATAATTGAATAGGACTAATCTCAGTTTAATTCAAGTTCTGTATATGATTTTTAATTCAATGTAGAAGCTTTTGTGAGGGACAAAAGTTTTAAATTCTGGTTTAATCTGTGTGATAATTGTTCTGGCTAAGAAGGAACCGATGAGTGCTAAAACTCTGAAATAAAGGTTTGATATGGTGATTCTATATAAAATTGTGAACTTTAATGTAAATGCCAAGACCTTTGGTTATTAATAGGAAATTATGTCATTGTATATCCGAGCCACAGAATTTATGAATTTATGAATTCATGAGACTGCATAGATCGGATATTCATATTATAATTCTGTGTGGACTTGCATAGAATGAAGATCGATCATCGATCACAATATGGATCAATTCCCTTTAAAATAATGTGATCCTGTAAATCGATATTCACACTGCGTAGAGGCAAAATGATAATTGTGTACGTGTTGAGAAGAAGTCACGGTTGCAGATCTGAATGTAAATGCAAAGAGCTGAAATTGGTGACAGCATTGAGTAATGAACTTAGAGAATGAAATTGATTTACTACAGTTGTGAATGTTGTTGGAAATGTTGTTATTGATGGCAAAGGAGGAGCATCTGAAACAGCAACTAGGCAAACAGAGAAGAAAAGTAGCAGAGAACAGAGGCAGCATAGAAGGAACAAAGGCAGTAGGAGACAGATGAGGTGGTGCTGCAGAGTAGTGAGGGCAGAGTTTCTGTAATTTGATTGTAAGTGCATATATGAAGAATTGATTATGAGTTATTAAGAGTAGATTTCATAGGTTCAGAACTGCTCAGGGACCTGCAAGTACTGCATAGAGCTACATAGTGTTGTAGTGTAGAGGTAGAGGAATAGAAGGCCATTAATTTGAATACCTGGCCAAGGACTAAAAGTTGAAAGTAATGTCATTGTATAAATGAGGAATTGTTTCAGTGTTACTGTGCATTTGTTGAGTTGAATTATGTGTGGAATGTTTTGAATCCCTGTGATTAACTGTGAAGATAGAACCTGCAATAGAGCTCTGAATTGAGACTCTGCATTCAATGAAAGAATCAATGTTAATAATACCGATATCATAGTTCAGGTTGGATGTGAGGGCTTAACTTATAAGTAATAAATCCTATTATGCATAACCAGTGATACGGGATCAATGCTGAGGATTGATTGGAGTTACTGTGGATTTGGGTCAGAGAAGACTAAATATAGAGTCAACTTGTGCCTAGATAAGCGCTAAGGGTTTTAATAAAAGCCTGTTGGAACTTCAAATTGTATTATATTGACATCTTTGTATCAGGAGTCGAGGCGTGGAGATGAAATTCATCATCCACAGTTAACTGATTGGGTTAATTAACCCTGTCTGAATGTTGAATTGAGGCGGCAGCATTGAAGGGAAGGTTGAATGCAAATTTAGAGGAGAACGGAACCTTGAGTAATAGCGGAACCAAGAAGCTTGAACAATAAACCCGAAGGTCGAAACCCGGCGGTTTCACACAGTTTAGAAGTGGTAAATAAAATTGGTGAGAAAAACGCGATGTATACCAGGAGATTATGCATGGCCAAAAATGGTATTGGTATACCATTCACATCGCGTAACTTTTGTGAATTAACACTCAGGTATTTAAATCACGCGATATTGTTTTATGGTCGTCGGGTCATCCAGGACTAAGAGATGAAATAACCACTGTTGGATGTGGAAGTTTCGTTAGCGTTGGGCCCCAACTCTGATGTACGTTGATGATTGCCGTTTTAAGGAAGGCCGAGGTTTATATGAATTATCATAACTAGAGGTTCACGCTACATTTATTATGTCTGGCTAAGGTCTATTGCAGTTAATATATGCTATGAAAGTTTAAGATATGATTCGTCCAACTATATGGTATGGTTGACTTATATCAAAGGCGCGTTGTGAATGTGGATTACTATGTCATGTTCAAACATTATTAAGGCGCTTGTTATAAAGACTAAGACTTATAAAAGAGGGAGATATAGTCTCAGCACACCATTTAGATAAAACAAAGGTCTTATAGTGCAGTGCTTATTTAAAATACCAAAGGTCATATTCGAAGGACCTTTTGTCATTGGACTACAGAAATTCATTCATCAAATTCCTTGAATTTGATTAATGAATTAGAAAGTTCAAAATCAAAGAAGTGGCCCAGTACTTGTGTAATCGGATGTTATTAATCATTGTTTATATAGCCCAAAGATTGGGTTTAAAATAAAGGTTTATAAAGCGTGAATTGGTGTTGGTTTTTTAAAACATTGGCAAACACATATATTATAATGAATTGAAGTTTATATTTCAAGAGGTGGGACCCTCACAAATTGCATCGAAGAAAAACATAACAACAGAACATGTTACAAAAAGTTTCGATTGCGATTGCGATGAAGAAGCGGACCCGATTCATTATAAACGGTGATTCTCATATTTGGTTGAGTTCCGGCTTAAAAGGAATCAAAGTAGGCCATCGCATCGGAAAAAAGCGGAACATCAGAACAATTACAAAGGAACCAATCGCAATAGGAAGTATTCAGTTGCGATTAATCGCATCGGAAAATAAAAAAAGGGTTCAATATTGTGGGCCCGAAGGTTACTTTATTATGGCGCTGGAATTTTAGTTTAATGTTGTGGAGGTTACAACTTTGGAATAGTGCGATTATTCAAATGTTAATCTGAATAGTCACGAGAAGGGTTTGAACCCAACGTTCGAACATTGGTCCAGTTTCTTTTATAAAATGGGTTTTAACCATAGATTGAAGCATAAATTAATACTTCCACATATAGATTAAAATATGGGTTGTTTTAACTAAGGGTGAAGATTAAATTGGATACAATACATGTTGCTGGGCCACATTACAATTCGGGGTTTACGCCAAAGTCAAGGATACTATGCAGCAATTCGAAACATTGGGTAGAAAAACGTATTATATATTGGTATATTACGTTTATAGAAATGCCGTGAGCCAATATTACATTTGTTCTAAACCAAGAATATAAGTGCAAAGGTCGACGGTTGGATATTCATGTGAAATGGGTAATAACCCATATGATAACCGTAAGGATTTCTAATGGACATTTGGTTTATAACCTCTTAAAAGGAAGCTTGCACATTATTGAATGAAATATTAAGGAGGGAGGTTTATAATATGGTTGCAGGTTCATAAATCGAAGACCAAAGACTAGGTGGTCCTTAATTACAAGGTGAACTTTGGTTTAATTTGTATATGCAGATCTGTCCCTTAACCATGGAATAATGAAGATTCCACACTAAATTAATTTGCTAGATAAAGATTATTTGGAGCGCATTATTTTCAGATGCATAAAAATAAAAGTTGTGAGTTGCCTAGATTGAAATAAATTGGGCATAAATTAGGAAATGCGTTTTATATGCATAGAGAAATAGAAAAAGTGGGCCTAACAGAGGTAAACCGAGATTGCAGGTTTGACAAGTGTACATGCACAGGTGCACACAATTACAGGGAACAGATTATGCAGAACAGTTACATGACAACAGAAGATACACAATTGCAGAAAACAGCAGAGGTATGCAAAGCAGTTACCTGACAACAGCAGAAAATACAAAACCAGCAAGCCAAGTGCTGGAAAGAGGACTGAGTGAAATTTATACATGTAACTGAAAATGGGAATGTAAATGTTGTAATTGATTTTATATTGTTTGTGATGCATTGGCAAGTCTCCAGAGGAAAACAAAACTCCCACTGTAATATTGAAATTAATGCATATTGTTATATTTTTCTGAATGAGCGGGTAAAAGAAATGAGAAGGCAATAGGAAAAGAGGCATGGCTGTCCATTTCAAATTCCCTGAGGAATGCTAACAATCATAAGGGAATTTCTATAAATGATATCACATTGATATGCATAAAGAGGTTAGAGAGTGAGGAAAAAGAATGCAGAAATGAAGCAGTGAGGCAGAAAATAATGAGGAGCTGAGTAGAGAAGAAGGTGGAGCTGATAGAGAATCTGAGAAGATGCAGAGATGATACAGGACAAATATGAGGACTGATGAACAACAGAAGAGAAGGGACAGAACAGAGCTGATATCCAAGGTAAATCAGCAAGTGTTTTTCTTTTGAAAGAGTAAGGAAGTTGGAGCTTCCCTATCAAGTTGTAGCTTGATAGATGTCAGTTGTAGCTGACTGAGGTAGGAGCCTCCTATAGGTTGGTGCCTACAGAAAATTGATGGGATTTGGAGCTTCCTTGCAAGTTGTAGCTTGCAAAATTGAGGTTGGAGACTCCTGTAGGTTGGTGCCTATAGAAAATCAATGGTGAGAGGGAGTTGGAGCTTGCCTTTGCATCACAACAATAATATGATGTGGTTTTCTCCATTTATGGGTTTCCACTTATACCTGGTGTCTATGTGCATGATGTCTATGTGTTGATATGGTATATCTATTCTGCTAATACTTGCTACTCACATATTTAGACTGCTGATACATTATCTAATCTGCTTATTAATTTTTTCTCACAAATAAATATTTCTCACACATTATGTTGATCATGAAATTAAGGTGTTAATAAAGTTTAATGAAAAGTTTTAAAATTCCATGAATGTGTTAAACTTATTTACCCCCCCCCCTCTTAGTTTAACTAAGGGTTCAACAATTGGTATCAAAGTTGGTTCCTTTGGTGTAAGCTTAATAGCTTGAAGGAGATCTGGTTGAGTCATGGACTATCAAAATGTACTTGTGTTAAATACAACAAACTTTCCTGAATGGAGAGATAAGGTCAAAACAATATTATTGGCTTATGAACCTGAGGTATGGAAGCTTGTATGTGATGGTTACTGCACAGACTCTCCCACGATGCAAGAACAACATAGGAATGCCAAGGCAAAATGTGTGATATTCAACAGTCTTCATAACAAGGATCTTGAGTTAATAATGGATTTAACGTCTGCAAAAGAAATCTGAGATAGATTGCACTTCATGCATGGAGTAGACACTAAGGACTGCACTGTCAAGAAGGAAAAGAGAATTAAGAAGAAGAGAAATTCATGCCAACGGGAAAATGCTCAATCAAATGAGGTACCTTCTAGTGTGAATGGAAGTAAGAACCATGAAGAAATTGCAGCTGAGGAAAAAGCCAAAATTGACACAACCTTGACTGAAATAGAAAGATTGAAGAATGAAAAAAAAGACCTGAAGACCTTGGTGCAAATATGTGATGAGAAATAATATGAAGACAAGAAAGAAATTTTTGGCCTGAAGACACAACTTGAATAAGTAAAGAAAGTAGAAGACACTCTGCTGGAACAAATGAGAGAGAAAAGTATGGAATGTGTTAAACTGGAAGAAGAAGTAGTGTGCCTGAGAAATAAATTATAAAAAGCCCAAAGAGAATTATTATTGAATACTCCTCAAATGAAAAGCTCTAGACAGTTGGACCAAATTCTCAATTCTCAAAGATCTCCTCTCATAAATGCTGGGATAGGATATGAAGGAGATACCAGTAAGTCCAAGGTAGAAGATAACAGGAAAATCATCTTTGTAAAAGCTGTAAAGGAAAGTGAAGCATCTCAGAAAATTCCCACAGAAGAAGAAGCCAGCAAGAACAAGATTTGTAAAGAAACAAATAGAATCAAGCAGCAACATGAAAATTAGAGAATGATAGGATGAAACAATCAGCTGCTAAAGGCTCATATGCTCTTGAAGATGAATTGAATAAATTTGGAAGATGTCAAAGAAGGTTGTTTCCTCCTATGGGAAGTATTACTTGTTTTTCCTACCACAAACCTGGACATACTGCAGCATATTGTAAGACAAAGCAAATCCAGTCCAACCAGCAAAGGATGTAGCAAATGAGAAGAACCCCTCAAGCAAGCAACTGGAAAAGACAGTCTTTCACCGGTACACAAATCATTTCCATGGCTACTATTATGCATGCAATAATTTTTGACATAAATCTGTTGAATGTAAAATGTATTCAAGAAGGGGAACAAAGTATTATACATGAGCTCAAATGTACTTTGACAAAATAAGATGTTATGTATGCCTCAAACTTGGTCACAAATAAAAGGACTGTAAACTTCCATATACTTTAAAGAACTCCAGAAAAATGATGGAATCAAAACAAATCTATGAATCTAAAAGAAGTGCAGACATTATGAAGAACCCCAATAAAGTATGGAAGGAAAAGAGAAAGGGGGAGCCTATTATCTCAATAACATAATGAATCCAGCATAGTCTCAGGGGAAGCTGCTCTAGAAAACAAAGTAAATATCCAAACAGTGATAAATATAAAGCAACATTCCAGGGGGAGAGCAGTTCATAAATAGTCCCCACAAAAGTAGGCTAAGAAGAACTCCATGAAATCAGAACAGTCATAAGATCAGGAAGTGAAAGGAAAATTACTCTACTAGAGAACTATAGAGAAAGAAGAAAACTTGAAGCACTCTATAGTCAACAGAATGATGGAAGAAGATAAGGTTGCAAGAAACCATGATGATATAAGGGAACTTTAGCCATGGACATGTAAGCTAAGAAGACATCAGCACATTTAGTGATGATCACATTAAGCATCATACTGCTAGAATTAACAAATGAATCACATTAAGAAGGATGAGTAAGAAAAGTGCCCATCATATTTTCATTACATATTTCATCTATGAACAGTATCTATGAAAAGTCCCCTTGGAAGCATGCAGTTAAGTAAGTAATAAATCTTTGAGTAATCAGCCCATGAAGACTCATAGAAAAGAAAGTGAATATGCCTTCCCAAAGATCTTTATATTAGAGTTGTTGAATTGATTCTTAAAGCTACAATGATTCTGGAGCAATCTTAGAAATGAAAATGCAGTGACATTCCTTTGAAAAAAGTGGCAGAATAAGCAAATGGTTAAATATGCCAAGATCAAATTTAGGATATTGATGACTGTTGGTGTGAACAGTGGAAAGCTCAATAGTATGAAATTATGAAGGTGATCTTAACTATGGGCTTATGTGCAAACTGAAGTGAAATCTCTGCATGGTTTATCAAAGAAGTATAAATTGGTATTTGATACAAGTAGCATGCCTATCAATAGTATACCAAATGGAGCAGTGGAATGGTACAGGTCCTCATGATCATAGGATTAAGGCAAAAGAACATCAAGGCAGTATACCCAACATTTTTTGCACTATTCAAGCATGAAAAAATCAACAATAGAGCTAAAGGATCAGTATTTTGTTTACAATTGAAGCAAATATTTTGAGCATTGAAGCAGTATCTCTTTCTATATATTTGCATGCCTTTCTGAAGTTAGTACATATATATATCAAGCCTTTCTCTTGAAATCAGTCATAACACCGTGTGAAGTCTGTTTGCCGAGAGTTCAATCAAATATCTTGAATATGTTTTTGTTGTAAATCATCATGATAGAATATTTGTGTTAATCTAACAGTTGAAGCTCAAAAGTCTGTTATTGATTCATCTCAAGAATACTTCAGCAGAAAATATTAGCTGATATTTCACCATTAAAGAGAGATTGATCATTGACATACATAATCTCTTATGACATAAAGCAAATTTCATGATTGATAAGTGAGACTGACTCATACACTGAATGTATCTAGCCTAAAGGGTTTGTTTTGAAAATACATTGTACAAACAGGAAAGTCATTTGGCCCCTAATATTGAAAGATATTGCCTATTCTCACAATAAACTGTAAGCTCTGGTTTGATTCAGTGTTCACTTCAGCAAAAAGGACCTTTCAGTCTTTAAGTGTAATATCCCTATCAGTATTCTAGCACAGATTACCAACAACAGGCAGTACAGGTGAACCATAGCAATAAAAGATATATTGGGATCATCACAATTGAACAGATGAGTACTGTAGATGTGCATTGCGGAAAAAGACTTACTCCATCTACAACCCTCCTCAATGGATATGCATCGTAGATAAAGATTATAATCTAGACTGAAGTATAGCTGAAGCAAGCTTGATATGTCACATGGATCATTCACAATATCCAAATATTGATCCAATAATGCATCTCTGATTATACAACTCTGATTATATATGGCTGTCATCACCTACACTATATACAAGTTCAATAAGTCTCAAAAGTGTTCTCTCAACACCAGTTCGGAGTAGTAGGGTACAAAGTCAGAAAAAGAAGGCCTAAACACATTTCAAAGAGAGGAAATGCAAAGATAGAATCCAACCCTTTTCCATTGATGTTAAAGGGGGAGGAAAAGCAAGCAAAACAAGGAGCAGAGGATATGTTTCCATCAATGCCAAAGGGGGATACTGTTGGAAATGTTTTCATTGATGGCAAAGGAGTTGGCAAAGTAGGAGCATCTGAAACAACAACTAGGAAAAGAGAGAAGCAAAGTAGCAGAGAACAGAGGAAGCATAGAAGGAAAAAAGGTAACAGGAGACAGATGAGGTGGTGCTGAAAAGTAGTGAGGGCAGAGTTTTTGTAATTTGATTGTAAGTGCATATATGAAGAATTGATTCTGAGTTATTAAGAGTAGATTTCAAAGGTTTGGAACTGCTCAGGGACTTGCAAGGACTGCACAAAGCTGCATAGTGTTGTAGTGTAGAGGCAGAGGAATAGAAGGCCATTACTTTGAAGACCTGGCCGAGGACTAAAATTTGTAAGTAATGTCATTGTATAAATGGGGAATTGTTTCAGTGTTACTGTGCATTTGTTGAGTCGAATTCTGTGTGGAATGTTTTGAATCCCTGTGATTAAATGTGAAGATAGAACCTGCAATAGAGCTCTGAATTGAGACTCTGCATTCAACGAAAGAATTGGTGTTAATAATGCCGATATCGTAGTTCAGGTTGGATGTGAGGGCTTAACTTATAAGTAATAAATCCTATTATGCATAACCAGTGATACAAGATTGATGCTGAGGATTGATTGGAGTTATTGTGGATATGGGTCAGAGAAGACTAAATATAGAGTCAATTCGTGCCCAGATAAGCGCTAAGGGTTTTAATAAAAGTCTGTTGGAACTTCGAATTGTATTATATTGACATCTTTGTATCAGGAGTCGAGGCGTGGAGATGAAATTCATCATCCACAGTTAATTGATTGGGTTAATTAACCCTGTCCGAATGTTGAATTGAGGCGGCAGCATTGAAGGGAAGGTTGAATGTGAATTTAGAGGAGAATGGAACCCTGAGTAATAGTGGAACCGAGAAGCTTGAACAGTAAACCCGGAGGTCGAAACCCGGCGGTTTCGCACAGTTTAGAAGTGGTAAATAAAATCGGTGAGAAAAAACGTGATTTATGCCAGGAGATGACGCGTGGCCACAAATGGTATTGGAATACCATTCACATCACGTAACTTTTGTGAATTAACACTCGGGTATTTAAATCATGCGATATTGGTTTATGGTCGTCGGATCATCCAGGACCAAACCACCATTGGATGTGGAAGGTTTGTTAGCACTGGGCCCCAACTCTAATGTACGTTGATGATTTTCGGTTTAAGGAAGGCCGAGGTTTATATGAACTATCATAACTAGAGGTTCACGCTACATTTATTACGTCTGGCTAAGGTCTATTGCAGTTAATATATGCTACGAAGGTTTAAGATATGATTCGTCCAACTATATGGTATGGTTGACTTATATCAAAGTCGCGTTATGAATGTGGATTATTATATCATGTTCAAACATTATTAAGGAGCTTGTTATAAAGACTAAGACTTATAAAAGAGGGAGATATAGTCTCAGAACACCATTCAAATAAAACAAAGGTCTTATAGTGCGGTGCTTATTTAAAATACCAAAGGTCATATTCGAAGGACCTTTTGTCATTGGACTACAGAAATTCATTCATCAAATTCCCTGAATTTGATTAATGAATTAGAAATTTCAAAATCAAATAAGTGGCCCAGTACTTGTGCGATCAGATGTTATTAATCATTGTTTATATAGCCCGAAGATTGGGTTTAAAATCAAGGTTTATAAAGTGTGAATTGGTGTTGGTTTTTTAAACCATTGGCAAACGCATATATTATAATGAATTCAAGTTTATATTTCAAGAGGTGGGACCCTCACGAATCGCATCAGAGAAAAACATAACAGAAGAACATGTTACAAAAAGTTTCGAATGCAATTGCGATGAAGAAGCGGACCCGATTCATTATAAACGGTGATTCTCATATTTGGTTGAGTTCCAGCTTAAAAGGCATCAAATTAGGCCATCGCATCGGAAAAAAGCGAAACATCGGAACAATTACAAAGGAACCAATCGCAATCGGAATTATTCAATTGTGATTAATCGCATCGGCAAATAAAAAAAGGGTTCAATATTGTGGGCCTGAAGGTTACTTTATTATGGCGTCGGCATTTTAGTTTAATGTTGTGAAGGTTACAACTTTGGAATAGTGCGGTTATTCAAATGTTAATCTGAATAGTCACGAGAAGGGTTTGAACCCAACGTTCGAACACTGGTCCAATTTCTTTTATTAAATGGGTTTTAACCATAGACTGAAGCAGAAATTAATACTTCTGCATATAGATTAAAATATGGGTTGTTTTAACTAAGGGCGAATATTAAATTGGATATAATACATGTTGCCGGGCCACATTACAATTCAAGGTTTAAGCCAAAGTCAAGGATACTATGCAACATTTCGAAACATTGAGGAGAAAAACGTATTATATATTGGTATATTACGTTTATAGAAATGTCATGAGCCAATATTACATTTGTTCTAAACCAAGCATATAAGTGCAAAGGTCGAGGGTTGGATATTCATGTGAAATGGGTAATAACCCATATGATAACCGTAAGGAGTTCTAATGGACATTTGGTTTATAACCTCTTAAAATGAAGCTTGCGCATTATTGAATGAAATATTAAGGAGGGAGGTTTATAATATGGTTGCAGGTTCATAAATCGAAGACCGTAGACTAGGTGGTCCTTAATTACAAGGTGAACTTTGGTTTAATTTGTATATGCATATTTGTCCCATAAACATGGAATAATGAAGATTCCGCACTAAATTAAATTGCCAGATAGAGATTATTTGGAGCGCATTATTTTCAGATGCATATAAATAAAAGCTGTGAGTTGCCCAGATTGAAATAAATTGGGCATAAATTAGGAAATGCATTTTATATGCATAGAGAAAGAGAAAAAGTGGGCCTGACAGAGGTGAACAGAGATTGCAGGTTTGACAGGTGTACATGAACAGGTGCACACAATTACAGTGAATAGAGTATGCAAAATAGTTACATGACAACAACATATACACAATCGCAGAAAACAGCAGAGGTATGCAGAACAGTTACCTGACAGCAGCAGAAAGGACAAAACCAACAAGCCAAGTGCTGGAAAGAGGACTGAGTGAAATTTATACATGTAACTGAAAATGGGAATGTAAATGTTGTAATTGATTTTATATTGTTTGTGATGCATTGGAAATTCTCCGGAGGAAAACAAAACTCCCACTATAATATTGAAATTAATGCATATTGTTATATTTTTCTGAAGGAGCGAGTAAAAAAAATGAGAAGGCAGTAGGCAAAGAGGCATGGCTGTCCATTTCAAATTCCCTGAGGAATGCTAACAGTCATAAGAGAGTTTCTATAAATGATATCACATTGATATGCATAAAGAGGTTAGAGAGTGAGGAAAAGGAATGCAGAAATGAAGCTGTGAGGCAAAAAATAAGGAGCTGAGCAAAGAAGAAGGTGGAGCTAATAGAGAATCTGAGAAGATGTAGAGATGATACAGGACAAATATGAGGACTGATCATTAGGGGAATTTTGAGGTCTAAAATGGGCCTCCTAAGGAAATTATAAAATAATAGTGGAAAAAATCAAATAAGATTTGATGACATCATCAAATTTTAGAGGGAAAAATGGAAAAACTACTTTTTCAACTCATATTTTCAACTTATCTTCCAAAGTTTTTACTCAAATTTCGAGCGGGAGTACTCGTTGGATGCGAAATTTAATTCCCCATCCAAGGAGTACCCATGTTGCATACTTTCGATGGGTCCTACTACACGAAAAATGAGAAATACATAAAAAACGTGATTGTAATCACGTTTTTTTTTATGTATTTCCCATTTTTCATGTAGCAGGGTTCATTGAAAGTATGCAACATGTGTACTCCTTGGACGAGGAATTAAATTTTGCATCCAATGAGTACTCCCACTCGAAATTTGAGTAAAAATTGTGGGAGATAAGTTGAAAATACGAGTTGAAAAAGTAGTTTTATTATTTTATTATTTTTTAATATTTTTACCCTTTTATTTAAAAAATGGTAAATCATCCCCCATGGTTGACATCATCATCTTGAATCCTATTGGTTGTTATAAAGTTTATTTTTGTTGTACATTTTTCTTAGGAGGCCCATTTTAGACCTCAAAATTCCCCTAATGTGAACAGCAGAAGAGAAGGGATAGAACAGAGCTGATATCCAAGGTAAATCAGCAAGTGTTTTTCTTTTGAAACAGTAAGGAATTTGGAGATTCCCTATCAAGTTGTAGCTTGATAGATGTCAGTTGTAGTTGACTGATGTAGGAGCCTCCTGTAGGTTGGTGCCTGCAGAAAATTGATGGGAGTTGGAGCTTCCTTGCAAGTTGTAGCTTGCAGAATTGAGGTTGGAGCCTCCTGTAGGTTGGTGCCTATAGAAAATCAGCGGTGAGAGGGAGTTGGAGCTTTCCTTTGCATCACAACAATAATAAGATGTGGTTTTCTCCCTTTATGGGTTTCCACTTATACCTGGTGTCTATGTGCATGATGTCTATGTGTTGATATGGTATATCTATTCTGCTAATACTTGCTGCTCACATATTAAGACTTCTGATACATTATCTAATCTACTTATTAATTGCTGCTCACAAATAAAGATTGCTCACACATTATGTTGATCATGAAATGAAGGTGTTAATAAATTTTAATGAAAATTTTTAAAATTCCATGAATGTGTTAAACTGATTCACGCCCCCCCCCCCCCTCTTAGTTTAACTAAGGGTTCAACAAATGTATGAAGGTAGAAACCATGAATTAAGATGCAGAGAAATGGAGTAGTAGTTTTGAAAACTAGCAAGTGGCTTTCGCACAACTGAAAAGAGGTAAGTAGTATTTCTAGAAAGGGTGTGATAATGTTTAAGCTATGACACGTAGAAACTAAAAACTGCCCATTTTGCATAAATTTAAAAATGTTAAATAGTGTGCTGGTGAAATTGCGATATCCATCGGATTGAGGGCATAGTGTGCGAACAGTGGAGATGAATGCATACGAATTTCTATAAAATACGCGGTACCAACATATATATGTTGGCACTTTGGTTTTTAACCAAAGTCGAATTCATAAATTGAAAGTAAATGAATTGTGTGTTTTAATTATGGTTTATAATCATAAGGAAAAAACTTCCGCATATGATATTGCCTCTGTTTGAGGGTGATGTGATGTATACGCATGAGTCTTTAAATTGAGAATGTATTTTGTGGGTAAACGTAGCGAGAGCTACGTCAAAATATTATGCAAACCATGAACCATTTTAGTTAGTATTTTCATTTTACCATTCAAGTGACCCAATATTTCATGCCATAATTTACTTAGTTCATCAGCATGAGCAATATAGGAATAAAAGGGTTGTCTCTTATTTGAATTAAAACCTGCAAATTTATATAAACTAGTTGTATGACCAACAAGGCCAAAAGAAACTACTTTGTAATTTTGGTTGATATCTTTAAGAACATATTTATCAGGCCAAGCTTCAAATTTAAAACCTTTATGACATGCACGATAAATAGAAAGTAAGTTGATGGGCATGTTTTGAACATGAAAGACATCTTCCAATTGGCCATTAGCAATGTTAATATTACCAGAACCAATAACTAAATTTTTTTTACCATCACCAATAGAAAATTTCTGAGATGAGTGCTTGTTAGAGTCATAAGATGGAAATAAAGTAGCATTACCAGTCATATGTTTAGAAACACCAAAATCCATTATCCATTCCACATTATAAGAAGAATTATTAGATGAAACAATAGATGCACATAAATCAACTTGAGATTCATTAGAATTTTTCTTGTTTTCTTTAGTCATTAAACGTTTCGCTTTAAAGAAATTTTTTTCAGGATGGTTAGTTTTACCAGAATGTTTACAAGGATCATGCACTTTTTTCTTCTTACTAGTTTCATGATGTGCATGAGAAGCATGACCATTATTATTAGTATGATTAGAAGTGTATGAACAAGATCCTTTGGCATTATTAAAACTTTTCTTAGTATTTTTATTATGTGCCATAAGATATTTATTAGGTGAGATTTGTCTTGAAGCAATCAACCTTTCTTGCTCATTTATCAACCCTTCACAGAAATCATCAAAAGTAGGGTTCGTGGTACTTTGAGACAATTCAAGAGCCTTATTCCTAGTTTGGATGAACATGTCAAAACAAGATGGCAATTTTTGTTCTACAAGAATGATAAGAGCAATGTCTGTCTTCTTGTAATATTTACCACAATTATTTAACTTTTAATTTAAGGTTTTCAATTCAACAAGATATAATTCTAATCTATGAAAATTAGTAGGATCTAGCTCATGAATCTTATTTTCAAGGTAATAAGCAGAAACATCATCAGATTTATCAAATAAAGAAGCAATAATTTCCCATACCTCAACCGGGTTTTCTTTTGCCTCAATACTTACCTGAAGACTATCTGAAACCGTTTGACCAATGAGCCCTATTTCTTGATCAAAATTTTCTTCCCATTTAATCAAGGCTTAAGCATCTGTAGGTTTGTTGTGTTCACCATTAACCAACCTCCATAGATTCTTACTCCTGAGAACATCAATCATTTTGAGCCGATACGTTCAAGAACATAAGCTACTTCTGAAGTCATAATGATAGAAATTTTGACAATAAATACAAACCCAAATGCAAGAAATGACAAGAGAAAAAGTGGATTGAAAATTATAAACTTTTGCAGTTCGTTTATCGTCACCAAAAAACCTGAAAAAACTACCAATCTTAAATCAATGATAACTTTGCTTCCTGGACTCCGTTTGAGCTGATTTTTTTTTTAATTAGGTAGCTTGCTGAGAGGAACCCAAATATCAACTCTTTTATGAGAAATTCTGCACAAAAGGTAACATATCTAACAAAAAATGTCTGGTGGAAAAACAAAAAAACACTCAATAATTCTCCAAATGGTTATTATAACCAGTTTTTAGAAATAGCGCAGCCACTTTTCATCCACCAATGTAGCCAAAATTTTGATCTGAACTATCAGTCCGTCAATCTTCTGCCCTGTAAATAAATAAATAAAAACTACTGTAACGGTCGTATCTAAATATTACAACAGGAAGAAAGATCTCCTTGAGGAGGATCCAAAAAACATATAGATATTACAGAAAAAAAATCAATAACCCCTTGAAAATATAAAATACATATAGATCTTATAGAAAAATAATCAAGAGCCCCTTGAAAAAAATCTGAAAAAAACTACACAACAAAGTTAGGGTTATGAGAAATAAAATCTCAAATATGTAGAATCATGCCCAGATCTGAAGAGAAGCCTAATGGCTACCAGATAGAAAGAAAATATAATAAAAAATGAGTGTCTATATAATTAAAAAATGAAGATACAAGCTGATGGTTAAACTCAAAGAAAATGTTAGATCATAGTAACCATGGCTCTGATACCAAGTGAGGATATTAGATCTACTAAACTAGCTATCTATCTAAGAAACCAACAACATAACAACATATAAATAAGAACAAAAAGAGAACAAGGAAAAGGAATACAAAAAATATACATGGTTCACCCAATTGGGCTACGTCCACGGGAAAGTTGTCTTCTATTGTCTCCAGAAATCTCCTACAATCTTACAAAGAGGGAAACTAAAAATAACCCGATACAAATAACAGTATGAGCACAAGATGAGATGTGATAGTAATAAAAAAGGCTCCCTTGACCCTATTATATACCTAGAGATGTGGAGAAATTACTCTCACATATTGAATGTGGGATAATATAATTCTCCAAAATAACACCTCTTTATATAATAAATGGGTACAAGAGTATACTATGCCATAATGAATATGTGATATAATGTGTTACTCTTTTACATAAGATTGTATTCAACTTCCGACGCAATACAAAGACATTATTACCTTCCAAGGAATATAATATATTCCAACACCTTCAATATTATGGGTCGGTTTTGTTGAGAATTTAGTAGGGCAATGTTTAATTCAATTCTCTTACTTGATAACTGCTTGTGTTATACTTTTTATGATTCTATTACTTATATATTATCTTTGATATCTTATTACGTCTTTCATCAAGTCAATTATCAAAACACAAGAGACACAAAGTGTAGGCTCTTCAAGACAATGCCAAAACCTCTCCCTCTTAGAGAGGAAAACCTAAAAGTAATTATTCTTATAGACCTTCAATTGACGAGTACCAAGACCATGACAAAGACCCTTGAATTAAGTATGCCTCCAATACCTTTCCATTTCTCTCGCATGCTTCTTATGTTTATCTTCCCTTTTTTTCACTTCTCTGCACCAATACTAGAATCGCTTGGTTTCTACACAATGAGCTTCCTCAAACTAACATCGACCTCCTATAGACTTGCACCAAGATACAAAAGGCTTCTTCTTTGTTGTAGTATATATTTTTGAGATATAGATCAAGGATTGTATATAACTTTACCTTGTTGTTATAGGGAACCTTGAGATTAGAGAGGTATAAGACGTATTCACACCTGAGATTATTGTTCTCCTTCTTCAGTAAGAAAACCTTCCTTATGCACTGTAGTTCAGGTTTCTATCACAAATTTAGACCGAGATGAATATGCCTTTCAGCTCTGCTGAGATATGTATCTCCTTCGCATGAGCCTCAGACTTTGTCTCACATTGCAGAGCCTTCATCGAGATGAGTAGACCCAAGACCGAAATATACTAGCCATTCTTCTTTGTTGAACTGTCCTCACTTTCACACCCAAAACCATACCTTTATCTCACACTTTATTTCAGAGCTTGATCCAAATAGTTGATGACCAAATGTGGCCACAGTCCCTCCTTTATATAGGGATTGCCTCCCTCTTCCAGGCTGACATGAACTCTTGCTATTAGGCCGACTTGACCAATTTTTTGTGGGCCGACTTGAAAATGAGTATTTACAACATATTTGAGCGGACTTCAAGGAACACTTTGACAAGGTATTGAGGCATACTTTTTACATCAATAATTTTCCTTTACAAGTGTAATGACACTTCATATACATGAATCTAAATTACATATCTATGACAAGATGTCAAATCCCTAAAGACACCAAGAATAATTCTTTGATCTATAATAAAAACTCCTTGCTCATGAAACCAATGAGTCAAGAATTTACAAAATAAATTTTATTATCTTTGTCTTCTTCATTACATAAATTTATAATTACAAGTCATTATGAAGACCAAACTTAGTTACACTTTTCAACACTCCCTCTTAACTAGGGAGGTATTCATAATGGTACATGGTGACTCTCAACATGAAGAATATCATAAGAAGAATTCAATTGGTAATCCCATCTGTATAGTATCATATCAACGAACATTGTCATAGTGAAAGGCCTTGACTAACAACTCCATATCTCCATGATATATTTGAGCCACAATGTTGGCGAGACCAATGATGAAGGGACCATCATCATTGTCTTTCTTGGATCATAACCCACCCCCTTTCACTCAGGATATGTCCACTGTGACTATTCTTATCTTGGATTCCCAGTCCTCAAAGAATATATGTCCTTCCACGACTACTCTTTTCTTGGATTCCCTAATGCGTCCCCAAAAGAGCATCAGATGCCAGACGATTACCCAATCCTCCATTCTGTCTTCCTAGGTGAAGACCTGAATGACATGTCTATATCTCGCTCTCAACTAGGAAGGACATATTCCACAAATGGAATGTGCTCATTCCTATACAATGAATGTACCTAAGCTCCCTCCGAGCTTAGGAATTACCATGTTTCTTCCAGGTAAGAAACTTATTACCAGGCTCCCTCTTAATCAGGGATCTACAACAACAATGATGAAAACACCCAACTTCTCATGAAGAACTACTTTCTTTGATGTCATGAATTTCTTTTTAGTTGAGGAGTCTTCATACTTGGGATATCTTCATGGTGCATAGATCATCCATCAATTTCATCCAAGAATCATGTCTTCTATCATAAAGTGATCCACTAATCTTCTCATTTGGTCTAGCTTCATGCCATGTTGCTTTCTTTCGAACCATACTTCTTCCAAGAATATTTCATCCTGCCATATGGTTATCAACTTGTGGAAGGTATATGCTTCCATTTGGCAGCTCTGCATAATCTCATCAAATTTTATTTAATTATAAACATGAACTTTTAAATCAAAATTTACCTTAGTGATGATATTTCACAATGACATCTTCTTGTAGGCATCAACATCCTTTGTTACAAATTGACACATCTCCTAAAGATATGTATTGTCAAGGTCTCCATCTTTTCCTGACTTCTATAAGAGTCTACATATCTTCCCAAGATATTTTCTAGTCAAGTCTTCTTAGATTCCTTGGATGTTTATTTCTTTTGAACATGGTTGCATTTCTAATGATCTCTTCATTTCTTTCTCCATACAATTTTATTTTTTTCCCAGGAGCTTCAATATGAAGTTCCTTGATATATTTAAACCACCTCATATTCTATATGAGGACATGTTATGTTGATTTAATTTGGTGTGGATCATGCCTTTTGGAAACCTATGCATCAGAGGAAATTCTATTTTCCTTTGTTCATATTTCTAAAGATATAAGTTTACTACCTACAACCATATGACCTATCAACATATCATTCAATGTCAGCATAAATATACATGTACCTCATTTCCTTCCTTTTGAGTCATATTTTAGTTGTTTTCCTTGGAGTGAATAGTTTCTTTCCATTGACCTGCTTCATCAATATGTCATCATATCCTAATCCCAAAATTTTACAAGTTAGAATTCTTGATGAAAACTTTTTCTTTCTTTCTCACCAGTGAATCCAAAGAGGATTCCATTAGAAAAATGTCAGCACCTATTTCCATATTTATTATTTAATGATGAAACTTGATTTAGATGTCTTCCTTACATAAATGTTGTTTTCAGTGAGGTTCCCAGGAGCCACTTATCTCATAGCATAGTTGTCACATATGTGTTACATACATCCTCCTATGATGAGTTTTCCTCCTTCAATTCTTACATCATGATGAAAATTCTAAAGTTATGTATCTATCCAATATACAATGCTTCCTAACATACTATTTTACAACCAACTATTACCTCTTAAAGAGGAAGATGATCTCAATCATATTAGAGATATTTCACTTCTTCTTTCTTAGGTTTCTTTGAATCTAGTTCTTCAATTTCTTCGACGATATGGGCTTCTTCATTTTTCCTCTTGTCCTTATTATATTTGGGAAAATCCTTTTTATAGTGCCCAAGTTCATTACATCCATAACATTGTATCTTATTCATGTTTCTTCTTTTCTTATGAGGATCAAACTTACCATATCTTCCCTTTCTTCTTGACACAAAAACATAGGCTTGATTTTCTTCATTTGATATTGTATCAATTTTTCTTTTAATCTAGTCTCTTCTATCTTTCATAGAGACCATAGATCTTGGAATGGTGTTGCTTCTTTATTCCCATAGATACTTGAAGTGAATTTTCCCCATCCCTCCAATAGAGCATTCAATACCACTATAGCCATTTCTCTATCAAACATTACTTCTCCCAATTCTTGTAGTTGATGTCGTATTTTAGAAATCTTCATAAAATATGAAGTGGTTCCTTCCTCTCTTGACAAATTCAACTTGTATAGTTCTTGTCTTAGAGATATAACTTCCCCTGCAGTACTCATCGAGAACAGCTCCGCCAATTTTTCATATATTTATTTTAAAGTTTATAGTTTTTATACATAGGGGATGAGAGAGTCCTTTATGGATGCTATGATAATCCTCTCGGATCTTATGTATCCCTTCATGTTTGAGCTTGAGTATATTATTTTTAAGGGTTTATTTAACGATCCTTTGATATAGTACATGACTTAATTTTAAATCAAATTTAGATCTGTCTCGTTCTTCCATGCAATAAAGTTTGTATCAATAGACAATTTGTTTCTTTCCTTGTAAGAAGTCATTTTGACAGATTCATATGAAGTCATTAAGATAGTTACTTGAGTACATGTTATCTTCTTCTATCAACTTTCTTGTTTATGATGATGTATATAGTAGTAGGAACTCTCTCTTGGATTGGATTCTTCAAGAGCGGTGAAAAGAGATTGATCACTTTGGATCCTTGATGATGATGATGATGATCAAGGTTGGCTTGATGGTGGTTTGATGATGTCTCCAATAATGTTGACTTGATTTCAACACCAAATATTTTTTGATGGTGATGGATTTTGCACGATGTCCTTAATGATGTTGACTTGCCTTTTATTATATCTTTGGAATCATTGTGGATAAATATCTTAGTCTTGATCTTTCTTTCCTTCTTGATGTATATATCCTTTGAGTAATGTCTCAGTTTTTTAGGGTTTCACCAACTCTCCGAAAACTGCTCCCTTTTGAATGAATGGAGATATTCTTAGATCTAATGTAGATCCCTCTCTTTGCCTTTATATCTTCTTGAAAATTGATCCTTGATATCTAAATAATTTTGTGTCTTCTTTCCAAATATCCCTTTATTGTATTCAATAACTTAGCTCTCATACCATGTTGCAATTTAGTATGGAAGTGTTTAATTCAATTATATTACTTGATAACTACTTATGTTATACTTGTTATGCATATTTTACTTAGATCTTATCTTTGATATCTTATTATATCTTTCATATAGTCAATTATATAAGCACAAGAGACACAAATTTTAGGCTCTTCAAGCCAACACCCAAACCTCTCCCTCTTTGAGAGGAAAACATGAAAGTAATTCTTTTTATAGACCTTCAATTGATGAGTACGAAGACCATGAAAAATACCCTTGACTTCATTATGCATCCAAGACTTTTCCACTGCTCTTGTAGGCTCCTTATGTTTATCTTCCCTTTTTCTGCACCAATACTAGAAACTCTTGGTTTCTACACTGATCCAAATGGAAAATGGCATCAACCCATGGTATTAATCTTCCCATGTTATCCATCCACCCATGGAATTTACCCATGGTATTGTAAATGGCATAAATCCATGGTATTCCTCCACCCATGATATTTATTCACCCATGGTATTGTAAGTGACCCATGGTATGTATCCACCCATGGTATTCATCCACACATGGGATTTACCCATGGTATTGTAAGTGGTATCTACCTATGGTATCTACACATGGTATTGTAACTCAAAAAAGGCTATAAATAACAAGCCTCAGTTTGTAAAAGGACATATTCTCCACCACAATGTAACTTCTAAAGTTATTCTTTGATTTAATAAAACAAGTTTCTTTGTGGTTTTATTTGCAATGTGTTCTCTTTTTTTTTTGGCATTCTAATTTTGCAAATCTTGTCAAATCCATTTCAATTTTTTTTAAATCTTGGGGGCCTCCACCTAATATCTATATTAGTGGTATCAGATTTAGGTTATGCCTCCATGGGAATGAGGGTTTGAAACATACTTCAGTTTCAATTTTTTGCAGTAATCTTCAGCAAAATCCATGAATTTTTTTAGGTGGCGAGTTTTCAGATCAGATATGAAAATTTTGGTGAAAAATTTACAAAAAAAAAAAAGGCCAGATCTGGATTCCTTGCGAAAAAATACTCAAATTAAAAAAAAAAAATCGGCCAAATTGGAGTTTGAATGAGGGAGATATCGTTGATTCAAAATCAGTAATGTTGAAGTAATTTTTCTGACGACAATTCATGGACGGCGGCTCTCCTGTCATTTTTCACAATTTTAAGTGAAATATTTTAGAAAAATAAACATATATCTGAGCTCCTCTTGAAAAATCACCCAATTTCAAAAAAAAAAATCGGTCGAATCGGAGTCCGGATGTGGGAGTTATCGTTGATTTAAAATCAACTATTTTTTCAGAAATTTTATGACGGCGAGACAGTTCCAGCACGAATCTGAGAGTCTAGAGTCTCTAGATAGTGGTTTCAAACATATGAGAATATGCAAAATGATCATTCTATTTCCAAAAACAGGCTATAATAAATATTCTGAGCTATATTGACCAAGTTATGCTCATTTTAATTCTGGAGCAACATTCGGAGTGGGTTCCCTTTGAAGACACCCTGCTTTAGTAGGCACCTACTTCACATTCATCAGTTTCAGCATAGCAGCATTCAGCTTGGGTTATTTGGATATGTGCCCTCCCACCCCAAGCTATGTAGGCACCTGCTACTTTATCAACAATCAGCATCACGGTTATGGGTCAACCACACAAAATCATTTTCATCGAAGTCCATTTGCTAGGCCACACACTGTTAGTCACACAGTTGGTCACAAGCATTACAGGTTATATCTATCTTAGAATCTTCGTTTTCCATGGTTTTGATTCATCCACAAACTCACACTTCATCAAAGTCCATTTGCTAGACTGCACACTGTCAATATCACAGCTGGTCACAAGCATTACAGGGTATCTCTATCCTCAAATCTTCGTTCATCATGGTTATGGGTTAGCTACACAAAACCGTTCTCTTCAGTGGCTCTTCATATTCAACAAAGGCTTCTCAGGAGGGAACTTCACGCAATGGGGACCATTGCGGCTTAAGGAGGGAGGAATGATCTGAATGGAAAATGGCATCAACCCATGGTATTCATCTACCCATGTTATCCATCCACCCATGGAATTTACCCATGGTATTGTAAATGCATCAACCCATGGTATTCATCCACCCATGATATTTATTCACCCATGGTATTGTAAGTGACCCATGGTATGTATCCACCCATGGTATTCATCCACACATGGGATTTACCCATGGTATTGTAAGTGGTATCTACCTATGGTATCTACACATGGTATTGTAACTCAAAAAAGGCTATAAATAACAAGCCTCAGTTTGTAAAAGGACAGATTGTCCACCACAATGTAACTTCTAAAGTTATTCTCTGTTTTAATAAAACAAGTTTCTTTGTGGTTTTATTTGCAATGTGTTCTCTCTTTTTTTTGGCATTCTAATTTTGCAGATCTTGCCAAATCCATTTCAATTTTCTTAGATCTTGGGGGCCTCCCCCCAAGATCCAGATCATACACATTGAGCTTCCTCAAACTAGCCTCGACCTCCTAGATATTTACACCAAGATACAGGAGGCTTCTTCTTTGTTGCAGTATATATTTATGAGATATAGATCAAGGCTTGTATATAGCCTTACCTTGATGTTGTAGGGACCCTTGAGATGAGCGCGGTATAGGACGTATTCACACTTGAGATGATTGTTCTCCTTCTTCAGTAAGAAACCTTCCTTATGCACTGTAGTTTGGGTTTCTACCACACATTTAGACTGAGATGAATATGCCTTTCAACTCTACTAATATATTTCTCTCCTTTGCATGATCCTCATACTTTGTCTTGCATTGCAGACCCTTCACCGATATGAGTAGAACCAAGACCAAAATATACTAGCCCTTCTTCTTCGTTGAACTGGCCTCACTTTCGCGCCCAAAAACAAACCTTTATCTCGCACTTTATTTCAGAGATTGATCCAAACAATTGATGACAAAATGTGGCTGCAGTCCCTCCTTTATATAGGGATTGTCTCCCTCTTCCAGGTTGGCATGACCTCTTGTTATTAGGTTGACTAATTGTTTATGGGTCAACTTGACAAGGAGTGTCTACAACATATTTGAGATGACTTCAAGGAGCACTTTGACAAGGTCTTGAGGCATAATTTTTACATCAATAATTGTCCTTTACAAGTGTAACAACACTTCATATCATGACTCTAAATTACATATTTATGACAAGATGACAAACCCCTAAAGACATCAAGAAGAAGTCTTTGACCTATAATAAAAACTCCTTGCTCGTGAAACACACGAGTCAATAATTTACAAAATAGATTTTATTATCTTTGTCTTCTTCATTACATAAATTCATAATTAAAATTCATTATGAAGACCAAACCTAGTTACACTTTTCAACAAGTTTCAATTCAAGGAGGGACAATATAATTTGAAATTTCAAATAGGTCAAGTTGGCTCATCCAAGGGACATGACCTTTCGCATATGGAAATAACTATAAATACCCAATCGAGTTAGTCATTTTGGTATGAAAATTTCAGATGGTTCTGAGGAGAATTTCAAATTATTTTTTGTGGCTCATTGATTTCTCTATTACATATTTGCATGGTATGGTATACATATTTGCATGGTATGTTCTACATATTTTCATGGCATGGTACAATATGAAATCTCCACACAGTATGGTCTACATATTTACATGGCATGGTATGGTATGCAATATTTGCATGACAATATATAAATTTTATGGAAGACTATATAATGTTTGTATGATAGACAATATAATTCTTGTATGATAGACATATATGGATGATATGGAAAACATTATATGATTGATATGGAAGACAATGTATTTCCGATATGGCATATAATGTATGGTTGATATGGCAGACACGATATGATGATATGGAAGACAATGTATGGCTAATATGGAAGACAATGTATGGTTGATATGGAAGACAATGTATGGCTCATATAATAGATATTATATGGATTAGATTGCAGGAATTATATGGCTAATATAAAAGACAATGTATGGTTCATATGGCATAAACTAAAATGGATCGCGTGGAATACAATGTATGGCTCATATGATAGACAATGTATGGCTCATATGGTATAAATTATATGGTTCATATGGAAAACAATATATGGCTAATATGGCAGACAATGTATGGCTCATACGGTAGACACTATATGGCTTGTTTGGCTGAAAATGTATGGATCATATGGTAGACACTATATGGTTGATATGGCAGACAATGCATGCCTCATATAGCAGACACTATATGAATTATATGGTATACACTTAATGGTTGATATGGATGATAATTTATGGATCAAAAGGCTGACACTATATGTATCGTGTGGCAAAAAATGTATGGCTCATATGGCAGACACTATACGGCTGATATGGAAAACAATGCATGCCTCATATAGTAGACACTATATGGATCATATGGTAGACAATGTATGGCTCATATAGAAGATACTATATGGCTTATATGGCACACAATCAATGGTTCGTATGGAAAAAAATATTTTGATAATATATTGACTTTCACACCCACAGTGACATCGAATGTCAAATAATTTTCATGTATGGAATCACGTATATCTATGCCATCTACAGCTCATGTGACCATGACATATGATGGAAATTGATCCTACATGGTAGTATCTTTTATATGAAAATGAATTTGATAATGGAATATATGACATAGGATGACAATATATTTGATTAGTAGTGACCCTATTTGATCCAACAGTGACTAACAGTGACATAGATATGAAAATACCCTTGATGGAAGATGTGAAATTGATATGATTGTAGCTCTCTTGGACCTATCTCATTCGATTCACAAACAAAGTTGTGAATTGACTTGGTTTGGAACTAGGAAGCTTGATGTGATTGTTATGTATCATACGCATTGTACTTGGTATCTTAGCTAAACAATTGATGAATATATAATAGAAGAAGAATCTAGTTGGGCTTCCCCCCTTGTAGGGATTTTCCCTGGTATTTGACATAAATACTAGTGTCCCTATTGTGTATGGTTTTATTTTGTTGTTCCTTTATGTTCCACTACAAATGTTGAATTTATTGTTCTTTCTATATAATTTCTTATGATGTTAATATGTTATGGGGTGAATGTGATATAAATGATGAAAAAGTTTAAAATGAAATTATCTAAAGCAAAGAACAATCTAGCCCTATGAAAATTAACATGGTATCAGAAGTGGTTTGAAAATAAGTCATTAAGATCACCCTTTTTAGACACCGATGATGGAAGCAGATGAAGATGGTATTGACCTAAAATAATGCTAGGGTGTGAAGGAAATCTTAGGGAGACATTTTTTCTCTTAGAATTACAAGCTAGTGTTTGGAAGAAACCTTCAGAGTGGCCTTCATGTGAAAGAGTTATGATATGAACTATAAGATGTTATTATGTTATTCAAGTACTTGGTACATTCAAAGAAAACCCCAGATAAGAGTATGTTGCATAGTCAATGATCATCATTTACATCGATGGTTGGATTCGATTGTCGACGAAATAATATAAAGGATACATGTGGTATTCATGAGGATGCATCTATTCTAAAGATGATATTGTCATGTAATCGATGGACCATGAAGCCTCCTAGAGAAGAGGGAGAAAAGATAAAGAGGGAACTATGAGCCTCCTCCAATCTACATTAAAGATAAGTACTTTCAAGACTAATGTCATTTCTTTGTGATTTATTATTATTATTATTAGTGATGATTCTTCCTGCATGAGTATTTAATTCATTTAACTAACTTATTAAATAAGGATGTGATCCATATTTAGAATCATCAAGATGCAGAGTAGTGCAAGAAGGGTTAGCTCCAAGAAGGAGCCTATGCAGGAAAATGGAGGAGCCACTCTTACATCTAAAAATGAAGACAATATTGCCTCATCACTAGGTACATTATCATTATGATTATTTAATTTTCCATTATTGCTCATGCTCTTGTTTAAGAATCATAGGTATATCTTATGAATGTGAGGACTAATTCCTCGACATAAATATTGAGGGATATGTGGAATCGTCCCTATTGGGTGCCCAGATTGTAAAGGCACTGTGATAACCACTCAGGGCTGGGGCTTCCACCCTAATCCCGGGCCACTCCATTTTAGTTGTCTCCCAAAAGTAGGCTATGGGGGGAAATCCCTATGGAATGAGGTGAAGGAAAGAAAGTTGGGAACCAACTTGTTTGGGAGACACAGATGAGTGACCTATATACTTGGTTAAATTTAGCAAGATTAATGATTAGATTATATTTTAAGTATGAGACTAGGGACTTATGGATTCACAATTCTTTCTTAGTGTAAATTAATGCCTAGTAACTGGATGGACACCTGTTGTTTAATATGATAGGCAGGCTATATGAGATGCAATTCCTATGAACTAGGTGTGATGCAAGGATGTTCGTAAATTTTAGATTAAATTCCTATTTTAAGTTGAATGTCTCCCTTAACTATTTTGAGAAAAAATCTTCATAGTAGGTTGTGGGATGGAGACCAATGGGAAGCAGGAAAAGGCCTGACGAATGATACCTCGCCCTCTGTTCCAACCACCCAGTGCCTTCGACGCTGCATATATTTTGGTTCTAATAGCTATAAGGTCACTCTGTTAACCACTAAGAAGGGTTGAATTCCTCAAGCTAATCGGAAAAGGGTTTCCCTAGGATTATATCAACCTAGATTATGCTACAATGTATGTTTTTAATGCAAGATAGATCCTATAATTCTCATGAAAAAATGATGAGTGAAATTACTTGAGTTAAAATTTTTAAGTGTTTAAGTACTCAAGTTATGATTACTCTTTATGACAAGAATACTTAACAACTATTAGAGGACAATATTAAAACAAGACAAGTGCTTAAGGATACAAATGCCAATGAATCAATCCATAAGATAGTTAGAATAAATTGTCCAATTTGTCAATTAGCCAATAATTACACGATGCCAGAAAAATTTACTCAAGATGTTCTTATCACAATGCCAATTAGAATTCAAATACCAAAGAAGCTTATATCATCAACAAAATCAGAATTTTAGAGCTTAAGTGTACGAGATCTTTGAGTGTAAAATTTAGAAATTCTTGTAACTTAAAACAAGACATGCAACTCTTATATTTCAAATATCCAAATTAGCAGTAATACTTCAGAAATTCCAGCACTTATTAGACTTATGACAATAGTAAGAAAATCACTTTAGATCATGGAACTTACCAAACATATGAAACATAAGATTTTCCAATGATTAGAAAATGTAAATTTATGAATTTATCCCACTTTAAGATGCAGTCTTCAGTGACATATCAGATCATGAAGTAACTTATTACAACAATAAACAAATCAACAGATTAGTAAGTTAGTGATGCTACAACAAGTGCCCAATATGCCCAAAATTAGGAAAAAATTGCCAAGAATGAAAATTTTAGTTTTTAGGCCTTTTAGAGTGTGTTATTCAGAAAATTTAAGAACTTATTCAGTGATTTATGTAGTAAATTCCAAGAAACAAAACTTTAGATCTAGGCTAGATCCTTAAT
Source organism: Pinus albicaulis (assembly GCA_034641835.2). NCBI lineage: Eukaryota > Viridiplantae > Streptophyta > Pinopsida > Pinales > Pinaceae > Pinus > Pinus albicaulis. The sequence goes on from CM076577.1 coordinate 423,053,189, forward strand.
GCCCAAGTGGCCAAAATTTGAATTTAAATTTTGCAATTTTGAGTTATTTTGACCAATTTAAACGTTGTTTTAGAGCTTATGATATCATGGTTATAAACTAAAAATTACAGCAGTAACACAACAGTGAAAATTATGGTTTAGAGAGAAAACCCAAGGCCCAAGGTCTTGAAGATCTGTTGGTCAAAATTTGCTGAAACTTTGGGATCAAGTTTCCACCTAAAAAAATGAATTGCTTGAGGCCCAAAACCTGTAAAACCACGAAGTATTCAGTCCAGAAAAATCAAATATGTATCTAGGGAAAGTTAGGGCCAAGAAGGGCCAACACCAAGCCCAATAGGGCTAGACTTGGGATAAAAATTTCCAAGGAGGGCCTAACGACTAAGGAAAAATCCCTAAAGGGTTGTTGTAGGCCCCACAAGGGCCACAAACAAGGGTTAGAAAGATGTCGAGGGTCTGGGGAGCTCCCTAAGGCTTACAACCTAAGTCCTAAAGGCCTAGAAAGTTTGTTGCAAGCCCCTGGAGGACTAAGACTAAGGGGAAGGAGGGGAAAGGGAGGAGGATGAGGGCCGAGGAGGAGAGGAGGAGGGCTCACGAAGGGATAAAGTGGTCAAGGAAGGGGAACAGAGGAGATAGGATAGGGTCGAGGGTAAGGGAAGGCCCACTAGGGCCTGTGGCAAGGCCTAGAGGGGATTCCAAGATCCTTAGTGTTGGCGGCCATCTCTAAACAGGGAAAAAAGGATGATGAAAAAGCCTAAATGGTTGACGTTGTGGCTAGAAATGATAGATCCGAGCCCAAGAGGCCCTAACAATAAAAACCCTTGCTTCAAAATTTTCTCTTCTAGATCTGAATTTTGTTGCACTTTTTCCAATGGTTCGCTCTGCAAAAAAATATAGAGACTAGACCTTACCCTCAAGGGCCTAGATATGGCTCTACTTCAACATCTTATCTTTACTTCACCTACAAAATTGGAAATAAAACACCCAAAACCCAAAATATATGCAAAATATAAAAATTCCCAAAACCCCAATTAGCCAAAATAAGTTACAAATTTAAATTACAAATTTATTCGCAAAATATACAAATATACAAGGGTTTTGACATTTTTTTTTAGAGATACATTTTTTTTATGGATAGTTCCTTTGATAAATGAATAAAATATACTTTAGAAACACAATGCACACTATAGCCTTAGCACCCCAAATTATATATTATGATAGAAATAAAAGTTCTATGCGGGACAATAGTTTACATAGATGATTCAGCAACAATTTCTTAGCAAGGAATCAGATGGCTAGAGACTCAAATGACTCTAATTTATAGATAAATCCCCCAAGCGAAAAAATAACGACTAGTTTCCTTGATCCTTGTCAAAATAATATATTCCATCGAAAATTACTTGATCATCTTTTAATCTTAGCCGTTTTTTTTTTTTTGAGGAATTTTCAAATTTATCATTTAATTCCATTTTTATTAGCTCAAAAATAATTATTTTGAGCTAATTTCCTCAAAAAATTGACTTTGACTTAACCACCAAAGTCCAAGGGTCCATTTTTTCTTGAAATATCCAATATTCTCCTGGTGAAGGACCTCCAAAAAGTAATTATTTTAAGACCCATGAATTTTTCCACTTGGAGAAATAACTTTCCTAAGACATTTTAATTTGACTCTAATTAATTAATCTTCTAGCTTAAGATTTAATTAGTTTTTGTTAGAAAATTTAATTAATTGACATTTGAGGGGATTTAATATTTTTTCTACCCTCTAATATTTTAACCATGGTGTCTAAGCATAAGTAACCATGCATTAAAATATTTTTACATAAGATTTACAATTCAACACTCAAAGGGGGAACACCCGTTTGGCTTAGACCCTCAAAATACATACCCAATCTATGACACACCATGATCTAGTAGACAAAGTGATTTGTAATAAAATAATTTATCCAACTAGCTCAAATTATTCCCAAATCAATTTTACATCAGACTCGACTAAAACACTAGGACTCACCTAAGACTTTGATGAAGAATTCCACCCTAGATTTGGGGTGATGTTGGAGGGAAAATTTGCGCCGACCATCTATGTTTAGAAACACAAATCAGTCATTGGCACGACAAACCTCCTAGGATTAAAATTTCCTCCAAAATAATAGGGTTACCTAGGTTGTTACATATATTCAAGATCTTAATAGCATCATTTACATTACATAACTTGTAGAATGGGTTTACAATGACATATAAGTTTCTGAAAGATGATCTGATCATGTTGAAAAAGTTGATACTTCCACTTCCTTTGGAACTTTGACAAAAACTGTGAAACATTTGACTCCATATGGGGACAAGTTTCTTTCATAAAATAACTTGATAACCCCTAAATCTTGCATCCAAGTAAACAAAAGTCCATCAAATAGATATCCACTCAAAATCAAAATCATCATTTTTGCATAGAAAATATTGCTAGAATAGAAAATATACTCTAATAAACCGAAATATAAAATATATAATATAAATGTGTACTAAAATAAAATATTTACATAAAATAAAATGGATTAGGGTTAGAGATACTCTACAAAATGATTCTCTATGGCATTAGATGTCATCTCTGTAATACAACCTCAACATCTACCCATTTGCAGGAAGGTCCACAAGATCACCTTCCAAAATATCAAGATAGAAATAATTTTCTCCGATGATTCCTCTGATAATATATGGTCCAAACCATAGACTGTCGAAATTTCCATGGTTATCAGTATTCTCATTTTTTCGATCCCATAATAATACCATATCACCAATCTGTAGAGACTTGCTCCATGCAAACTTGTCAAATCCCTCTTTAGTTCTAGACTGACTCTGACATATGCTTTCAAAAGTTTCTCTGCGAGCCTCATCAAATTACATTATCTGATCTATTTTTTTCTGTATTGAATACTTTTCCTCTGTAAAGTGTTGAAGGAGTTGATAAGAAAGAAGCTTGAGATGAATATGCAAGGTTAATTCCAAACCATAAACAAGCTCAAAAGTAATTTTCTCGATATCCCTCTTCTTCATGATCCTATCTTCCCATAAGGCATAATTTATCTTACAGTCCCAAGATCATTTATTATCCCCCACAATTTTCTTGAAGATGGTGATCAAATTTGTATTTCTTGATTCAGCTAGACCATTTCCTTGGGGATAATAATTTGCAGAATGAGATAGAATAATTCCATACTTGAAACAGAAAGAAGAAAACTCGGAAGAGCTAAAAGCTTTAGTGTTGTTAGTTATGATCTGGGCTAGAACACCAAATCGAGTAATGATATGATTTTCAATGAAACCCATGAAAATCTTCTCAGTATCATGCTTCGTCGAAATGGCTGCAACCCACTTTGTGAAGTAATATGTCTCAGTCAAAATCCATGAATAACCATTACTAGAATTTTGGTTAAATTTACCAAAGAAATCCAAACCCCATTGCTGAAAAGGGGCTTCTTCTACAATCGTCTGGAGAGGTAAGGCTGCTAATTTCTGTTTTCCTGCGAAAAGCTGACATTATTAAAAACTCCTAACAAAATTATGCACATCTGGAAAAATGGTAGGCCAATAATATCCTGCATGCACAATATTGTGGGCCATATTTTTTGTTGCAAAATGACCTCCACAAAATCCTGCATGGAATTAGGTAATAAGTTTCTTAGCCTCATTGTCATCAATGCATCTGTGTATTATTTTATCCGGGTTTATCCACCCAAGGCCATACTTTAAGATACATTATTTGGATTCCTTCAATATAAGAGCCCTCCTCTTATGATCTACCAAGTGATCAGGACATCTCAGATTTGTTAAATATTAAATGATGTCCTTATAACATTCAATATTTTCTAATTTATGGAGCTTGGGGGAGATAGAAGGATCAAGCACTTCATTCTGGAACCATATCTAAGGATATATCATTACTTTCAGTTGACATTTGAGCCAATCCTTGGCCTTTGATAAATTTTTTCAACATAATCTCAATATCATATTCTTGAATTTTGGTTACCCATCTAGCACGAGTTCCTAAGCATCTAGTTTGAGTTAATATATATTTTATAGCTAATTGCAGGAAAAATGAAATAATTTTTTAGTAGCTGATTAAGGGATTTTACCTTACATAAGCCTATTTTTTTATAATTTTGTACTTTAATTTTTAATTTTTCAAATATTTTCTCATGAAGGAAATTGGTTACTCGGGGCCATTTTTGTTCTTTTGAAATAGAACACTTGCTATAGTGTCTTCGGAGGAAAATGAAAATATCATAAATTTCTTTGAATAATATGGACTAACCAAGATAGGATATTTGGCTATAAAATCCTTGATATTTTGAAATCCTATGTTACCTTCTTCTATCCAAACAAACTCGGCATCTTTGTTTAGAAGACATTGTATGGTTTTAGCAATTTCAAAATAGTTCAGAATAAATCTTCTTAGAAAAATTGTCTTACTCAGGAAGGACTGCAAGGACTTAAGATTATGAGTTAATGGAATTTGTTGAATATCCTCAACTCTTGCAGGATTGATCTTGATACCATCCTTGGAAATGATATGACCCAATCATTTCCCTTCAATTACCCCAAAAAAATACTTGGTTGGGTTTAATGATATACCAAATTCATGACATTTGTCAAATCCTGCTTTAGATGGTTTATATGAGCCTTAACATCCTTAGAGAAAACAATAATTCCATCTTAATAATTTTTGAATGATTTTTCCAACTAATCCCTTGAAATCATAATCCATAGCCTTTTGAAAATTATCCCCTGCATTTGTTAACCCGAAAGGCATACCGATATATTCAAAAGTGCCCCAAGGTGTGGTGAAGGTGGTCTTATGACGATCTTCTTCCTTAACCCAAACTTGGTTATAACCTGAAAACCCATGTAATAATGACATCATACCATACCCAATTATCCTTTGCAACATATTTTCCATGTTGGGCAATGGATAATTATCTTTTTTATAGACTATATTAATATTTCAGAAATCAAAACATAGCCTCATGGTGCAAATCTTCTTTATAACAATCACCAAGTTCGAGCACCATGAGTAATGTCGAGTTTTTCGAACGATACCAACAACAATAAATTTTTTCAACTCTTTCTGAATAAGAGGGGCCAACTTAGGATTTATTTTCCTAAGCTTCTGCTTAAAAGGTTTGGCCCCCTCATCCTTTAACGAAATTGTACGTTGAATAAAATCCTTTCTGTAACCCTTGAGCTCATCATAGGAAAAGGGCAGGACATCCTAATATTCAATGAGAAGATCAATTAAATCTTCCCTTTCTTATTTATAAATTCCTTTTCCAATTTTGACCATTTTCGTATTTTCGGTAAAAAAAATATTTACTTCAATGAATCCCCAGGGATCCATATTCTTTTCACCAGTATTTTTGGTAGCATTATTTCTATCAAATATTTTTTCCTTGGCCACCATGTTTCCAAGATGGGATTTACCACATCCTTCCTTCTGATCTTATACCCTTCTTCCTTAGAACAAGAATGGAAATTTCAAATTCATCTATGTGATTTAGGAAACAGACAATCCATTTTTCAGATTTAAATACCTACCAATGATCCATATTATCCAAAACTAATGGTATTAAAATGACTTCCATTTTGGCGTTATCCTTTATTAAACTATAATATATTTGGAAAGTGGAAATGGCTACGGCAAGCTCATCAGCTTGACCATTTACTTCTCTAGGAATAATGTGCAGGCAAAATGCATCAAATAACTCTATGGTATCCCATACAACATTTTTGTACTTACCGAGTCTATCACTTTTACATGAGAATATACCGTTGACCTGCTTGATGACAAGATATAAATGACCTTTCACATTTAATTATTTTATTTTCAGGTCCCTAGCTATTTCCAAGCCTAGAAACAAAGCTTCATAATCAGCTACATTTTTAGTAGCTTTGAACTCTAGACGGAAAGAAAATTTCAACACATGCTGCAAAGGGGAAGCTAAAAAAATTCTAGCCCCTTTACCTGGTTTTGAAAAGGCACCATCAAAACTCACATGCCACATTTTCCCCTTATATTTTATTTCATCATTTGGAATATCGAAAGGATATGAAATGAAAGCATAATTTTCAATGTTGTATTGCATCACAACATGCTCTTCTAAAAGGTCCTTAGGAGGGTATATTTCGTTTGAAACTTCTTAAACCTTGGCATGATGATCACATGGAAGAGAGGAAGAGGGAGCTTGGTGTTCATTTCTAGGAGTTTCTTCTGGAGAACCCTTGACCTCCTTCGTGACTAAATTATTTTGAATCATTCTTTTGATCATATGAGTGATAGGCACATGTAATTTTATATGTCTGATCTATTCTCCCAACTTGAAACCAAGATTAGCTCTAAAAAAATTAGAGGTCGATTTTCCTATGTATTGGATGGATGTCTCCTCAAGTCAATCTTAATTTTCATTCTCAATATTTATTAAGTTAATCGTTTCAACATTACGACTATTTTCAATAACTTCCATCCAATCTTTTAAGGGAAAATAAAACTCCTTTCTAAACGTATTAATTTGAGGATCATGAGTTCTTTTCTTAGCAAGAGGATTTCTTCTTGGCCATGGATTATTATCATCTTTAGGCTACATGTTTATCATCTGGATCATCCTGGAATGCATGTCACTGATTTTTTTGGTATGCTCAATGTTCATTTATCTAACAAATCGGGTCAATTATTTTACTACTTCTGACTCTTGTTCTTTGATTTCCTTCCTTTTAGACTTAACTTGAACTCTTTCAAAACCTGGGATTTCTAACTTGCCAAAGGATTTTTTTTCCTCCTCCAATTCTTCAATTGTACTTTGGGAAGCAACTAGAGTATTGGGGTGAGCACGCCTTATATCATATTGAACTTCTACATGGTAAGCCTCAAGGTATTGTTCCAAGACTGTCTTGTGGGGAGGTTTGTAGTCCCGAGTCATATATTTTAGGAGTTTGTTGAATCTTTGGTTACATTCTTCCACTGTCTCATCCTCTCTTTTCTTAATAGCATTAAATTCTTTAACCAAATATTTTCCTTCTCTTTTGTCCCCATATTTATCATTGAATTCATTAAAAATAGTTCTTAAATAATTAAAGGCATTATCAGCTTTGTCCTGAAACCAATCGAGAGCATCATCTTCTAAGGAAAGAACAAACATCTTCATTCTAACGTGGTAGTATGAGAAAATATTCTGATAAAGTAGTTGAATTTCTTTATATGTGTTTCAACATTGATGAAATTATTCCCTTGGAAGAGTGATAGCTTCCTCATAGTGGATTTATTCGGTAGATCATGTGGATATCCCTGAATGTTGGTGAAGTTGCAAGGTCTGTAGAATTCACCCATGATTTCCTAATTTATAAAATGCTTAATGAAAAGAAAATGGAGATAAAGGAGAGATGCATGTATGAGAAAATTTAAACGATCTCTAGAATGTAGCTTGTTTAACTGGGCTCTTAGAACCTTTTCAGGATCGAGAGCGGGGTTAACCAAGCTACCAAGATTCCTTCTAGAGTACGTTATTGTGAATGCATGAATAAGTGGAGTCACCACCCAAGCAAGAAACCAACCTAAATGTCCAAGTGTTGATGTTGTAAATGAACAAGATGAGAGGATTCGTGAGAGATCAAAGGCTAAGGTGATGAGAATATGAAGAACGATGGAAGATCATAATATTAGGAATATTAATGAGATTATCATAAACACCAAGGTCCAATAAATTGGTCCTCGATAACGACGCCAAAAAATGTTGTCGCCCGAATTTTACAAGAATTTGGACAACTACTCAGGGCCAGGGTTGTCACCCTGATCTGCACCCACTCTATTATATTTTTCTTCCAACAACATGCTATGGGGAGTTGTCCCTATGGAATGAGATGAAGGAAAAAAATTTGGGAACCAAACTGCTTGGGAGACATGGATGAGTGGCTTAGCTACTTGGTTAAATTTAACAAGATTAATGATTGTATTATATTTTAAGTATGAGACCAAAGCCTTATGGAGTCACAATTCTTGCTTAGTGTAGATTAATTCCAAGTAACCAGATGTACACCCTTTGCTTAATATGATAGACTAACCTATATGAGATGTAATTCCTAAGAACTAGGTGTGATGCAAGGATATTGGTAAATTTTAGATTAAATGTTTGTTTTAAGTTGAACCTATTCCTTATCTATTTTTAGAAACAATCTCCAGAGTAGGTTGTGGGATGGAAGCCAACGGGAAGTAGGAAAATGTATGATTAACAATACCTCCCTTGTGTTCCAACCACCCAGTGCGTCTGGAGCTGTAGGGATTGTGGATATGACACTTGCAAGGTCACGTTGTTAACCGCTATGAAGGGTTGAATCCATCAAGCTAATTGAAAAAGGTTTCCCTAGGAGTCTATCAACCTAGCTTATGCTATGAGGTAGGTTTTTAATGAAAGCTAGATCCTATAATGATCATGCAAATATGATGAGTGAAATTACTTGAGTTAAGATTGTTTAATTGTTTAAGTACTCAAGTTATGATTACTCTTTATGACAATAGATAAAGGACAATCTTAAAACAAGACAAGTGCTCAAGGATACAAGTGCCAATGAATCAATCCACAAGATACTTAGAATAAAATATCCAATTTGTCAATAAGCCAATGATTATATGATGCCAATAAAATTTATTCAAGATATTCTTATCATAATGCTAATTATATTTCAAATACCAAAGCAGCCTATATCATAAGCAAGATCTGAATTTTAGAGCTTAAGTGTATGAGTTCTTTGAGTGTAAAATTCAGAAATAATTGTAACTTAAAACAAGAAAAGCAAGTATTATATCTCAAATATCCAAATCAAAAGTAATACTTCAGAAATTCCAACACTTATTAGACTTATGACAACAATAAGAAAATGACTTTAGATCATGGAATTTACCAAGCATATGAAACAAAATATTTTCTAATGACTAGAAAATGTAAATTTATGAATTTATCACACTTTAAGATGCACTATTTAGTGGCATATAAGATATGAAGCAACTTATTACAATAGTAAAAAAATCAATAGATCCATAAGTTAGTGATGCTACAACAAGTGCCCAATATGCCCAAAATTAGGAGAAATTTGCCAAGAACGAAAAAAATATTTTTTAGGCATTTTAGAGTTTATTATTCAGAAAAAATAAAAACTGATTCAATGATTTATGAAGTAAATTCCAACACAAAAAACTTTAGATCTAGGCTAGATCCTTGATTCGCAAGTGGCCAAAATTTAAGAAAATTTAAATTTTGCAATTTTGAGTTATTTTTACCAAATGTGGCTTTATGGCTTATGATATCATTGTTATAAATTGAAAATTATAGGAGTAACACAATATTGATAATTAAAGTTTAGAGAGAAAATCCTAGGCCCAAGGCCTTGATGATCCCTTGGTAAAAAAAATTTGAAACTTTGGGATAAATTTTCCATTTTAAAAAAATAAAGATTTTGAGGCCCAAAACCTGCAAAACCACAAAGTATTCAGTCTAGCAAAATCAAATATGGATCTAGGGAAATTTAGGACCAAGGAGGGCCAACGCCAAGCCTAATAGGGCTAGCGTTAGGCTAAGAAATTCCAAGGATGGTCAACGTTGGAGAGGAGATGCCTTGGAGGGCCTAACGACTAAGTAAAAAGACCTAAAGGACTATCGTGGGCCCCACAAGGGCCACAACCAAGGGTTGGAAGGAAGATGAGGGCTTGGGGAGGGCCTTAAATCCCGCGACCTAAGGCCTAGATGCTTAGAAAGGTTGCCACAATCCCCTAAATGGTTATGGCTAATGAAAAGGAGGGGAAAGGGAGGAGGATGAGAGTCGATGAGGAGAGGTAGAGGGTTGACGGAGGGATAAGGAGGCCCAAGAAGGGAAACAAAGGAGAGAGGAGAGGGTCGAGGGCAAGGAAGGCCCACTATGGCTTGAAACAAGGCCTAGAGGGGAGATCGAGAGCCTTGAGGCTTACGAACTACCCTGAAAAGGGAAAAAAGGATGACCCATAGGCTAGAAAGGCTGGATCCAAGCCCAGGAGGCTCTAAAAAATAAAACCCTTACTTCAGAAATTTTTTCTCTTCTAGATCTGAATTTTTTTGCATATTTTCCAATGGCTGGCCCTGCAAAACATTTCTAGAGACTAGATCTTACCCTCAAAGGCCTAGATTGTAATATTCCTAAATTAACATGCTGCTAATTGGAATATTAATTTTTCTCTTAACCTATAGTTAGATGAATAAATGGGTAGGGAGGCCAATAAATCCTTTTAGCAGCAATAAAATTCCTCTTAATGTGAAAAGGGATCATATTCATAGCTGGATAAAACACCCTCATGTGTGAACACGGGCTAATGCATGAAGACAAGGTCAAGTTTGACCAAGTCAACAGAGATGGAATGGAGGGAGTGAATCATAAATAGAGACAGCCTGTATGAATGTGGATTAGTTTAGATAACTATATAAAAGCTAGATTGAAGACCCTTAGGTGTGAAAAGGGCTGGAGTAGGTTGACGAGGTCAACTTTGACCAAATCAAACATCGTTGTTATGGAGGAGTGGTATTAATGATGGGACAATGCAGTTTTGGAGGGATATTGATCATGTGATGGTGGAAACTCTAATGAGTGGGACCCATGGTGAGAAGGCTCACATTGTTTGTAAGGAAGAGGATGGAAGCCATATGGGGTTAGCTTGTGAATATTATTTTGATATGTTTGTTTAGACTTCTGCTCTCTTCAGTTGTTTAGTAAGATTGCTGGTGTTGTTTATCACAAGGTATTCCTGTTCAAGAATTCCACCTCTTCCCTTTGAGTAGCTCTTGGGAGATTCCTGATCTATCATTCCACATATTCTCCATTCTGGCCAAGCTTCAGTCTTCAGCTACAGCACATTTTCTATAGAATATTGTGTTGTGTTGCAGGGTGTTGCAGTGGAGGGTTGAGAAACCCACTTTCTGAGCTAGTTTCTCATAGGATGAAGGATTCCTTCTCTTGGGAGATCAGTTTGGAGGGTCCTTGAGAAAATTTCAGATCTTTGGCATTGGGCCAACTTATCCCCATCATTTACAACACATTTTCAGCTGGGAATTGCATTATTTTTTAGGGCAGCTTCAGTGAGGGATCGAGTGGCCCTTTTAGAGTGTTTTCCTGTGGTTGAATGGTTCAACCTTTCATTGGAGGAAACCTTTGAGGAGATCTACATCATATCTATATTATTTCAGAATTATATTTTCATGAGCTTCATTTTGTAGTGACTCTTCAGTCCTAGGGCTGTAGATCACCATTTGTATTTGGGTGTATTTCCAGAAACCCTTCCCGGGTTCTCTTGGAATGGTGTAAAAGAGACTAGATCTCAGTTTTTGAGCATTATTGATTAATATAATATCAGATCTATTTGTCTCTATAATTTCAGAGTATAAACCCTCATTAGACTACGTTGTCGCTTGTTGCAGTATTTCTGTGTTGCATTAGTTTTGGGGTTACATTGATTTTGGGCTATTATGGGTGTGGGAGACTTGTTTAACTCATCTATCATGATTTGTTTCTGATCTCCTTTTGGAATTGGGTCCTACAATGAATAAACCAATGGATCCATGGGATGATATAACTTATTATAGAATAAATTTCTGAAAATGTGTTTTATGTGCATGTATTTCTGATTTTCCCATTTGGGAATACTATAGTGGTATCAGAGCATAATCTTGGCTCACCCTGTGAATTTTCACCCAATCTGCTATAAGAAGAAGAAGAGAAGGAGAAGAGATCTAAAATGATGGAAGGAATGAGCTTTGTCTCATAAATTTTTAAATATATGAAGAACCTCTCCAAGGAGGTTAAGAAGATGAAAGAGGAAAGATACAATAAGACCTCTAAAGGGTTTCAAGAAGAGGAAGGTCCATGTACTTCCTATTATCAGAAGAAAGAACCAATGTTACAGAGAGCTCCAAAGCAATAGATTATGCCCTTCCATTTTGAGGAAGAAGATAAGAAGCATGGAGATGGAGGGAACTTGGAACATGAGATCCTAAGTGGTTACCTGGAAAAATATAAGTCTCAACCTAGAGCTTTCAAGGAGACTCTAATTCTTCCATAGTTTATTCAACTTGAAGAATAAAGGAGGCCTTGAAGCAATAGGAGAATAAAGGGCAATAGATTTATATTGTCTAATTTTGATGGGTCATCCACATGTACAGCAAGGGCTTGGGTAATGAAGCTAGATGCATTATTCCTACTACATCCTGTGGTAGAAAGAGAGGTTGTTCATATTGCAGCACTCCACCTTGAGGGTGAAGAAAACATTTGGTGGTTCAGCCATTTGAGTCATGCAAGAGTGACTGCATTTGCAGATTTTACTCAAAGGTTGATCAAAATATTTGACAAGAAGAAATCAAAGGAAGAGAAGCCTTCACCACCACTTGAGGAGACTTCTACCAGCGATGTTACAACTATGGGAGAGAAACCATCATCATCAGCAGTTGGGGGATCCAAAACATTAGAGGAAGGAACCCTTGTAGCCATACAAGATGTTCCCAAGCTTCACCAAGGCATGCATAAGTTTCCACTTTCTATTATCTCAACACATCTTATGGAAGGTTATGGAAATATGCCATTGCATTACCAAGGGTCAAAACATATTGCTGATCTGGAGCAGCATACTTTCACTGCACTATGCAACCTTGAGTTTTTCAAGGAAAGGATAAACAATCCTCCTGACTATTCATTATTGAGATGCACACAAATCTTGGGGTTGGGGTGTGGATTTTTGAAGGATAGGATGAGCCTTGTCTTGAACAATCCAATGTAGAACTATATGTTCAGAATTGAGCTTGAGCATGAGACAGCAAATACACCATTGTGGAGATCAACAACGTTGTCATTGAGCAATAGTGATGAGTTGAGGGGCCCAACTATTACTAGAGAATTTTGATGACCATTACACTTGTGTGACATTGGATGAGCAGATGATTGATGAGAGTCCTCTTATCTTTCAGCATTGTGATGGATCTTTCTTGATGAGCATTGTAAAACTCTATGAGGAGACTTTTCTTTCAGCATAATTGGATCCCTATGGGTTCAATATGATCATTGGTGTGGGGCCTTCACTGGGAGATCTCCAAGGGGTTGCATTTCAACATCCCATGAAATGAAAGGTAGAAATATGATTTGGGAGGATGGTAATCTCCATTGGAGTAGTACCAAGATGGAGCATGGTCGGAGACACCCACATTTGGATGAATGGGTGTGGATGGTGAGCAAAAGGTTGGTGAGCCACTTGCATATCTATGACACAGGACAACAGGAGGCATGGCTACATTGGCTACTCTTGAAAGAGTTTGGCCATCATGTGACATAACCTTCTTCAAAGGGTATGTTGGTGGAGTAAACTTGGCAGGGCACTTGCATCATATGGAAGCAAGGAGTTTGGGTGCATTATGTTGATATGGAATTCTTCATATCAATCATCATGTTTTCATCTCATGATTTGTATGATGGAGGTGTGAGGAGGAAACAAGAGCTATTGTTGTTTTGGCTACTCTTGGGAGAGTATGGGATGTATCTTTCCCATACTTTGCAACATGTTCCAGGAGAAAGGGATGACAAAATGAAAGTGAAAAAAGGCTACCCTTCAACATTGGAGGATAAGGAGGTACTTCCACATAGGAAGGAGATGTCCACACATATCAGCATGATGGTGGATGACTTTGGCATATGGAATGTCAAAGAAGGGAGTCATGGAGTGACAAGAGCCTTATCACTAAGGCCAACAACGTTGTCACTTAGGAGTATGTTCCTATTGATGAAAGGTTCCAAGGGGAGTATGCATCCCTCCATTTTGCAGACTTTTATGAGGATATTCTCATGGGAGGACTCATCCATGGACCTCACTTTTAGGCTACTCATTATGCATGGTAATAAATGTATTTCTATACTTATTGATCATTTCATAAAGTATTTGCATCTTCTCACCATATATGTATAGTGCATTGCTCCACAATAGGGCAAGATTATCTTTGGATTCCATGGTCATTGTAGGACCAACATTTGTGATGGAGATGACTTTCCTTTGGATGACCTTGGGAAAGTATGGTGTTATTATTATTATGTTCAGCTGATATATATGCCATTTACTACCTCATAGTAGATGAGCCAACTTTCATAGCTAGCAACTTGTTGGGAGACAACTTGCCACATTATGTTCCAAAATAGGTTAGTGCATTGCATTCTATCCACTTAAAGAAGCTGTTATCTTGAAACTTGCACATAAGCTTCAACATTTTTGGTGAAATAGCTCAGCTACGAAGAAAAAGTACAACGCCTTATTAGAAATAAACCCTTAGAAACTCAATACATTACATGAATGAACAATTATTAGATGATGAAAAAGCATAAAACTCCTTTCTGTATAAATATTCCTTTCTGTATAAATTATAGGCAAAATGTAATCTGTTGGTACAATGTAACCCTAGCCGACCTACCAATAATAATGTAAGGGCACACTAATAACAATATGGGGGTTACAGGGGTACAATAATAACAATAAGGGGGCTACACTAACATAATAAGGGACTACACTATTAATATAAGGACTTAACATGCCCCTCTCCTTCAAACAAGTGTTGTCCTCAACGCTTGATTATTTCTTGATGCTTCTGTATAAAATTTTCATCCTCCCATGTGGAATTTTCTACAGGAAATTTCTTCCACTTGTTGAGATTTGATCGTACTTATCGACTTCTTGTTTCTGTTTTTTCTTCATAACTTCTTTCGATGTGATGTTGATCTTCTTGTTGTTTCATTAGATTCTGCACCAAAGTTAGGTTATCCTTTGAGAGTTGGAGAACTTGTTGTTGATGCTTGATTTGATCTTCCACTAATTTATCATCCATATTAGATATTATTTGATCCTTCAAAACATCTAAATTAGCCTCCATTTCTGCTTTTAAGCCATCTATGTCATCTTTGGTTTCTCTTCGTAAGATCGAAACTTGTTGCACTTGCTACCGTAATTTTGATATCTCATACTGCAATTCTTCCTCTTCATGCATCATAGTATAGTTTTTTTACGGCTTAATGGGTATGGAATTATTTTTTGGAGGCATTATAGAACCCAATACTAATAAAAATTCTAAATTATGCCCTTGGAATCACTTCAAACTGCTTTTTCAAACAAACATTATGCAATTTTAAAAACCAAATACACACCGTTTTCTTGCTTTTGAGGAGCTTGATATTAAAACTGAATTATCTATGTGATTTCGAATCTTAAATAATTGAAATTTGGCCCTAAGGTAGCCCTCTGAATCCTCTTTTGAATGCCACTGGTCGGACCTGATTTCGATTCTTGAAGACAAAGATATTCCCAATCTCCTATGATGACCTAATTATGGACTAGTTCAATAGAGCGAACTTGTAATACTTGCCACGTGTCACTATTTCCTCTTTTGGCTCTAAAATTTAGATAGAAGAAGCTACAGTCCATGTAATTTTGGCCACTTTTTACAGAATCTCAATCTGATGCTCAGAAAGAGAGTTATGACGTTTTTCCCACAATCACCTCTTTGAGATGAAATTCGGGAGCCTGCAAAAATCCTAACTTCCACAGATCATATCACCAAAAATGTAGCGAACGAAGATCTGAAAATTTTACAGGAGGTTACTCAAGATTTCACCTTCGCTCTTGGAAATTTTTAGCTTTTGAAACCTCGTAGAAAAATATTTATAGCAAAAATTCCGCGACGACCTGTTTAGGTTAAAATCAGGAGCCTGCAAAAAGCCCTAACTTCCACAGATCATATCTCCGAAAATGTTGCGAACCAAGCTCTAAAATTTTTTGAAGATGTTCCTTGGGATTTTTTCTTTTCACTCTAAAAAGTTCAGCTTCAGAACCTTCATAGAAAAAAATTTATAGTGAAAATGCCACAATGACCTATTTGGAGCAGCGAAACCCTAGAATCCAAAGCTCTGATACCAAATGTTGTGAAACCAGCTCCAAAAATAGAAGAAAAGAGATATCAATGCCTTAGAAATAAGCCACTTTGAGGGGACAACCTCAAATACATTACATGAATGAACAATTATTGGATGATACAAATGACAAAACCTCCTTTCTATATATAGGAGTCCATGGGGCCACAATGTAATCCTAGTGGGGCCACAATGTAACCCTAGCTGCCCTAACAATAATAATGTAAGGGCACAATAATAACAATATGGGGGTTACAGGGGTACAACAATAACAATAAGGGGGGCTACACTAACATAATAAGGGACTACACTATTAATATATGGACTTAACATTTTTTATTTGGATACCATATGGTGATGTTGTACCATTCACTTTGTATGGGATGGTTTGGGCCAGCATGATTCATGATTCTATGGAGAGGATATTTGAATATCTAGTATTCTTCTTGCCACTTGAGGGCAACATTATTGCAGCCCAAGATCAGCAACGACTCTACACTTATCATAAGTGGAGAGAGATACGGTGTGGGGTAGGTTATTTTGTCTACCATGTTTAGTTATGCAGCCCACCTACATTGTCGGAGCCAAAGGTGGAGGGGATTTTTCAGGAGTTACCATTTTGGAGGGTGGCTCATTTTGTATGGATGATAGCTTGGAGATATATTGATGAGAAAACATCTTGTTCCTTGGAGGATTTTATCATATGTGGATGCTACAGGAGGAAGAGAGGAGGCTCTTCAGTTCTATCCCTGTAATTGCTTGAGGACAAGCAACATTTGGGAGGGGAGGACTGTAATATTCCTAAATTAGCATGCAGCTAATTGGAATATTAATTTTTCTCTTAACCTATAGTTAGATGAATAAATGGGTAGGGCAGCCCATAAATATTTTTAGCAGCAATAAAATCCCTCTTCATGTGAAAAGGGATCATATTCATAGCTGGATAAAACACCCTCATGTGTGAACAAGGGCTAATGCATGAAGACAAGGTCAAGTTTTACCAAGTCAACAGAGATGGAATGAAGGGAGTGAATCATCAATAGAGACAGCCAGTATAAATGTGGATTAGTTTAGATAACTATATAAAATCTAGATTGAAGACCCTTAGGTGTGAAAAGGGCTGGAGCAGGTTGAAGAGGTCGACTTTGACCAAATCAAACAACATTGTTATGGAGGAGTCACATTAAAGATGGGACAATGCAGTTTTGGAGGGAGATTGATTGTGTGATGGTGGAAACCCTAATGAGTGCGACCCAAGTTGAGAAGGCTCACATTTTTTATAAGAGGATGGCAACCATATGGGGTTAGCTTGTGAATATTATTTTGATATGTCTGTTTAGACTTTTGCTCTCTTCAGCTGTTTAGCTAAGATTGCTGGTCATGTTTAGCACAAGGTATTCTTGTTCAGGAATTCCACCTCTTCCCTTTGAGTAGCTCTTGGGAGAGTCTTGATCTATCATTCCACATGTTCAGAATTTTGGCTAAGCTTCAGTCTTCAGCTACAACGCATTTTCTGCAGAATATTGTGTTGTGTTGCAGGGTGTTGCAGTGGAGGGTTGAGAAACCCACTTTCTAAGCTAGTTTCTCATAGGAGGAAGGATTCCTTCTCTTGGGAGATCAGTTTGGAGGGTCCTTGAGAAAATTTTAGATATTTGGCATCAGGCCAACTTATCCGCATCATTTAAAGCGTAGTTTTAGCTGGAAATTGCATTATTTTGGAGGGCAGCTTCAATGAGGGATCTAATGGGCCTTTTAGAGTGTTTTCCTGTGGTTGAAGGGTTCATTCTTTCATTAGAGGAGACCTTTGAGGAGATCTACATCATATCTATATTATTTTAGCCTTCTATTTTCATGAGCTTTATTTTGCAGTGACTCTTCAGTCCTAGGGCTATAGATCACCATTTGTATTTCGGTGTATTTCCAGAAACCCTTCCAAAGTTCTCTTGGAATGGTGTAAAAGAGATTAGATCTCAGTTTTTTAGCATTATTTATTAATATAATATCAGATCTATTTGTCTCTATAATTTCAGAGTATAAACCCTCATTAGATTTCAATGTCACTTTTTTCAGTATTTCTGTGTTGTAGTAGTTTTGGGATTACATTGTTTTTGCGCTATTCTGGGTGTGGGAGAATTCTTTAACTCATATATCATGATTTGTTTCTGATCTCCTTTTGGAATTGGGTCATATAATGAATAAAAAAATGGATCCATGGGCTGTTATAACTTATTGTAGCATACATTTCTGAAAAATATGTTTTATGTGCATGTATTGTTGATTTTCCCATTTGGGAGTACTACATAGATCTCGATCTACTTCAACCTCTTCTCTTAACTTCACTTGAAAAAATGGAAATAAAACACCCAAAACCCCAAATATATACAAATATAAAAAATCCCAAAACCCAAATTAGCCAAAATAATTTACAAATTTAATTACAAATTTATTCACAAAATACACAAATATACAAGGGTATTGAAAAATACTTTTTTTGAGAAATACATTTTTTATGGATATTTTCTTTGATAAATGAATAAAATATACTTTAGAAACTCAATGCACATTATAACCTTAGTGAATATTAAATCTACCACATAAATAATCAAGATCCAAGCAAAGTTGGTTCTTACCCACAGTTTGTGAACTTGGAGACCAAGGACTAAAGTACCTGCAAACACTATGTATTTATCTCAAGAAAAATTGTTAATCATATGGAGAATAAAATCGCCTAATATTAGACCAAAAATATCAATAACATGATTTTATCTCCATCTAATGAAAAATAGATCTTAGCGTTTATCTGCACAACATAGGAAAGTCCATACTCAGTACATACCCCAAATCAATGAACATGGGACACCTTGAATTGTGCCTCAAAGTCTTTATTATAATAAAAATAAAAGTTCCCAACTGAACAATAGTTTACATAGATGCTTCAGCAACACTTTCTTAGCCAGAAATCAGAGGGCTAGAGACTCAAATGACTCTCTAATTTATAAAAAAAACTTCCAAGCAGAAAAATAACGGTTAATTTCCTTGATCCTTGTCAAAATAATCTCGGCCGTCAAAAAGTACTTAATCATCTATTAATCTTAGCCGTTAGTCTTTTATTTTTGAGAAATTTTCGAATTTATCATTTAATTCCATTTTTATTAGCTCAAAATTAATTATTTTGAGCTAATTTCCTCAAAAAATGACTTTGACTTAACCACCAAGGTCCAAGGGTACAATTTTTCTTGAAATATCCAATATTCCCTTGGTGGAGGACCTCTAAAAATTAATTCTTTTAAGTCCCGCGAATTTTTCCACTTGGAGAATTAATTTTCCTAAGATATTTTAATTTGACTCTAATTAATGAATTTTCTCGCTTAGGATTTAATTAGTTTTTTCTAGAAAAATTAATTAATTGACATTTGAGGGGATTTAATATTTTTTCCACCCTCTAATATTTTAACCATGGTGTCTAAGTATGAGGGACCATGCAATAAAATATTTTTTACATAAGATTTACAATTCAACCGTTAAATGGGGAATACCCGTTTGGCTTAGACCCTCGAAATACATACCCCATCTGCGACACAACATGATCTAGTAGAACAAGTGATTTGAAATAAAATAATTTAGCCAACTAGCTCAAATTATTCCCAAACCACTTTTACATCAGACTCAACTAAAACACTAGGACTCACCTAACACTTTGACAAAAAATTCCACCCTAGCTTTGGGGTGAGGTTGGAGGGAAAAACTCTGCCGACCATCCGTATTTAGAAACAAAAATGAGCCAGTGGGATGGAAAACCTCTCAAGATGAAAAATTCTGCCAAAATAATAGTATTACCTAGTTTGTTACATATATTCAAGGTCTTACTGACATCATTTACATTACATAACTTGTAGAATGGGTTTACAGTGACATATAAATTGCTGACAAATGATATGATCCCGTTGAAAAAATTGGCACTTCCACCTCCTTTGAAAATTTGATAAAAATTATGCAACAATCCCAAGATTAGAGTGGCACTTGAAAAATGGATAAGAGCTCAAGGCTTTAAAGGAAGGGTTGCAGTCCCACCGGTTGATAACTATGATTGAAGAAACTTCCTAGTAAAAGGAATTAGATTGAGTTCAATAATCTGATATGATGTTGAAAGCAATATGTCCTTCATGTGAGGACTTTTCTCGATATATGAAGATGTAGCATTGTTTTATGCTTCCGCGATATAGTTCAAACTATGATAAGAAATAAGCTCTCAGAGAAAGGAGTTTATCATAACTCCTATTTCCTGATGCCATATATTTATGTGAAGTGAGCTTCCTCTATGATGCATTTAAGGAAGAAGTGTATTTGGATGAATTTGAGGAACATGAATATAATACTTATGATTATGGATTGAAGAATTCTCCATATGAATTCTAGCAAGTCCCCTAGGCTTGACATGCATCAAATGATGGGCATTTGATGCAACCTCTAATCTCTCTTCATGAATAAAGGTATGTACTTGATATTTGGTTTATATTTTGACAATTTATTTATGACAGGATTAAGATTATTTCAGCACTCAGTGCCAGAGGGAGTTAACCCTTCATGATCCACTTCTTGAGATTATAAGTGTAACAAAGAGATAATAACCACTTCCTTGTCAAAGGAAGCATGTAGTAAAATATGGTTTACACTAAAGAAATTTAGAGAGCCTCCTCTTGAAATAAATTTTGATGGAATCCCATGATGAGATGACAACTAGATGGATTATTGATTTGTATATGCATTGTTCCTAGCATGGTTGGTTGCGATATCTTATGGTTGAAAAATATATTTGGAGAGTTGTTTGAGCATATTTTAGGCATGAATATGGTATACTATGACATATTATGGGATCTAAAATGCAAAGAATAATGTGTTCCATGAGAGGTTCAAGCATCACTATATCCAAGATTTGGTGTAGAAAGGAGCAATGAGTCTCCTTCACATTTTGATTGATGAACATGAGGACAATTGGATTCTTTAGTTGCAACATGTATGTTCGTGGTTGACCTGATGTTCTCTAGGTGTGATGCACTATGGCTAGGACTAACAACCGTAAGCCTAGTGAAGGAACTGATGATAGGAAGGGGTATTGGGCTTATCAAACAATGAGCTATTCTCTTCCCCCCCGTTTGAGCTCCCAAGGGGAGGAATGGAGACGAAAATATCTTGGGGTTTAGGGAACTATGGAAAATAGGATAGTCGGTGATATCCTACCTATTGTCAAGAAATAGGATATTTTGCGATCCTTACCTCCCACTGTAAGGTGTATCCTTCCTATTTTCTCTCATTAGTCTTGATAGAGTATACCACAGTTGGCATCCTACCCACAATTTGGGTTTATTGGGATTGTTTCTCACCCATATGGCCAATGGGTGTTGGATACTTGAGTTAGGCAAAATCCTTACCATTTATGGTAAGTAATATCTCGCTCAATTTATGGGATGCAAGTGTTCTATCACTTGATTATTGAGGATCAAGATGGGAATATCGATAGTAAATGGGATGGATGTGATCATTACATCTCATGGTAAGTAGTATTTCTACCATTTTCATTGGACAATAGGATGGATGGGATCCTTACCTCTCATGGAAAGTGGTATCTTGCATGTTGTCATTAAAACAATAGGATGGTTGTGATCATTTCTCGATAAGTTGTATCTCGCCTATTGTCATTGGATATAGGGTCATAGCTAGAGCTCCCCTATGATGATTCTTCTTCTTTAGATTGAGACATTAGCTGATGATCAAAGGAAACAAGTTGAAATGAGATGTGATGAGACATTTTTCCTATTGATATAGTTGATATGAAGGACATGGCATTTGACTTGAAGTCTAGTAGGGTTTGGAGGTTATAATCGATATCCCCTACCATTGATTGTGTAGTATTATTCTTATATGATTCATGATGATATGAGACGAGACTATATGTGATATGTTGTAGCATCTGAGATGAGTCTTATTATACAAATTGAAATTCCTCCCTAGCTGAGAGGGAGTATTAAAATTAGGGAAGCTTCAATATGAATTTCCCTTTGGAAGCCCTTCTGTCCCAAAAGGGAAAAACCATTATACCCAAAATAAGAATTCAATTGGTAAAAGGAATTATTATTAATGGTTAAAGAAAATTATAGCATTTTAAAATTAAAAATTAAAGTATCTCCCTCCAATATTATGGGCCGAATTCAATTAAAGGAGGGAAAATGTAATTTTAAATTTCAAATAGGTCAAGTCTACTCATCCAAGAGACATTACCTTTCGCATATGGAAATCAATATAAATACCCAGTTTATTTAGTCATTTTGGCATGAACAATTCGGATGGCTCTAAGGAGAATTTCAAATTCTTCTTGGGTGCATAAATTTCTCTATTACATATTCACATGGTATGGTCTACATCTTCACATGGCATGGTACATTCTGCAATATTTGCATGGTATGGTCTACATATGTGCATATTATGTTATACATTTATGCATGACATGGTATGGTCTACAATATTCGCATGGTATGGTCGACGTACTTGGATGGTATGGTTTGCAATCTTCGTATGACAATACATAACTTGTATGGCAAACTATACAAGGTTCACATGGAAGAAACTATAAGGCTTTTATGGTATACATATATGGCTGATATGGAAAACACTATATGGATAATATGGTAGATAATGTATGGTTGATATGACAGACAATGTATGGTTGATATGGCAGACACTATATGGTTAATATGATAGATACTATATGGTTGATATCGAAGACAATGTATGGCTCATATAACAGACACTATATGGCTTATATGGAAGACACTATGTGGCTAATATAGTATACAATGTATGGCTCATATGGTAGACACTATAATACTCGTATGGTAGAGAATGTATGGCTCATATGGCAGAGAATGTACGGCTCATATGGCAGACACTATATGGCTCATATGGAAGACACTAGATGTTTGATATAGCAGACAATGTATGGCTCATATGGTAGATACTATATGGAACTTATGGTAGAAAATGTATGGCTCATATGATAGACACTATATGCCTAATATGGCAGACAATGTATGGCTTATATAGAATACACTATATGGCTTATATGGCAAACATTATATGGCCGATATGGAAAACAATGTATGGCTCATATGGCTTACACTATATGGATGATATAGTATACAATGCATGTCTCATATGGTAGAAACTATATGGATGATAGGGAAGATAATGTATAGCTCATATGGTAAACCATATATGTCTCATATGGTAGAAAATGTATGGCTCATATGGCAGACACTATATGGATCATATGGTATATACTCTAAGGTTTTTATGGAAAAAAATTTATGGATCATATATTGAATCACATATGACACCCATAGTGACATCGAATGTAAAATAATTTTCTTGTATTGAATCACTTCTATCTATGACATCCAAAACTAATGTGATCATGGAATATGATGGCAAGTGATCCTACATGATAGTATCTTTGATATGAAAATGAATTTGATAACATAAACTATGATACAGGATGGAAGTATCTTTGATTGGTAGTGACCCTATTTGATCTTATAGTGAATAAAAATGACACAGATATGAAAATACCCTTGATGGAAAATGTGACATTGATATGATTGCAGCTCCCTTGGACCTGTCCCATTCAATTCACAAACAATGTTGTGAACTGAATTGAGTTGGCCCTAGGAGACCTGATATGATTTTTATGTTTCATACTCATTGTACTTTGTATCTCAGTTGAACAATTGAAAAATATCTAATAGATGAAGAATCTGGTTAGGTTTTTCCCTGGTCTCTGACCTAAATACTAGTGTCTTTATTTTGTATGCTTTTCTTTTGTTGTTCCTTTATGTTCCACTGCAAAATTTGAAGTTATTATTATTTTTTCATAATTCCTAATTATTTTAAGATTTTATGGGGCATATGTGATATAAATGATGGAAAAAATTAAAATGTAATTATCTAAAGCAAAGAAAAATTGAGCCCTATGAAAATTAACAAAGAAGACAAAGGTGGCTTCTCTATTTTATTTTGGGTTGTAGGCCAATCTAATAACTAAATATATAGTTGGTAATATTAGGTTGGATTTTCATGACCATCATCGCCCATAGATGTAGAGCTTAGGGCCAGTAAGAAATTTAAGATAAATTTTATATTAGTACAAAAAATATTGATGAAGTAGGGGTAGGCATGGTACCACTTGTATGTGTGATGTAGTATTTGGAATCTCGTACATGTACATGAGGGATGATATCTTTATGAAGAGAGGAAAAAAGTATCACCTAATCAACAATGGTAATTCCATGATCAATGCATTTTTTTAAAACCCAACAAGTCATCAACTATCGACAAAGCTTAAGAAATGTAATTTTATTATCAATTGTTATTGTATTTTGAGTCTTTGATTGGAGGGACACTCAATATGGATCATGTAAATATGGATTCCATCACGAAGTGCTCAAACCTACTAATATCATTGAATTTAGGAGCTTTTTGAGAGTATCATAGTACATACGAAGGTGTATACATCCATTTTTAACTATGTTTTCACTAATTCATTCCATAACAAGCAATAATAATAATTTCTAGTAGGGAAAGCACCAACGAAAAAAAAATTATGAGATAAATAAAATATTATTCAAGCACTAGTTCTTGCATATCTCAATTTTCAAAAATATTTCAAAGTCAAGATGGATTCAATTCGATATGTTATGGAAATAGTCTTGAAGTGGGTACTTAATCCATTATGCCATCATTCCAAAATGTTCCATGGTGGATTCTTGAAATAACCTTCATGTGACAAGAAAATATATGTTTTGGTTCAAGCAACTGTGTTTGGCGGATAATCTTATCTTGTTGACAAGACATATCTCCCTAGACTTGGGAACCAAGTGTAGAACAAAACAAACAAAAGATATAAAATATCCCTATTTTATCATCAAATCATAGATGTAAGTGGGATAAATGATTCATGCCTTTCTTCGAAATGCTTGTCCTCAATATTGTTTAATGTAGCTTTCAATCTCCTCAATGCTCCAAGAAGTGATCTACAAAGATACAAACCTAGAAACGATTAAAGCATATGATACATAAATTATTCAACATAAACTATACAAGTGATCAAGAAATCTCATAAAAATCATCATAACAATGCATGTGGAAAAGAAATATGCATTTGTATTAAGAATGAAGAAAATGGGAGAGTTACAACCATGCCTTGATGTTGAAACCTTACTCCCAATAATCCTCATTCCAACGTTTCAATCAAAAAGTTCCAATGGATGCTTTGGAAACATGAAAGTATAGCCTTAAGAGTAAAAATGCCAACCCCTTTCCCTTTGAGTATACTGATTTTATAGGCTAAATATGGAGGTTTGAGATCCATTAAGGTAGGATCTAGATCCATAATGGATGGGATGTGATCCACTATTCTAGGGATGAGATCCATCATGGTAGGAGTTCGAGCTCATTATCTTCACCCTTTTGGAATAGATACCTCCACAAGGCTTCTAGAATAGAAGCTTATTTACCATTTTTTATTTTTACCCTCGTAAGAATATCATGACACTTTTAATGAAGGAAAGTAGCGACATTATCGCTACTAATTTAATTTTCAAGATGTGAAATCGAAGTTTGTTATCTGGGCACCTGTGACAATCTTTAAAATTATGGTTTTTGAGGTATGTAATCCAAGATTCTTATACTTCATGAAGAGGTATTTATTCTATATTTCTTAGGGTTTGATAACAACATCTCTTCAGATGGTGAAAGATCTGGATTTGGCATCTTTTGCTTAGATGCGACAAATTGATGTGTAACATATTGCACCTAAAGTACAAATTCATAAAAGGTATATTGACTAAAGAGCTTGTTTATGTGAATTTTAGAATCAAGGGACCATTGGTTGGAATCCTATAAATCAATGATCAAAATATTACGGTAAAATATCATCATATGATCATCTCTGAGGTAGGAATCCCAATACTCAAAATACAAATAAATATAAGCATAATAATGGAAATGCACAAAGATCCATATCAATAAAAATGAAGTCATGGCCATCAAACATACATCATGGATCCAAGCTCGGAAAACTTAGTATGAACGTAGCTACCAGATATAAATCGTGGATCTATGTCATAGTCATGAATACTCAAAACTCTACGTAGCATATATATATTAGACAAAGTCTAGGGTCTTCGTATATATCTATCTGTGGTACAAATTTAACCATGTGAACAAACTTCTTGAATATGAACACAGTATAAACCATATGATTACCAACTAATGATGAAAATTGTGAACAGATGCGAAAGAAACCACCAATAATGACCATGGCTCCCAAGGTATTCTAGTACAATCTATGGGGTCTGAATAAATGATCTGAATTTCAAAACCCATAGAATAATTTGATCGAAGGTCAATAATGAAAACATTTTGTCAAAAGTGATGAAACCTTTCATTGAGGCATGCAAGCTCCAAGGTACTGAAAAGGGTTTATAGATCAACTTCCTATATGATGTGTTGAATTTTATAGGAAGTGATTCGTCGTAGGAGGGCCTACGCCATGAAACAAATTTCAAGTTTTGAAGAACCAAAGAGGAGTGATTGAGGACTGACTCAAGGATGGCGAACATAATAGAAGGCTTTAAATACTACAAAATGGTTAAACTCAAATTTAAACTTCTCTTGAACATATTGATGACATGACAATTCGCTTGGAAACATTTGACTCAAAGCAATACCATAGACGAATATGAAGACTTTCATTGAAGTATGATTAAATGAGAGGCAAATGGATTTCCAAACCCTAACACAAAAAAAATAATGGAGTTTCATGTTCAAGAGTGACTTATTTCCTTTTGAAATACAAAATATGAATACTTCTTTACCAATTTCCCCCACCATTTCTAGCAAGCACCTGTTTATTTTTACATGAGCTTGAGGAGGATAACATATGCTTGTAATATGATATAATCCTTCAGATGATTCCTTTGGAGTATTTTTAACGAACCCTAAGTAGGAGTGGCTCAGTCTCCTCATGATGGGC
This sequence comes from Pinus albicaulis, assembly GCA_034641835.2. Taxonomy (NCBI): domain Eukaryota; kingdom Viridiplantae; phylum Streptophyta; class Pinopsida; order Pinales; family Pinaceae; genus Pinus; species Pinus albicaulis. The sequence goes on from CM076577.1 coordinate 423,080,262, forward strand.
AAGTCATACATTGTTTAATTTTTATGAGTCCAATAAAGGGATAACTAGACTTATTTTTCTCATTTAGAGAGTTTGAAAAAGAAATGAAAATGAAACTCGATAATGTTATTTTCGTAAATTTAGTCTCTTGAGTCCAAAACAAGGGTAAAAAAATACAAGGGGGAACTCTTTTAGTCATGATTGACTAAATTATTCTTTATTTGTAATTAGTCTACTCAATCCAGAAAAAGGTTAAACTTATACTTGGTAGATGTTCTTTCAAATACGTTTTCAAGTGTGAAAGAAATAAGTTCACTCGACTATATTTTAATGTTTAAAGAGTCTGAATATGGCTTAAAGAGAACTCCAAGGGTTTCCTTTTTCTTATAGTTTTAACGAGCTCGAAAAAGTGATAAAAGTGTTCTTGGTAACTTATTCTCATATATTTACGAGTACGAGAAGGAAAAATACTAAGCTTGAGATAGGTTTCATTTTTATGCATGCTTGAAATAGAGAGAAACTATGCCTTATATAGGTTTCATTTTTTACACAAGCTTGAAACAAAGGAAAAACTATGCTTGAAATAGGTTTTATTTTTTCATAAGCTTGAAATAGAGAAAAACTATGCTTATTATAGGTTTCATTTTTACACAAGCTTGAAACAGAGGGAAAACTATGCTTGAAATAGGTTTCATTCTTACATAAGCTCAAAACAGAGGGAAAACTATGCTTGAAGGTTGATACTGTGCCCCCAACATAACAATAGAGACTAGTGGCTTAGTCCTAGTATAATGATTAGAGGTACATGCTCCACAAAATTTACGGAGGGAAATATGTTTCATTTTTTTAACGAGCTTGACACATTAAAGGAACTATGCTCACGTGACTTGTTTCATTTTTTAACGAACTTGACACGTAAAAGGAACTATGCTCATGTGACTTGTTTCAATTTTTAACGAGAATGAAATAGAAAAGGAAATATGGTCATGGGACCTATCTCATTTTTCAATGAGCTTGACATAGAAAAGGAGCTATGCCCAAAATGACCTTCATCATGAATTCCAAGAGGAAAAATATCTAGAAGGAATACATGCCAAGGGACATGTCAGTGTCATTATTTGCATCCTACCATCAGTGATCAAAATCCTCTTTTCATATCATTTTAGTATTCCCACTCAGAAAATTTGTATCGTTCCACTAGTTCATGCAAAAAATTAGTCATTGATGGTATCCCTAGTCCAAAAACATCATTCTTCCTAAAATTTTATTACTTGCTGGCATAGTTTCATACCTTTTTTTTACTGTACACCATCCATAAAGTCATATCAGTCGTGTCATCTTGAAATTTAGTCCTTCAAGGTCTCATTAGGTCTTTTAAGGTTTTTCAAGGTTTCATTAGGTCATTAGGGTTTCCAGGGTCCAATAAAAATTCATTTCCACCGCATAAGACCAGCAAGTAAAGAGTGATCCAATAACACATCTTCACCATATGAAGATGATTTGTAAAGAAAAATTCTTGTTTCAACATGTAATTTTGGTTTTCAGATGTAATTTTTAATTTTCACTATGTAATTTTATGTCATCAAAATGTAATAAGTTCTCATGATTCCAAGGTAGCTGCATACTCAATGTTCCATTAGCCAAACTAGTCAAAGTTCCAAAATGCATCAGTGTTCCTAAACACTTCCCATCACTCCCATCCCTCAAAATCATAATTTTCCACAAACATTAAACCCTAATTTCCTCTCCCATCGAGCTAGGGTTTTCAATGGAATCATATAAATCTGATTAGAGGAGACATAAGGGAGGTCATATCAATAACTATGAGGCCATTCCAACTCATAAACATCATTTCTCCATCATTTTTCAATAAGTCATTCCAAGGGACAAATCATTTGCCACACATAGGGCCAATTTTTCTTCAAACTATGTTTCTAACCAAATGGTGATGAATTTTACAATAGTGAAAGATTTTTTTGTCCATAATAGGTCAAGGAATAAAAACCTCCTTCCATTTTTATACAGGTGTCATGGTTTTGGAGAAATGTCAAAAATATAGTTGCTACAAGAGATTTGCTACACTTTTGGAGTAACCTTGGGAAAATCAATTTGTCTTCCTTATGGAGTGTCCAAATTACTTGATTGATAAGTCAAAGGATAACTAGACATATATAGCTTTCCAATTAGCTATCCCGAGCTCAATTTGGAGGCCTACAAAATTTTCCTGCAATAGCACAATGCATTTTTGCACCCCCATTATGCACTTTTTGACCAGTCTTGGGAGAATTTATTTTTTAGGGGCTATACTTGATCATTTTCAGTTCTTGATAGGTCGATTATGTAGCCAAGAGAGAGATATTTCCAATGAGCTATCGTGATCTCAATTTGGAGTTCGGGGAGGCCTCCAAAAGTGGCCTGCAAGTTGGCGGTGCGCTCCTGGGATTGGTGTTGTGCTCCTGGTTTTCTAGCGCTGCGCTCCTAGCCAGTCTTGGGAGATTAAAATTTTGTATGGCTAAAAATCATCAATTTTGGAAACCAAATACATTTTTGGAAACTATACCGGACATGATTTCCAATGAGCTATCCTGAGATCAATTTGGACACTAGGAACCCCTCCAAAACTTGGTTGCAAAATGGCATTGTGCTCCTGACCAAGCACTAATAAAATGTTTTACTTTCACTTGGAAAATGAAGTTTTACCTCTGTAGATCAATGATTTAAATGTAATTATGGTGTTTTTACACTTACCTAGGGTAAATAAATTAGGCAAAAATTCTTCATGAGGTGAAATCAATCAGTTCACTTAAGTTATGGATGAGTCACTTGGACCTCCCTACACTCTAGGTATGCAGTTCAGATTTTGGTGGAACAACTCCTCAACTTAGGAATTCGACCCCTGAGGTTGGGAGAGGTTATTTTTAGGTCTATATATTGTAATTTTTGACTCATTTCAGTGGTTGGATGTTGATGCATTGATCAGAGACTCTAGTGTAATATATTTGATAGGAAATTAATGAAAAGGTCGCAACTATTTCTTTGGGATACCTGTGGTATGTAAATTTATCATTGTTCTTCTTATGTCTCATTATGTATGAATGTTTGTTTTCATGATCCATTTCATTTCTATGATATGTTGGTTTTTAAGTTGATAAACAGAATACATCTCTCATGCTATGTTTTGGGAAAACCTTCATAGTTTGTCCATCTTCTTGCAGTTTAGAAATAATTCATGCTTAGCCTTGTTCTTTCTAGCTGATCACCTGTATGATCCATCCCACTCAAGAAACCCTAAAGTGCTAATTTTTCTACCTACCTTGCCCCATTAAATCTCTGCAACCCTAATCCTATTTCCCCTGACCTAGCCTCTTTGACCTAATCCTCATCTAGAAACCCAATCCAAAAAAAACAAACTCCTGCACCCATTCCTAGCCTAAAACCCTAATTCATCTAGCCCTCTAGGCTGTGACTTTGTGGAGAGAGCCCTCTCTGGTTTGGTAGGGCTAGATACCAAGACAAAATATTAGTCTATGGTTGCCTTTGTTGAGATTTCTTCTTCAGCCTTATAAATATGGCAGAGTGATAACAGGACACACCTAAATCATGGCTTTCAAGAGGTCTTCATCAGATGTAAAAACAATTCTCTAGAAGGAATACATGTAAATGGATAGACCTTGATCATGGCTTCCAATAGGTCTTCATCGAATGGAAGAAGAATTATTTTGAAGGAATAAATGTCAAGGGACTCAATAGTGGTAGGAAGATGAGGCTCCATTTTCTCCATTGAAAGGTTCACCATGTCAACTATCAAATCTAAGTCAAAATAAGTTGAGCATATAGTGAGAGGATCCTTTTCATCGATAAGTTAAGGCATGGGACAAGTTGCCACATAATTAAACTGTGAGGGGTGGATAACACTTGCATACAAGGAGCAATCATAGAGGTTGGATGGTTGGAAGCCATATTAGGGCCAACAAATGAAAGTTTGTTAATAGACACAATGTTTTCATTATGAGGGAAATTCGTCACATGAAAGAGTATAGACACAACAACTTTCATGGCATAGAAATAGTCTCGCCCAAAGAGTAAATTAAAATCCAAGGGTCATTAGACTACAATAACATCAATACAAATAGTTTTTCCTTCAAGGTAATAGACATATGAGGAAGGATCACTAAAGGTTCACTATATCTTCTCTTAAAAGCCAAAATATTTTGAGTAATAGACACAAGCTGAGGGGAACCAAAACTTTCACCAAGCATTTGAGGATAAAATGCTAACAGAAGCACCTTCATCTAAAATAATGCAACATATGTTCTTATCACAAGCCTTTACAATGATTTGGAAAGGGATGAAAGAAGGGAGATGAGGTTGTTTTAGTCTATTCTAATCAGAGGAAATTCCCTTAGTACTTGAAGGGGGTTCCATGGGAACGAGAGAAATACCCCCATGTCAGGAAAGATTTGAATCGAAAAGAAGAACTTGAGTGGTATTAATGTCACCCTATAAGGGGAGAGTGGGATCGACCAAAAATTGAATTGAGTTGACCACTTCATCAACCAAAGGTTTATTAACCTAAGTGATATGGGCTTCACTCTCCAAGGGAATAGTGTGATTTATCGATGGTGCACTTATATTGATCACATTATCAACTAATGGTGGGTTGGGGGAAAGATTATGGTAAATATTTGGAAGTTTTTGCTAACAAACAATAAGGTTTTCCAACAATTTCAAGGCTTCATCCATATGAGGGTAAAGGTGAGTTTGATGACTCCCTTCGCATAACCTACAAAGAAACCTAACTTTACCCTTTTCCCCTAAAACCTTATATTCAGTGGTTGACGGACCAATAGTAAGTTGATGAGAATCCTTTGACCAAACGTCTAAGACTTTAGGAATACCAGGAAAATCCTTAAGAAGGTGGAAACCCTTACAAAACTTGCAAGGGAATTTGGCCTTGTGATGTATGTTGGATGGTTCCTCAACATTATCAACAATCACATCAATGGTTGGTTGGTTGCCCCCTTTATTATTTTTCTTCCTCTTCTTCTTCATTTTCTTCTTCCTCTTAGCCTCATGGTTACTAGCATGAAGACTTTCACTAGATGAAGAAGAAGAAAGGGAAGAAGACATGATGGGTGAAGAAGGTAAAGGGTCAAAATGAGCTTGGTTTTGTTGAGGTGGAGAACATGGTTGAGGTGGAGAAACTTGGGTATTTGGGACCAACGAAGTTGAAAACAACCATATTGGTAAACCTATAGTGAATCTGAGAAGAGATAGCGTAGCCATGTAAGGAAAGCCAACATTTCCAAAGAAAGGAAAATTACTAGGATCCCCACTAAAATGGGTTCCTTGATTGACAAACCCGAAATTGTTGCCATAATATCCAACCTAAGGTATACTAAATGGAAAAATAGACAACACACACTAAAAAATCTAAGGTAGAAAAAATAGAAACAAATACAATATTTTTTTCACAATCAAATCACTAGTTGGTGATGGAATCCAACATCACAAAGATCAATGTGAAAATTGGCTAGAGATAGAGTGGGTGGAACTAGTTACATTGACAACCCACTTAACGGTCACGACCTAGTGCAAGCAACTTCACCTATAGCGAAGCACCCTTCAAGAAGGCCCAAGTGAGTATATTCAAATTTTGTCCCAAGTACAACACAGACTTCCCCCTCACTGTCACCTTCTGTAATAGCCTTATGATTATGGTCACTAAAGTTACTACCTACAACAACCTGACCTAGGGGGACAATTGTAAGTCATACATACACGCAAGGGCAGAGTAACAAAGCTCGAAGTCCCCTTTAAATATCCCTAAAAATGAGGTAGTCCTTTCAAGTGACCCCCAAGTGTCTTTCGACACAATTTTTAATATGTGTAGATCAACACCACTGTAATTAAAAAAGAAGGGTAGATTACTTCATTGGGTCCGATGTGACCTCGTTCTTGACTCCTCTATCAGAGGAGATTCCCAAAGACAAGATGTGGTAAATTGATTTCACTCCCTATCACAAGCTTCTATGTTTTTTTGTAGCTTTGGAGAATTAATTTTCAACACTTATTTGAAAGCCCTAGAACTAATCTATTGTAGGCGTGTCTACGATATAAATATAAAAAATTTCTAATTGATTTTATTAGGCGTTGTTTTAAAATATTTGTTTACTTAATAGGTGATGGACATGAAAGCAATGGTATTACGACTTTGAGACTCAAATATATAATGCGGAGAATATGAAGATGTAATCTTTTCAATTCAATGAATTCCTAATTAGAGAAAGGAGAAGATTTTTCAATTCCCAATGTGCAAAAGTCTTGTTTAATCAAATTCCTTTTAAACCAAACAAAAAATTCTAAAAATATTTTTTCCAAATACAAAAATACTCTACAAGATCCAAGAATATATTAGAATGAAACAATAAATGCAATGAATTCACTCTAAGAAACAAATAACTCAAGCAAATCGTTTTTATTTTTGTGAAAAAAAAATATCTTATGCAAAGTAATAAAACCTTTTCCAACATATAAACAAAAAAAATCTAAAAATGATCACTAAAAATAAAGAAATAATTAATAGACTTGAATATTTACAACAGAAAAAATTATCCTTCTTTCAATAAATCATTGGAACAATAAAATAAAAGTGATATAAAAAAATGGAAATTTTCACAATAAGAGAGTCAAACCAAAGAAATTTTTTTTTTTTGACTTATAGCAAACTGGTCACTAACCCAAAAAAAAAAAAACTAATCTTCAAATCCAAGATCAAGTAGAGAAAATCTCCAGAAAGTTTCTTTTTTCTACAACCAATGCAAGTATCAAATACATACTAGTATGATAGTCGCAGTTGTTAAACAAAAAAGTGTGGTGGAATCACATTATCTCTCAGAAAAGGGTGCGATGAGCGCACAAACTTCAGAAAATTTAAAAATTTTGCAAATATCTTATAGATCCAACTTTTCAGAATAAACAAGGATTGAATAGAGACTCATAAAAAGGTTCGAATTTTCAGAAAACAAGGAAAACTGAAGAATAACTCGCTCCCCAGTGGAGTCGTCAATTTTGTTTGGCATACAATCTTATCTTGCTGATCAGACAAATCTCCCTAGACTTTGGAACCAAGTGTAGAACAAAACAAACAAATACATATAAAAATTCCCTAGTTTATCATCAAACCATAGATGTAAGTGGGATCAATGGTTCATACCTTTCTTTGAAATGCTTGTCCTCATTATTGTTTAATGTAGCTTTCAATATCCTTCTCAGTGCTCCAAGAAGAGATCTACAAAGACACAAACATACAAATGATCAAAGAATATGATACATAAATGATTCAACATAAACTATACAAGTGATTAAGATCTCATAAAAAATATCATAACAATGAGTGTGGGAAATAAATATGCAATTGTATTAAGAATGAAGAAAAGGAGAGAGTTACAACCAAGCCTTGATGTTGAAATATTCCTCCCAATAATCCTTAATTCCAACCTTGCAATCAAAAAGTCTCTAATGGATACTTTGGAAGCATGAAAGTATAGTCGCAAGAGTTAAAAAACCAACCCCTTTCCTTTTGAGTGTACTATTTTTATAAGCTAAAGTTGGAGGTTTTATAGCCATTAAGGTAGGCGCTAGATTCATAATGGATGGGATGGGATCCATCATGGTAGGAATTCGAGCTCATTATCTTCACCACTTTGGAATAGATAAATCCATGAGGCTTCTATAATGGCAGCTTATGTTATGCAACATGTTGGTGTCAATTTGTTTAGCCTGTCACCAATGATCAAATGGGCTCTTATCATGTCTTGTTAGGATCTCAAAGTCAAACTTTTGTCATTTCATTAGGTATTCAAATAAAAATTTGGTCACTGGATAGTGTGTCTAGGGCTATTTCCACTCTAAAAAAATTTACACGCTAGTCCTTTTCATCACTCAGTTGAGTGAACCATAATTGAAAGATCGTCATCATCACTCCAGTTAGGTCACCATGGACCTCATTCAGCTCAGTGGCACCATTAGGTCATTAGGGTTTCAGCCATCCAAAATTTGTCATTCCACGCATAAGTCCGACAAAGGAGGAGTGGTAATAGGTAAATTTGTTCAATGAAATTTGGTTTAAAATGTAATTTATGTTTCAGTATGTAATAATTTCATCGTGTTCCTAAAAATGCGTAGAAATTTTCAAAGCTGCAAGTTTTCAAAGTAAAGTGAAAAGACATGTAGTGAGCAATCCCACTACCATGAATAAAAGTGACCACCACAAGCTATAAAAGACCAATTCAAGCTCATTTTCTCATTCACCTCATTGAATAAGAGCTTTCATTTATCACCAATTGAAAATTCGGAAAATTCAAGCCAAACACAATCCAAAATTGGATGCCAAAGAAGCCACGCCGCACTTTCTTCCAAACGTTTTGTTTTCTCTCTTGGAGGTATCAAATCAAATTTTGAAGGCTTCTGAAGGATATCAAGGTATCTATCATCAATGGACAAGTAAGTTACATCTCAAGTAACCCCTCCTTGCATCTCAATTTCATTATTTCAGAGTGTAAACCCTCCATTGGCCCCTACGTTGTGTTTTAGTGGCTAGCCCATATTTTCACATTTTTCAAGGTAAACACACTCTCCCACAGACTTGTTACCCTCCTTCACACTCAAAAAAATCTCCCATATCCTTCACACTCCCTCATTCCCAACTCATAAGCCCCAAACCCTAAACCATAGCCTAATTCTACAATTTTGCGGCAGTTTTCCTAGCTAGGAATATGTAAAAATTTCCTAGCTCAATTACCTTACTCATTCCATTCCATTTAAATTCCTAAAGTTCCCTAACACCCCTATCCATCTCCCTAAATTTTCCTACTCCCATCTCCCTTCCCTAACCATTCATCCTATCCATTTTCTCCCTTCCCCTGTTTTGTCCTATTAGGGTTTTTCCCCTTGCAAACAATCAAATGGAGGACAAGAAGTATTATCATAAGGGAGTCCAGGTGATAAGACATGAGCCATTAAACACTCTTGAAATTATATCTTCACCACTATCCAAGCACTGTTTTCAAGGAGTAGGATGTCTTCCTTTTTGTGAAAAAGTTGAGAGAGTCAAATACAATGCCACATTGACCAATTTTTTTTCCACTTAGCTCAAAAAGGATAAAGTAATTATTGCAGGGCTTACTTTTACTATATCAACTAATCTAGTAGCTGAGGCCACATGGATACCCAATCATGGTAAAAAATGGTTTAAGAACCAAGAGCTAGACCTTCAATATTATCATCCCTATCTCAGAAGGCACTATCAACAACACATGAAGAATATTTTTCCTGTTGGGCACCTCCTTGAGAAGTATACACCATTAATGAAACTCATCATGAATTAATTCACTTGTGAGGGAATATTTTATAGACTATATGGGTATCATGTCAAAATTCTCATGCATTTCACAAGGGTAAAGCCACTCAATTTTCCCTATTACCTCTACAGAAGTTTGGTAAAGATGGAATAAAAAGTTCAGCATAAGTAGAGTAGTCTTGAAAGAAACCTCTTCCACCATGCTTTTATCAAAATCATTGTTTTACCCCAGCTTGAGTAGAAGAGCATCACTTGGGAATCCTTCAAGCAAGCATATGTCTTTTTTTCTTCTAGTAGCCAACCTACTAGCCCTAGTTCACCATCAGCACCATCTAGACATGTAGAGGTTGGCTCACCTAGCATAGTTTTAGTGAGGAGGAAGATTGAGGTCACTCAAACATACTAAAGAGGTAGAAGGCTTGTGTTTTCTCCTCAGATTGAGGAGGGGCCAAGCCCACATCAACAAAGCAGGGATTACATTTGCAACATGAGACATCTTTGCATGATGAGGAGATCATCCGTCATGAAATTGACATAGTAGACTTGGATGCTAGTGAAGAGCATGAAAACCTAGAGAGGATCATCAAGGAAAAATATGCTCAAATCAAATCACTCAAGGAAAACTTGGCAAGGTCTAATTTCATCATTTCCTTCCTAGAGCAAGAGAACAATCAGCTGAAGTAAAAATAGTTGTCTTTAGAGAAAAGTCAGTTTGAAACTAGTATGAATGATGTGAAAGGAAAAGAAATGGTGGATAGTGCAGATTTAGAAAAGAATGAAGAGAATGTGACAAGGAAGAGGCCAAGGGCCATGGGTCTCCTAAGAACACTTCAGAAAGAAAGAGAACAAAATCCACCAAATGAGGAGTTGACTTTTGAAGAAAGAATAGCCATGGAAATCAATGAAAATAGGGAGTTTTGGCTTGAGAAAGTCAATATTCACTTGGAGAATCTCCTTGAAAAGGCTAATAGAGACAAAAAGATGCAAAAACATGTTTGGCCACTACTATGCAAGAAATAAGATTTGCAATGTCAAAGTCAAACAATTGCAAGCAAAGCTAAAGGAAACCCTAAAAATTCAAAAGGAGAAGGATAACTTGGAGATACTTGATGATGCTTCCTTAGTGGCATAAAATACCTTATCAAGCATATCTAGACCACTTTTGAGGATTTTTGGAGCAAATTTTGATTTTTATCAGTTTTTTGTCAAAATTGGAAATTTTGAAAACCAGTCACACTTGCAAAAGCCTAGCGTGGGCCACGCTACGATTTTGTTGGGGGGGTCCATTGGATGAAAACTCGAAATTTTTGAATTCCTCTTGATGAGTACACTAATCCTAGTCAGCAGTTGAGCCATTTTAGCCACTTCTGGGGGGTTGAAATTCCCAAAAACATGCAAAAAAAACTTTTCTGCCCTATTTTTGGAGGCTTCACTATGATTTCTGAGTACTCTTGGGAGAATGAATATTTGGAGGTGAGAAGCCACCTTTTTGAGTGATTGATGAGCCTATCATGTATCAGACATAGAGATATTTCCATATCATATTTCAGATCAAGATTTGGACACATGGAAGGCCATCAAATTTTCATTTTCCTCAACTCACTATGCTTTCTCCAAGCTTGCTACACTTTCTCCAGATTTCGTTACGCTTTCTCCAGAAGGAATTTTTCACATGTTGTTTGACCTAGTTTTACTTTTTACCTATATAATTTATGAATGATGATGCTTTTTTGATGTCATGAGGTGTAATTGAGCTAGTAAATATTGAAATAGGGTAGATACATGCTTGTTAATGTACTTTTGGTCAAATGTATCTAGTTTCCTATGATGACGTGAATTGGTTGACCTCCACTAGACATTACGGTTTTGTTGAGAATATCATGTAATCAGCTCCACAACTGATGGATTTGACCCCTGAGAGAGGGGAGATTTTTTTTTGTTCTATATATATCATTTTCAGAGTCATTTGACTAGTTGGACATCAGAGGATTGTAATCTTGTAGCTTGTACTTTCACTTTCATATTCAGAAATCAAAGGATGTAGTTGCAGATATTATCTAGGAATTCATGTGCAGTGAGTTTATGATCATGTATCTTCTCTGTTGTAGTCTTTATTAAATTATATATAGCTCCTCTTTCATATATTGTATCTTTAGTGGCTTTATTTACAGTTCATAGGCAAAATTCTATTAATTTAGCTATGTTTATATGGAAAGGCCATTTTGTGTTTCATGCTTCCAGTTTTAATGAATTCATGAATGAGAATGCTCATTAAATCCCTCTACTTTTTCAAATTCACCACCATACCTACAAAACCCTAAATTCATCATATATACACTACTACATTTATCCTTTATTTCTTTGCAGCTGTAAACCGTTTGATACCTAGACCTAGCTACTTGGTTTCATCCCTGATCCAACATCAAACCCTAAAACACTCAAAACCTGCCCGAGCTTATTATATCTAGCCTAATATCCTTCATATCATAGTCAATCCTTGACTATGATCTCATAGAGAGAGCCCTCTGAACCTGGTAGGGCTAGCTACTAGGTCAAAGTGGTATGTGGTTACCTTTGTCAGTCTCCTTTTCAGCCTTCGAAGAACTAGTGGAGTGCTAACACAACCAACTCACTAAACAAAAGAAAAGATAGAACAACGACTTGAAAAATAGCCTCTTCGATGGGGAAACCTACTATACATAACATAGATGAACACTTATTCAATGATACAAATTATAATATCTCATTGGTATATATAGGAGTCTAAGGGGTCACAATATAATCAAATCCTACATAGCAATAATAATGTAAGGGCACAACAATAACAATAGTGGGCTTCTATGGGGAACAATAATAACATCATGGGGGATACATGGGCACAAAAATAACAATAGGGGACTACACTAAAAATAAAAATAAGGGGGATACACTACTATTATAGGGACCTAACATGCCCCTCTCCTTCAAAAAAGTGTTGTCCTCAACGCTTGAGTAGTTTCGGATGCTTCTGTATAAATTTTTCATCCTCTCATATGGAATATTCAGCGGGTAAGTTCTTCTAGTTAATGAGATACCCATAAATTAATTGATTTCATAGTTGTCGGGTTCTTGTTTTTCGTGACTGCTTCAGGCTCAAATATGATTTTTCCTTCTTCATCAAGTTATGCAAACACTGTTTGAACTGGGAGACTGTCACTGATAACCTTATTTAAGCATGAAACATGGAAAACTGAGTGTACTCAGGAAGATATAGGAAGCTCCAATTTCTATGCCATAGTACCAATATTTTGCAACACCTTGTATGGACCATAATACTTTGGTTATAATTTATTATCCTTCTTATTTTGCATGAGGTAAATTTTTGTATGGTTGTAGTTGTAAAAATACCTAGTTGACTACATTAAAACTTCTTTCACTATGATGTTGATCTTCTTGTTGTTTTATTTGATTCTACACCAGAGTGAGGATATCCTTTAAGAGTTGGAGAACTTATTGTTAATGCTCGATGTGAACTTCCACTACTTGAACCTTGGAATTTTATTTTAAATATGATGTGATGGATGGTGGATAATATCCATGAAGTGCCATGAATGGGGCTATTTTTGTGGTAGTATGGAAAGAAGTGCTATAACACCATTCAACTAGAAGTAACCACTTGACCCATTGTGTTTTTTTATCAGATACAAAGCAACAAAGATATCCTTCCAAAAATTTGTTCGCTATCTCATTTTTTTCGTTAGATTGAGGATGATAAGATGAGCTATGAGCTAATTGAGTACCAAGACAAGAAAATAATTATTTCCAAAAATTTCCAGTGAAAATGGGATCTACGTCACTTACAATAACATTTGGGTTTCCATTTAGATTTTGAATTGTTTCCATAAATGTAGTATAAACTGTATTGGTTTTAAAAGGATGAGATAGTGCACAAAAGTTTGCATACTTGGTAATTCTATCAAATACCACCATGATGACACTCTTTCCTGCATACTTGGGTGAACCTATGATAAAATACATTAAGACCTCCTCTCGACACTGACTTGGAATAGCTAAAGGTAGAAACAGACCCATGGTCTTCATTGTCTCAACTTTATTTTGTTGGCAAACCAAAAATTCCGCCACAAACTTTTTAATATCATATTTAAGGCCATCCTAAAAAATTTCCTTCTTAACCCTGTGGTAAGTGTTTAGAAATTCTAAGTTCCCTCCTAAGGGGGGGGTCTACAATTCCATAAGAATATTTTGCTTGAGTTGGGAATTCTTACAGATATATAAGTGATCTTTGTACCATAATGAATCATTTTTCTAGATAAATATATCAGATGTATTGGGATCCTGATGCAACTTTTGAATGAGTGTCCACACCTCTTCATCATTCTTTCATTCTTCCCTTGCTTCAATTATCCAATCAAGTTGGATAATAGAAATGGAACAAAGAAATGCTTCCACATCCTTATCATTTATTGAGAGTGCATCTGCAACAAAATTTTGCTTCCCTTTTTTGTATATGATTTCAAAGTCATAACCCAACATCTTTGTGACCCATTTTTGTTGTTATTCTGAAGATAATCTCTGTTCCAAAAAGTATGTAAGACTATCATGATCTATTTTTACCTTTAAGTGTTTTCCCATTAGGTAAGGTCGCCATTTCTTTAGTGCATGTAGTATTTCCAACATTTCCTTCTCATAAATAGGTTTGTGTAAATAATTTCCCTTGATTGGATGACTTTCAAAAGAAACGACTCTTCATTATTGCATTAAAACAACACTAATTCCATCTACTGAGGCATCACATTCCACAATAAAGTTTTCTATGAAATTTGGAATAGCTAAGCTCGATGCTTGGAACATTTCCTCTTTAAGATGTTCAAAGGCCTTAGTTGCTTATGGAGTCCAAGAAAATGCATCTTTATTCAGTAATGTTGTTAGAGGTGCTTCTATTCTCCCATAACTCTTAAAAATTTTATGATAATACCCTGTCAACCCAAGAAATTCTTAATGGTACTCAAAATATGGATCATGGTGTATGTGTCCTGATTATAGGGAGCTCAAAAAGCTCACTGTTAAAGATAAATTTCCCCTTCCTTTCATTGATTAATTTTTGGATGAATTACATGGAGAAATTTAGTTCACCAAGATGGATACTCGTTCAGGATATCATCAAATTATAATGAAGACCAAAGAAATTCTAAAAAACAACATTCATAACTCATGAGGGTCATTATGAATACTTGGTCATGCCTTTTGGCCTTACTAATGCACCTTCCACATTTCAAGGTTTGATGAATTTCATTTTCAAACCCTTCCTTAGAAAATTTGTGTTATTATTTTTTGATGATATACTAATCTACAACAAGCCTTGGAAGGATCATGTCCAAAATGTTGATAGGGTGCTCAAATTATTAGAGGAGAAACAATTTATGCAAAAACCTCCAAATTTTTCTTTTGAGTATAGGAGGTGGAATATTTGGGTCTTATTGTATCTCATGAGGGTGTTAAGGTAGACCCTAACAAAGTTAAAACCATTAAGAAATGGAAAATTTCTCCATGTAATTCATCCAACAATTCATCAATGAAAGGAAGGGGAAATTTATCTTTAATAGTGAGTTTGCTGAGCTCCCTATAATCAAGACACATACACCATGATCCATCCTTCTTGTGCACCAATACTACTGGAGCAGAGAAAGAACTTTGGATAGGTTGAATTATACCGACCTCTAGCATTTCTGCAACCATACATTCAATTTCACTCTTTTGGGCATAGGAATATATGTAAGGTATGATATTTGGAGGAACACTTCCTGAAATTAAATGAACAAAATTACCATGCTCAAGAATAAGTAGGAGGCATTTTCGAGTTTCAAATACCTTTGAATGATTGTCTAAGAATTTTTGGAGATTTGGAGAAATAGATGATTTCGATGTTTTAACCTCTAGTGAGCATAATTGTGAAATTATGCCCCGTTGTTATTTCTTCATAATATTTTTCATGCCATTAGATCTGATCATCTTTCTTGGTTTCCCTGTGACACCCCTTAATTCAACTTCCTTCCCTTACCAAAAAAAAATTCAAGAAAATTCCTTGAAATTAAAAGCTATTGTCCCTAAAGATTGTAACCATTGGACTCCTAGTACAACATCAATACCACCCATTGGAATGGAAATCATTGGAATTTTGAATAAATATTCCCCAATGGTTAGCTTGATATTATGGCACTTTCCATAATAGTTTATATTTCCTCCCTTTGCAACCATCACTTGACACTCTGGTGTTGGATATAGGAAGCAATTCAATTCCTTGGCTATCTTACAATGGATAAAATTATGGGTACTACCTAAATTAATCAACACTATTACATTTTTCTTCTTGATATATCCTTCTATCTCGACAGTTTGAGGGGTGATAATTCCTGCCAATGCATTACAAGATATGGTCAAATTCATTTCTTCTTTCTCCGGGGTTGGTTCTTGGTGTATATCCTCCTCTTTCGATGTTTCTTGCTCTTTTATTCCTCCTCTTCAAAATCTATGTATAATAATTTATTCTCAACACACTTATGACCTTTAGTGTACTTACCATCACAACTGTAACAAAGCCCTTTTTCTCTTTTTTCCTCCAATTTTTGTGGTGACAACCTTGTAGGTTGTGGAAGGCTAGGAGTAGTAACACTTCATATTTATAGTTGTGAGTGGTATACTTCCTTATTGCCATAATATTTCTTTCAACTTTTCTTGCCACCCTGAATGCCTTCTGCAATGAATCAAGTTGTCAAAGATGAACCTCATCTTGGATGTTATCCTTTAAATTCCCTATGAAGCCATCAATCCTATGCTCCTCTCAAATATCAATTACCCTGATATTCAATTTTTGGAATTCCTCAATGTGCTTCGCCATTGAATCCTCTTGTTTGAAAATTTTCAATTGGCTAAAGAAGGTGTTTCTATTTGTATACTCATAATGTGCTATCATTTATTCCATAAAAAATGACCAAGTGAAAATTGGTTTATGAGAAAAAATTCATTGATACCATACAAATTGATTGGTTTCTAAATAAAAAAATGCAATGTGTACCTTTTGTGTGTGTTGCACATCATGGAGATCAAAATATTGTTCCATATGTAGCATCCATGTTACTGTATCATTGCCATCAAAATTATTCATATCGATCTTTAGAATGTGGTGGTTCTTAAGCCCAACATTGGAGTCTCTAAAATCATAATTCATATTCCTTTTGTCCTTATCATGATTTTTATGGATTACATTATCACCACTGGGAATCCTTTCTTCTAGAAAATTTTGCAAACCTTCCTTCAGCCCTTCTATCTTAACATTCATCATGGATTACAATCCGTTTTTTGTTACTTTTTGTGAGATTAAATATGTTTCACTTGGTCTCGTAATTTTGATATATCATTTTGCACTTCTTCCTATTATTCACGCATCATAGAAGAAATTTCTGGTTGTTTACTATGTGTGTCTATTTTTTTGTTTCAAGGAATTTTTGAATCAAAAAATGATATTTGTGCTTCAGTATGCCCTTTTAATCACTTCAAATTGTTTTTTCAAACAAAAAATTACGTAAAATTTAACAAAATACAAACCTTTTTCTTTCTTTTTAGGAGTTCTATATTGAAACTGTTGTACTTATGTAATTTTGAATACCCAAGGTATGAAATTATGTGTTGTGGTATCCCTATGATTCTTCTTTCCAATGCCACAAGTCAGACCAAAATTGGATTCTTAAAGATAATGTTATGCCCAATCACCGACGATGACTTTATTATGGACGAGTTCAGTAGAGCAAACTTGTAAGGAATTCCACGTGTCACTGTTTCAACCTTTGGCCCTAAAAATGATTAAAAAAAAACTATAGTCCGTTCGATTTCAGTCACGTTTTAAAAAATTCAAATCCTATGCTTGTAGAGGAAGTTTGACGATTTTCCCAAGCTCATATGTTTGAGACTGAATTTTGTATCATGGGAAAACCCTAACTTCTTCAGACCATATCTCGGAAAATATAGCAGAACAAGATCTGAAATTTTTATAGGAGTTTCATCATGATTTAGGATCCATTTGGTTGCAATTTCAAATTCTAAACCATCGTAGAAAAAAATTTATAGAAAAAAATCCAACATGTCCTGTTTGCAGTAGCAAAACCCTAGAATTGAAAGCTCTGATACTAAATGTTATGAAACCTGCTCACTAAACAAAAGAAAATATAGTTCAACGACTTGAAAAATAGCCTCTTCAAGGGGGGAAATTACTTTATATCACATTAATGAACAATGCTTGAATGATACAAATGATAAGACCTTCTTGGTATATATAGGAGTCTAAGGGGTCACAATATAATCAGAGCCTACATAACAATAATAATGTAAGGGCACAAAAATAACAATAGGGGGCTACACTAACAATAAAAATAATGGGGATACACTCGTATTATATGGACCCAATAACTTCTTTGCATTTTTTATTTTTACCCATGTAAGAATACCATCACACTTTTAATGAAGGAAAGTAGTGACAATATCACTACTCATTTACTTTTCAAGGTGCGACATCTATTGAGAAATCATTCCATGTAGATATTAGGGTTTGATTCCTATTCTCTTCATGATTACTTGTGATGTATGTTGGTTTCTTTTAATTTTTTATTGTGTTATATTTCATCAAGAAATTACCAAATTAAATTTTTTTGAAGATCACAAGACTAAGGAGCACAAGATACAGCCACTCAGCCAGGGAAAAAACCATATCTAAGGGAAAAAATAGTCCAAATATTCCCCTAGTAGATTCAAATAAAATTGAGACAATATAAGACCTTTTGACCTTAACAAATACTTGGAATCTAATCATCGAGTCAACCCTTCCTTTAAGTAGATGAAATTTTCAAAACCTTCCAAGTGTCTTCTCTTCAGATACTGCTTCAATCCATAATTTTAGCATCCCAGCTTCAGAATTTTAGACTTGAATTGCTACAAATTTTTTTGCCACTGCAACTAGCCCATAAACCCTAGAAAAACTTGCACGTGTGAGAGATATAGATGCTACAAACTTCGATTTTATTCTTCCTTGGATTAAGTCTTCTTTTCCTGCACTTCGCTCTCCTTTTTCATCTTTTTTTTTTTTAGATTGAACTTATTGAGTGTGTTCTTCAAATGACTCAAGTTATATCTATTTACACTCTTCCACAGGATCACATTCCCTCTTTCTGGGTCAACTTATCTAGGATATGGTCGACTTGGTGAGCAGGAGTAAAATTATTGTTTTGACTCAAAAATAAATTTCTTTACATGATACAAAAGCCCAAGAAAGGTCTAATAAATGTGAAAAAGACTCTTTTTACTCATGACAAAACCTAGAAGCCTTCAATGGAGGCTTTGACCTAGAAAATAAATAAAAGAGCATGAAACCCATGCTTCAAGATAATTTTTCCTTTACAATAAAATTTATTTTCATCAAATACAATTATGAATACTGACACTAGTTACATTCTTCAACACTCCCTCTTAACTAGGACGATATTCAATGTGATATGTTCTATGAAGAGTCACAACACGCACAATGCTACAAATTATATGCTTGACCATGGTATCTAATCGGGTGGGACTAAGGTGTGTTCCAAGCTTCAACTACTCTAGGTACCATCAACCTTCATCTCTAACACAAACCTAGGGATCTATGTATCGTATCCAATGTTGGAGCTCCACAAGACCAATGATACCCTCCCTACTTTTGGATCTAGACATCATCACAACATGGAAAAATGTCCTCTCAAACATATTGTTGTGCCAAGATGCTTCATCTCTCCCTATCTACTAAATTTGTAATATCAACCAATCCAAGCATGATTCTGAAATATTCAAACTTCTTATTTGGAAGAGACTTCATCAACACGTCAGCTACCTACTCATTTGTCAGAATATATTGTAGCTTCACAACCCCATCTTGCACAAAATTTATAATGTAGTGATACTTATTGTTAATATTATTTTTCCTCACATGAAATATGGGGTATTCAGACATCTTGATGTTTCTTTGATTATCACATTTTATCATTTTAGGATCCAATGTCCCTCCAAATAAATCTGATAATATTTTTCTTAACCAAACAACTTGTTTTCCTACTTCACATGCAAAAACATATTCAGCTTCAACACTACTTAAAAGCAACATAATCTTGTTTTCCACTCATCCATGAAATCATCAAATATCCTGAACTTAAACAATCATCAGTAGTACTTCTTCCATCTATCTTACTACCACCCCAATCTGAATCAATAAAACCTAACAATTTAATTTTCTTCCCATCATACTTCAGCCAATGATGAATATCTCCACATAAGTATCTTAAAATTTGCTTGGAATTGATCCAATGGTCATGACAAGGCTCCAACTAAAATTTATTGAGTATGTTTACAACAAAGCATATGCAAGGTCTAGTATTTACCAAGTACACCAAATATCTCACCAACTTATGATAACTTGCAGGATCAACTAGACTATAATCAAAGATTATCAACTTCTTTAGATTTTTCATCATGGGAGTATTCATAGGCTTGGAAGCCATCATATCGAAATTTTTTAAAATATTGATTATGTAATTTTCTTGACCAAGATATATCTCATTGGGTTTCTGCAAAACTTCCAAGACCAAGTAGTGCATGAGTCTCAGATATTTCATTTCAAATTTCACTGCTAGCATTTTCTTACATTCTAGAATTCTACACTCCACACCTGTAACAAATAATTCATCCACATATAAAAGTATAATAACTAGTTCATTCTTAACTATCTTGATGTAGAGGTTTGCATTGGCTAAAAATTTGACAAAGCCAATCCCTACTAGATAGTGATCCATTCTTTTGTACCAAGCCATAGGATCTTGCTTCAACACATATAGAGATTTATTTAATATGCACACATGAGTTTTCCTTTTATTTATCTCAAAGCCTTATGGTTTTTCAATATATACTTCTTCATGAATGGTTCCATTTAGAAAGGTTGCTTTGACAACCATTTGATTGATATTACATTCCATAGATGCTGCTAGCAAAACCAAAGATCTAATATTATTGTATCTGTCAGTAAGAAAAAATGTTTATTCATAGTCTATTCCTTCCTTTTGAGAGAAACCCCTTGCAAAAATTATTTCTTTGTATTTTTTTATTATTCCATCAACGATATTTTGATCTTGTGAATCCATTTGGAAGTGATAATCGATTTGTCAATAGGTATAAGAACAATTTCCCAAACCCCATTCTTTATGATACATTGATATTGTTCCTACATTGATTTCTTCCATTCTTCTTAATGAGCGACTTCTTCAAAGGTAGTTGGTTGTGCTTCAATTAAATTCTTCGTGTATGTTGCATGTCTTGAGTATATTTTTGGTATTTCTCTTTCTTTGAAGGTTCCTTTTGCTACTCCATGTCCTTAGGCATCTTCAAGTGTATTTTTTAGCCAATCTGGCCTCTTCTTTGTTTTGAGAATGATTTTTGATTGAATAGGTTCACTTGGTCCTTCTTCCTCTATGCTTTTAGGTGACTTGTCATGTTTCTCTTCTTCTTCAAATAGTGGTACATATTATTCATCGGATTCGATCGATATATCCTTGGATATTTTGTAGCCATTTTTTTCATCAAATATAACATCTTTTCTAACTTCAATTCGTCTAACTTATACTTGTAGAGTCTAACTTCTTTCACTTGTATTTTGGAATATGAATGTATGTGGGACATCCAAATATTCAGAGATGGTCTACACATGGATTCTTCCCCGAAAATGATTCTTCTAGTGTCATATTGTCAAGTATTCTATGAAGACTTCTATTTTGTATGTATATTGTTGTCTGTTGAATTTTCTTAGGTATATATTGTTCTTTTCTTTAGATAATTTCATTTCTTCATTTTCATATTAAATTCACCCCATGAAATCATATCATTATTCAGATTTACAACATTATTTAGCAACATATGCAATTATATAGAAAGAACAATATCATCATCAATGCTACAAAACATAATGGAACGAATAGAAGAAAAAAATTCACACATAAAGACACCGGGAATATTTGGAGACCAGGGAAAAACCTACTACGAGGAAAACCATTTAAAATTCTTCTTAATATTAGATTTCCATCGAATTATTCAACAAAAGAGAGTATGAAGATCCATATCTTCAATGTTAGGTCCCTATAATACTAGTGTAGCCCGCTTATTTGTATTGTTAGTGTAGCCTCTTATTGTTATTTGTGTGCCCATGTAGCCCCCATATTGTTATTGTTTCTCCCTTACATTATTATTGTTATGTAGGCTATGATTATATTGTGACCCATTAGGTTCCTGTATATACCAAGGAGGTCTTTTTTGAAGAATGTAACTAGGTTTGGTCTTCATTTGAGTCACAATGTAATGTATTTATGAAAAAAATATTATTTGACTTATTAAAGCATGGGTGTTGAGCAAGCAAATCCCCTTTGTGAATAGAGGCGATCCTTCTAGCCTTAGGGTGGGTCTAGAAACAAGGGAACATGCTGGACTTTTGGACTTCTAGCTTATAAATGAAAGATGAACTGGGATAGATACCCTACCTCAGCCCAACTCTTTGTTGTGGCTTGCAACAACGATCCTCCAACCTTTATCTTCACACGTCATGGTCCATCAGTGATGATATATGTGTACCTGCGCAAATATCAAGTGAACGATGAAAAAATACGAGAATATATTTTCATTTATAGATATTCGATTGGTCAAGGAGAATAAAAACACTTTGCATATAATTAAACACAAAATTGGAACCAAAAAACTAGTGATGTATTATTGATAGAGAAAAGAAGTTTACAAACTTAATGCCCTGATGTTGCAAGCCTCCTTCGAGTTGGGATCAAACTTGATGAGGCAATGAGCCTAAAATATTTCTCAACAATGGATTATTCTTTGCCTTCTTCTACACACCAACTATAGTAATGATTGTTCAGCTAGTTGAATCAATGTGAGAAGGAAGTATTTATAGGAGAGGAGGAGGTGGTTTGGGATCCCTCATAAGGTGGAGGAGAGGCCTATACCTTTGGGGAGTTTCACAATTGTAGGAAAAAAGAAGCCAAAGGGAGGACTTCGACATTATTCAGTCAAAAAAAACATGATGACTCTACTCATGAAGTTGTTAGCCATGGAAAATTTGTTTCTATTTAAAAAAAAATTCCAAAAACAGCTCGGCGTAGGTGCCCTTCTGAGACAAAGTGCCAATGGGAGTGGGGCCCAGTGTTAATTTCACCATGGGTGTGAGGCCATAACTTCCTACCAACACCGACCCAAAATCATATGTTTTGGAAGGTATGCTTGAGGAATGATCAGCAGAGGAAATGTTCTTGACATGCCAAGGGATGCAATGGCACTTATAGCAAGGTATGAAAATACACAGAAGTCACTGAAATGTTCCTCCAATGTTTGGGATGGAGATTTCATGGATGGTGACAAAATATTGTGTAACATATGCCCCCTAAAGCATGAGGTCCGAGAGAGAGGGAGGGGTGAAATTATTTATGAGAACATGCCCAAACCAAAACGTCGTCGTCGGAAGACTTGCAAGAACAAGTACAATTGATATCTTTGATACATGAACATGTGGTATGGGCGTAGCCATCCATAATAGAGTACATTCAATAATAAGATCTGAGGTATGGACGCAGCCATCCAGTAAGAAGGATCATCAAAATAGACTCAGGTTTGGTCGCAGCCATCCAATCAGAAGAGTCATGCATATAGTCATGATAAACCAAATCGTCTCACAAACTGGATTTTATCAAACAAAAACCAAGGTCTTGCACTCCATATCGACCCGAACAAGTACAAATTCAAGCATGTGAATTAGTGAGTTGAAGTCGAACATGCAAGAAAATTTCCTGATTACCAGCCAATGATGAAAGGTGTTAACAGGCACGAGAGAAACCACCAGTGATGAAAATGGCTCTCAAGGTACAACTAGTACAATCCACGGAATGTGAAAAATGAGCTGAAGTCAAACACTCATGAAATCACTCAATCGAAGGCCAATGATGAGGGATTGTCGTCGAATGCGAAGAACTTACCCTTGAGGCATGCAAGCTCCAAGGTATCGAAAGGGAGTCTCTAGATCAGCTTCCTGGATGATGAGCTGAAGTCGACAGGAAGTGATCGGTCAAAGGAGGGCCATAATTTTTCCCACATCATCGACACGAGATAAAGGAATGAGATGATAGTGAATCAGGACTAAGCAAGATCGTGGGTGAAAACCGTAGAAGGAAACTTCTCGAATATACGATGACATGAATCGAATTCGGGCAACATTTGACATCAAGGGATCTAAGGTCAGGGTGACGTGGCAAAGAGTAGATGAGCGGTCAAAAGAGATTACCCAAACCCATGGAGGCAAAAAAATAACGAGATGAGATGTCCTCAACCCGACACGAATGTAGACAAGTGCCATACTCAAGAGTGACATACTACCAACACGACTATAATATGGTTCCATTTTCCCCCACCATTTCTGGCGAGTACCCCAATTATTTTTGAAAACAAGCTTGAAGGGGATAAGATACTTTTCAAATGTTTTTCCTTCTATGAATCCATCTTCTAGTACTTTATAGATCCCTAAGAAGGAGAATCAATAATGCTGCGGTGACAATGTTGGAAACATCGAGAGTGGGGGTGGGGGTTGTGAATCAATATTCATCATAATTAGAGCATTAGTTAATCTTCAATTATTATCAGTATTTGTACAATGATAGCAGCAGAAAAAAGGAACACAAATGCACACAGTTTTTAAGGTGGAAACCCACTCCGGGACAAAAACCACCTAATTCTTTTCTAATAATTCTTTAATATTCAACTCCAATTGAAAATAAAGCTCCAACTTCCTATAATCTAGAAAATAATTCTTCTCCACTTCTCCCATTAGACAACATGATCCAATGCTGACATCTTTAGTAGAGTCAACTGAATAGATGCCCCAACACCCAATGAGCTACAACTCACCCTAGCACCACCCTACCACCCTATAGAAAAATAAAAGAAGAATGGACTCCCGTACCAGGGAAAATGGTCCACTTTACAATGATATAGAATGATGTAGAAGAAGAAGACACACTAGACCATAACCCCAAATATGACACAGCAACCTAATGATGATCCTAGACCTCCCGACACTGCCTCTTCAATTCTTGGCAGATAGACACTAGTACAATTTTTTACAATAATGTATTTACAATGACTTAGTACAATAATACATTTACAATGACTCTATGTAGTGCTTCCCAATTGAAGACTTCATGTGATGAACTTCTTGCTATTGTTCTACACCTTGGTTTCTGCTCTTGTCATGCTACCCTCTGCTGCACCTTACTTTTCTTTGTTTCCCTAGAAAGTCTGGTCCTTTGCAGCCCTTGACAACACATGATCTAGCTTTTTCTTGCCTTCTAGGAATTCGATATTAAATCTGGTGCATCTCTGTTATTTCAGATCCTCAATATGTGATTTATAGTCTTGTAGTATTCCTTGGAGTCATCTTTCCAATTCCATATGCCTGACCCAATTTGGATTCTTCAAGAGAGAGTTATGCCTAATCTTTCACAATGCCCTAATTATGGACTGTTTCAACAGAGCGAAATTGTACAGTGTGCCACATGTCACTTTTTATTCATTTGGCTCTGAACTTTATAGATAACAAACTAGATTCCATGCACTATCTACCACTTTTTACAAAATTCCAATTCGATACTTAGAGAGAGAGTGATGACGATTTTCCCAAGGTACTTCTTTGAGATGAATTTTAGGAGCCTACAAAAACATTGTCTTCCACAGATCATATCTCCAAAAATATTGTGCACCTTGATCTGAAATTTTCACAGGAGCTTCCTTAGGATTTCTGCTTCGCCTCATAAAAAAAATTCTGAACCTTCGTAGAAATATGGTTAGAGCGAAAATTCCACGATGACCTGTTTCAGATGGAAAAATCCCTGCATAAGGAGGATATGAGGATCACAACTTATATAAATGCTTAGGTTAAGAGGGGCTTCAACAAGTGAACATGGGAGGGATTTTAGGAGCTTAAAAAATATTAATTATGACTTTTCAATGACCCATTCCACAACCCCATGGAGTTTTAGCCCACTAACTAGGGGTACAAACTTCAAACATGAATATCTCTCAAACCGTGAAGAATTACATGGCGTGGCATATATCAACGAAAACATCTCGACAAGAAGAAACCATCAAAATAATTCTTGACCCATAATATATTAATTTGGTAGGTCAAAATTCCCATGAAATATTGGGGTAGCCCTCAGTGTTGCTTGGGTTGACATCAATGACAACCGCTGATCAACAATATACCCCTTTGGCATTGATGGAAACACAAGCACTCCCCCTGCGATCATGACACCTCTTCCTACAACATTCTCTCCCCCTTTGACATAAATGGCAAAGGGTAACTCCCCCTGACACACAACCAACCTGCAGACTTGTACACACTTCCACTCCCCCTTTTTATTATGAATAAGGAAAATCTAATGAGAACTTGGGAGAATCCCAAGCTTATGGCGAAGATGTTCAAATGCTTCATGAGGTAAAGGTTTAGTGAAGATATCAGCGATTTGTTCTTTTGTACCAACATCCTCAAGTTTGATATTATTTTTAGCGAATTTTTCTCTAAAAAAATGGTATTTGATCAGAATGTGTCTTTTTTTTTTTAATGCATCACAGGATTCTTGGAGATGCTAATGGCACTGGTGTTGTCACAGAATATGGGAATAGGCTCACTGAATTGTACTTGAATATCTTGCAAAGTTTGTTTCATCCAAAGGACTTGAGTATAGCATGATGTCGTTGTAATGTATTCTTCTTCCGCTGTTGATAACGAGATTGAGGTTTGCTTTTTTCTCAACCATGATACGAGACAACCACCTAGATAGAATGCTAATCCACTAGTACTCTTACGATAATCAATGCTTCCTGCCCAATCTGCATCTGTAAAGGCTTGAATAATGAGATTGTTACCCTTGGGATACCACAAGCCATATTCTTCTATGCCCTTTATATATCGAAGAATTATTTTGACGTCAATAATATGTGATTCTTTTGGTGCTGCTTGGAATATTGTTGCTTGTCCAATTGATTACATAACATCTGGCCGAGAGGCTATTACATATAGAAGAGTACCAATCATAAAACTATACAACCTCTGATCCACATCCTTATATGAGTCTTCTATGCTCAATTTTCAACCTGTTACCATCGGAGTAAGGACGAGTTTGCAATCCTCCATTTTGAATTTCTTGAGCATTTCCTTGATGTACTTGGCTTGACATATAAGTATTCCTTTCTCTTTCTGAGATATTTGAAGCCCTAAGAAGTATGTCAGCTCACCAAGTAAAGGCATCTTGAACTCACTTTTCATCTTTGTAGAAAAGATCTTACTTATTTGATCATCATTGCTACCAAATACTATATCATCCACATATACCTCAACGATTATTAAATTATCTTTATCTATTTGTACATAAATATTGCTATCAACAACACCTTTCTTGAATCCTTGTTGATGTAGATATCCATCAAGAAGAGCATACCATGCTCTGGGAGCCAGCTTGAGAGCATATAGAGCCTTCTTTAACCTGCAAACATAGTCTTATTTTTATGATAGTAGAAAACCTTCAAGCTGTTCGATGTAAACTTATTCTTGTAATTCGCCATTCAGAAATGCTGACTTCACATCCATTTGGTAAACTTTTATTTTTCTTGAACATGCATAGGTGAGAAACATTCGTATCACTTCCATTCTGGCAACTACTGCAAATGTTTTGTCGAAATCGATTCCTTCCACGTGTGCATAGCCTTTGCAAACCAATCTTGCTTTGTTTCTGGTAACCTGTCCATCTTCATTCAATTTGTTCCTGAACACCCATTTTGTCCCAATGACATTTTTATCTTTTGGTCGTGGAACTAATTCCCAGGTGTTATTATTCTTGATTTGATCCAATTCTTCATTCATAGTTGCTACCCAATGTTCATTCTGGTTGGCTTCCTCAAAACTACTAGGCTTAAAGGTTGTTAGAAAAGCAATGTGAGCTTGTTGTGATGAACGAAGCTGTCGACCTTCATTTATGTCACCAATGATTTGATTTGATGGATGGTTCTTTTGAATCCATTCTTTTGTTCTCTTTGGAGGAGCTTATTGTTGTTGTTCTGGTATATCTTGATGATCATTATTTACTTCTTCCTGGTTGATAGTTGCCTCTTGTTCTAGAATTTTCTCTGTGTCTTTTTCAACCTCTGTCTCAAGTTTCAAATATTCTAGATCCTCATCATTATTCATTAGAACACCACCTTCATCAAATGTAACATTTATGCTCTCCAGTATCTGTTTTTGTCTTAGATTATAGCATTTATAGGCCTTTCTTTTGCATGAGTAACCAACAAATATACCTTCATCAACACATGATTCAAACTTACCCAAATTTTGATATTCTCTTTTGATATAACATTTTCTTCTAAAGATTCTGAAATATTTTACATTAGCTGGTTTTCGTTTCCATAATTCATATGGGGTCTTGTTGCAATTATTTCTATGAAGAATTTAGTTGATAATGAAGACTGTCGTATCAATTGCTTGAACCCAAAAATTTTCTTCCAATTTTGAGTCCTTCAACATTTTTCTACCAATTTCATGTACGGTTCTGTTCTTCTTTTAGCAACTCCATTTTGCTGAGCTGTTCGTGCTGTTGAAAATTGTCTTTTTATTCCATTTTCGTCACAGTATTGCTGAAATAATTTGGAAGTGAATTCTTCACCATTATCTGATCTTAGACACTTTATTTTCAAATCAGTTTCATTTTCGACCAACTCCTTGTAGATCTTAAAGCACTCAAATTCTTTAGATTTTTTCTTTAGGAAACTGATGGTTGTCATCTTGGTATAGTCATCTATCATTAACATGAAATATAATTCTCCATCTAAGCCTTTTGTTCTCAAAAGACCACATAGATCAGTATGGATCAATTCCAATGGATGTGATGCAAAGTGTTATTTTGCTTTAAATTGGACTTTTGTCTGCTTGCCATGCCGACAGGCCTCACATAGTGTGTTGGAAGGTTTTGATATTTTCGACATTTCTCGTACTGCTTCCTTTTTGCTTATCCTGAACATATTTTCAAAGTTTATGTGACCCATTCGTTTGTGCCATAACCATATTTCATCTTCTTTAGCTAGTAGACATGATTTAGTTGCTTCATCCAAAACATATATGTCTTTTGGAGCTCGACTTGTTGTAGCCACAATTTTACCATACCTGCCTTTCCTGATTTCACATTTTGTGGAGTTGAATAGCATTGTGTGTCCTTGATCACACATTCGTCCAACACTAAGTAGATTGTGATTCATGTTTTCAACTAATAGAACATTCTTGGCTATAATATCTTTTCTTCCGAGAGTGACGGTACATGATCCTATAACATTTGAAGATCTAATATTCCAAATTTTTCCTTCAATAAATTGGAATATTAATTTTGTCTATTTTCACTTAGGAGATGAATAATTGGGTGAGAAGGCCCATTCATAATAAAAACATGGATAAAATCCCTCTAGTATGAAAATGGATCAGCCTTGGAACTAAATTTCACACCCTCATGTGTGAAAGGGGACATTTTTCAAAGAGGCTTAGTTAAGTTTGACCAAGTCAAACAGCGTTGGGTATGAGGTGGAAAGCACTACATGAGACAATGCAGAGATAGAGGAGGGAATATTCCTTGAAGGAGGAAACCCTAATAGAGTGGGGACCATGGAGAGAGAGCTCTCATGTTTTTAAAAGGAGGGAAAGGCAACCATTGTTATTCATGCTTATGATTATTCATTTCATTATCTATTCAAACAATTGTGCATTCTCTGTTGTTTAGAAAGAATTGTCGGGGAATTCCTCTTTAGGATACCTCCTCCTTTATTGAGAAGCCTCTTGAAGGAGTTGTACTGATTTGTCTCACATCTAGGCTTGAGGCCAAGCATCGTCCTCCAGGACAGCGTTATTGCTGCAGTAGCATAATTCTGTGTTGCAGGGTGTTGCAGTGAAAAGTTACAACACCTCTTCCATTGCTTTTTTTTCAGAGGGAGACTCTTCCTTTCCTTTGGAGGATTAGTTTGGAAGCTTTGGAGCTTATTTTCAGATCTTGGCACTTGTCCACGTCATTCCAATCCACCTACAGCGCAGTTACCCTCTTAGACTGCGTTATTTTCATGGAGCACTTGCAGTGAGGGGTTGCAGTGTTGATTGGAGGGTGAGATCTCAAGTGTAAGGATTAGCCTTCCACTTTGGAGATACATTGGAGAAGGTTTACTTTATATTTCTCATCATATTCAGCCTTCTCTATTGAGTTCCAGATTTGAGTTGTTGTAGCTACCCAGCAACTCCGGCATTTTTTCCATTTTGCATATTTCAGCCAATCCCTTGGAGGATTGATGTTTTATTGCTTCTAAGGGTTAGAGATTTTCTCCCCTATTGTATTTGAGCTATATATTGCCATATATTTAAGTTATTATGTAATATGGAGTAGTACCTCTCATAAATTGTGTCCTCATAGCCTGGGTTTATGCAGAAATAGCAGTGTTCTTCTATTTTCATGTACATGTCTTGTTGAGGCTTGCATTGCCTTTCTTGAGTGGATTTTTCCTCAAGAACTTGTACTTTATTTTCTGCTATAACATTATTTGTTGGCTATCTACATCTTCTTGTCTCACAGTTCATAAAATAACACTGTTGATCTATTGTATATTCATGCATTGGTTGCAGTCCCTCATCGGGCATTTTCTGAGGACATCTAAGTGTGGGAGATCTGTTTAACCACATTAGAAGAATTTATTTGGTCCCAACCCTTGGATTTTGGTCTTAAACACATTGATATAAGGGATCCAGGTCTCGGTATCAAGTCTTTCTACCTCCATTTCTGGAAAATGCATTTTCCAGCCATGGATTGCTAGCCATTCTAGATTGGGAACATTACAGAAGATCCATCATTTCCAAAGGATATGATTCCATCCTTATTCTCTTTCAGAGATATAAATTTCCTTCTATCTCCAGTCATATGCGTTGAGCAACCACTGTCAACATACCACACATATTTGTTGTTTTGAGCCTTGAGAGCAAAATCACAATTATCAATCTTCTTCTTCTTCCATGTTCGTTCATTATATAGCTTCGAAGATTCTTCTAGAGGATTTTCAATTCTGCAATCTCTGCCTATGTGTCCAAATTTATGACATTTGTAACATTCCATATTATTTCTTAAATCTTCACATCTATTGATGTTTCGTTGAGCCCTAGGAGGTTCATATTTGAAGGATCTCCTGGAATTGTATTGGTTCCTAGGGTACGTGCGACATTCTATAGCTTTATGACCAAATTTTCCACATGAATAAAAATAGCCATGAAAAATATCTTGGTACCTGGATGGAAATCTTCGTCGAGGAATCGTCTTCCAAGGATGTGCTTGCGAATCTTGTCTAATGAATTCTGCATGCAAATAAATCTATTAGGTTCATTGTATTTTATTGTAGAAAGTACTGCTTCTTCTTCTTTGTAACCAAAGCCAGTTCTGTCGTTGTAAGATCGTTGATTGTTGATGATTTCTTCCAATGCCCTTGAGTTGTTGGCATAGTTTTGGATAGTTTTTCCCTTCTTCACTTCCTTACACAGCGAGACTACTTCGGGTTCTAATGCTTCCTTTTCTTGGTTGCTTTCTTCCAACTTCTTTTGAAGTGACTCTTCAATACATTTGTGTTCTTCAACTTCAATTTGAGACCTTGACCTTGTTCTTCAAGAGTATCAGAACGGCTTTTCTTAACCTTGAGCTCTTTTATAAGCTTGATTGCCTCCTTAGAAAATTCTTCTATGGTCAACCCTTCTTCTTCATTGTTTGATACCTCTTGTTTATTGTTCTTGGACATAAAAAATACTCTCTTATTGGCTTCTTCTTCGCTATTATTGTCTTCATCAGATGATGAGCTATCTTCTTTAGAGAGAAAGTTCCTTTTGGATCCTGAGCTATCTTATTTAGAGCGAAAGTTCCTTTTGGATCCTTTCCTCTTTTCTTGCTTGTTGAATTTCTTAAAGACTTTCTTTCCTTTTGAGTTGCCATCAATTTTGTTCGGACATTTTTCTGTGAAATGCTAAACCTCGCCACGGCCGAAACATATCAATGGAATTCTACCTTTGAATTTTCCCTTACCAATTTTTAGTTTTCTCGTAAAGTGAGCATATTCTTCATCTGAAAGACCTTCTCCATCATCTCCCTTTTCTTCACACTTTAATTTCAATTGAAGGTTGTTTGTCCTTATTAGTTTTCTTAGATGCAACGAATGCATTTTCTAGATGTGAAGTACCTTGTTCTTCATCAAGTCTCATTTCATATGCTATGAGAACTCCATGTAATTCCTCTTTGCTAAGTTTGTCCAGATTTGCACTGTATTCTAAGACTAATACCTTTGGGTTGAATCTCCCTAGTAACATTCTAAGAATCTTTCGTATAATAGTCTTCTCATCAACTGGCTCTCCCAATCCTTCCAGAGTATTGGTTATTTCATCAACGTATTGGAAGTATGCATCAATGTTGCAATATTCTTTCATTCTGAGTTGCTCAAATTTTTCTCTATAGATTTGAAGCTTTGCTTCTTTGACATTTGAGTCACCTGCATATATATTCTCAAGCTTGTCCCATACATTTTTGGTGGTTTTACAACCCAACACCTTATGATAAGTAGATTCAATAAGTCCACCGATAATATTATTCTTATAGGCTTTGATCATTTACCAAATTCTTCTTACCTTGTTCATCCGCGGTTGATGTAAATCCATTTTGAACAGTGTCCCATACTTCGTAACCTTGCACCAAGAGATAGACCTCCATTCTTCCTTTCCAGAGTGCATAATTATTTTCATTGACCAGAGGTAAAACATTCTTGGTATGCTCCATGACCTCCTTCCAGCTGTTAAACTGCTATTGAAGGAACCAATCTCTGATACCAATTGTTGGAAATACTGAGAGGGGGGGTGAATCAATATTCCTTTCAATTAGATCATTAGTTAGTCTTCAATTATTATCAGTGTTTGTACAATGATAGAAATAAACAAAAGGAACACAAATGCACACAGTTTTTAAGGTGGAAACCCACTCCGAGACAAAAACCACCTAATGTTTTTCTAATAATTCTTTAATATTCAACTCCAATTGAAAATAAAGCTCCAACTTCCTAGAATATAGAAAAGAATTCTTCTCCAGCTCCCACTGGATGGATGCTCCAACACCCAAGATTCTTCAGTAGTCAACTGAATGGATGCCACAACACCCAATGAGATACAACTCACCCTAGCACCACCCTACCACCCTATAGAAGAATAAAAGAAGAATGGACTCCTGTACCAGAGAAAATGGTCCACTTTACAATGATATATAATGATGTAGAAGAAGAAGACACACTAGAACATAACCCTAACTATGACACAACCACCTAATGATGATCCTAGACCTCCTGACACTGCCTCTTCAACTCTTGGCAGATGGACACTAGTACAATTTTTACAATAATGTATTTACAATGACTTAGTACAACAATACATTTACAGTGACTATATCCAGTGTTGCCCACTTGAAGACTTCATGTGATGAAATTATTGCTGCTGTTATGCACCTTGGTTGCTGCTCTTGTCATGCTACCCTCTGTTGTACCTTGCTTTACTTTGCTGCCTTAGAAATTCTGGTGATTTGCAGCCCTTGACAACACATGATCTAGCTTATTCTTGCCTTCTAGGAGCTCGATATTGAATCTGGTGTATCTCTGTTATTTCAGATCCCCAATATGTGATTTTTGGTCTTGTAGTAGTCCTGTGATTCATCTTTCCAATGCCACGATTCTGACCCAATTTGGATTCTTCAAGGAAGAGTTATGCCCAATCTCTCACAATGCTCTAAATATGGAATATTTTAGTAGAGCGAACTTGTACAACATGCCACATGTCACTGTTTCTTCATTCGGCTCTGAAATGTATAGAGAAAAAAATACAGTCCGTGCACTATCTGCTACTTTTTACAGAATTTCAATTTTATACTCAGAGAGATAATTATGACGATATTCCCAAGGTCACTTCTTTGAGATGAATTTCAGGAGCCTACAAAAACACTGTCTTCCATAGATCATATCTCCGAAAATATTGTGCACCTTGATTTGAAATTTTCACAGGAGCTTCCTCAGGATTTTGGCTTCGCCTCATAAATATTTCAGCTTCTAAACCTTCATAGAAATAACGTTAGAGTGAGAATTCCATGATGACCTATTTTAGATGGCGAAATCCCTTGCATATGGAGGATATGACGATCACAATTTATATAAATGTTTAGGTTGAGAGGGGCTTCAACAAGTGAACGTGGGAGGAATTTTAGGAGCTTAAAAAATATTAAGTATGAATTTTGAATGACCCATGCCACAACCCCTTGGGGTTTTATCCCACTAACTGGGGGTACAAACTCCAAACATGAATATCTCTCAAACCGTGAAGAATTACATGGTGTGCCATATATCAACGGAAACATCTCGACAAGAAGAAACCATGAAAATAATTCTTGACCCATAATATATTAATTTGGTAGATCAAAATTCCCATGAAATATTGGGGTAGCCCGCAGTTCTGCTTGGGTTGACATCAATGACAACTGCTAATCGACAACCTCCCCCTTTGGCATTGATGGCAACACAAGTACTCCTCCTGCGATCATGACACCTCCTCCTACAACATTCTCTCTGCCTTTGACATCAATGGCAAAGGGTAATTCCCCCTGACACGCAACCATCTTGTAGACCTGTACACACTTTCACTCACCCTTTGTATTATGAATAAGGAAAATCTAATGAGAACTTGGGAGAATCCCAAGCTTATGGTGAAGATATTCAAATGCTTCACGAGGTAAAGGTTTAGTGAAGATATCAACGATTTGTTCTTTTGTACCAACATACTCAAGTTTGATATTATTTTCAGCGACTTGTTCTCTAACAAAATGATATTTGATCGGAATGTGTTTTGTTTTTAAATGCATGACAGGATTCTTGGAGATGCTGATGGCATTGGTGTTGTCATAGAATATGGGAATAGGCTCACTAAATTGTACTTGAATATCTTGCAAAGTTTGTTTCATCCAAAGAACTTGAGTACAACATGATGCCACTGCAATGTATTATGCTTCTGCTGTAGGTAACGAGATTGAGGTTTTATTTTTTCTCAACCATGATACAAGACAACCACCTAGATAGAATGTTGCTCCACTAGTACTCTTACGATCATCAATGCTTCCTACCCAATATGCATCTGTAAAGGCTTGAATAATGAGATTGTTACCCTTGGAATACCACAAACCATATTCTTTTGTGCCCTTTAGATATCGAAGAATTCTTTTGACGTCAATAATATGTGATTCTTTTGGTGCTGCTTGGAATCTTGCTACTTGTCCAACTGCTTGCATAACATCTGGTTGGGAGGCTGTTACATATAGAACACTACCAATCATATATCTATACAACCTCTTATCCACATCCTTAGATGAGTCGTCTATGCTCAGTTTGCAACCTGTTACCATCAAAGTAAGGACAGGTTTGCAATCCTCCATTTTTAATTTCTTGAGCATTTCCTTGATGTACTTGGCTTGACATATAAATATTCCCATCTCTTGCTGAGATATTTGAAGCCCTAAGAAGTATGTCAGCTCACCAATTAAAGACATCTCGAACTCACTTTGCATCTTTGTAGAAAAGTTCTTACTTAGTCGATCATCATTGCTACCAAATATTATATCATCCACATATACCTCAACGATTGTTAAAT
Source organism: Pinus albicaulis (assembly GCA_034641835.2). Taxonomy (NCBI): domain Eukaryota; kingdom Viridiplantae; phylum Streptophyta; class Pinopsida; order Pinales; family Pinaceae; genus Pinus; species Pinus albicaulis. The sequence continues at coordinate 423,115,496 of CM076577.1, forward strand.
TATCTTTATCTATTTGTACATAAAGATTTCTATCAACAGTACCTTTCTTGAACCCTTGTTGACATAGATATCTATCAAGACAAGCATACCATGCTCTGGGAGCCTGCTTGAGACCATATAAAGCCTTCTTTAACCTGTAAACATAGTCTTGTTTTTCTGATAGTAGAAAACCTTTAGGTTATTTTATGTAAACTTCTTCTTCTAATTTGCCATTCAGAAATGATGATTTCACATCCAATTGGTAGACTTTGATTTTTCTTGAACCTGCATAGGCGAGAAACATTCGTATGGCTTCCATTCTGGCAACTAGTGCAAATGTTTCATCGAAATCAATTCCTTCCACTTGTGCATATCCTTTGCAAAGCAATATTTCTCTGTTTCTGTTAACCTTTCCATCTTCATTCAATTTGTTCCTGAACACCCATTTTGTCCCAATGACATTTTTATCTTTTGGTCGTGGAACTAATTCCCAGGTGTTATTCTTCTCGATTTGATCCAATTCTTCATTCATAGCTTCTACCCAATGTTCGTTATGGTTGGCTTCCTCAAAACTACTAGGCTCAAAGGTTGCTAGAAAAGAAATGTGAGCTTGTTGTGATGAACGAAGCTATCGACCTTCATTTATGTCACCAATGATTTGATTTGATGGATGGTTCTTTTGAATCCATTATTTTGTTCTCTTTGGAGGAGCTTCTTGTTGTTGTTCTGGAATATCTTGATGATCATTATTTACTTCTTCCTGGTTGATAGTTGCTTCTTGTTCTAGAAATTTCTCTATGTCTTTTTCAGCCTCTGTCTCAAGTTTCAAAGATTCTAGATCCTCATCATTATTCGTTAGAACACCACCTTCGTCAAATGTAACATTTATGCTCTCCACTATCGGTTTTTGTCTTAGATTATAGCATTTATAGACCTTTCTTTTGCGTGAGTAACCAAAAAAGATACCTTCATCAACACGTGATTCAAACTTACCCAAATTTTGATCTTCTCTTTTGATATAACATTTACTTCCAAAGATTATAAAATATTTTACATTACCTGGTTTTACTTTCCATAATTCATATGGGGTCTTGTTGCAATTATTTCTAAGAAGACTTTAGTTGATAATGAAGACTGTCGTATCAATTGCTTGAACCCAAAAAATTTCATTCAATTTTGAGTCCCTCAACATTGTTCTACCCATTTCATGTACGATTTTGTTCTTTCTTTCAGCAACTCCATTGTGCTAAGGTGTTTGTGATGTTGAAAATTGTCTTTTTATTCCATTTTCATCACAGTATTTCTGAAATAATTTGGAAGTGAATTCTCTGCCATTATCTGATCTTAAACACTTTATTTTCAAATTAGTTTCATTTTCGACCAACTCCTTGTATATCTTAAAGCACTCAAATGCTTCAGATTTTTTCTTTAGGAAACTGACGGATGTCATCCTGGTATAGTCATCTATCATTAACATGAAATATAATTCTCCATCTAAGACTTTTGTTCTCACAGGACCACATAGATCAGCATGTATCAATTCCAATGGATGTGATGCAAAGTGTTATTTTATTTTAAATTGGACTTTTGTCTGCTTGCCGTGCCGACATGCCTCACATAGTGTGTTGGAAGGGTTTGAGATTTTCGTCATTTCTCGTATTGATTCCCTTTTTCTTATCCTGAAAATATTGTCAAAGTTTATGTGGCCCATTCGTTTGTGCCATAACTAGCTTTCATCTTCTTTATCTAGTAGGCATGATTTAGTTACTTCGTCCAAAACATATATGTCATTTTGAGCTCGACTTTTTGTAGCCATAATTTTACCATAACTACCTTTCCTGATTTCACATTTTGTGGATTTGAATAGCATTGTGTGTCCTTGATCACACATTTTTCCAACACTGAGCAGATTGTGATTCATGTTTTCAACCAATAGAACATTCTTGGCTATAACATCTTTTCTTCCAAGAGTGACGGTACCTGATCCTATAACATTTGAAGATCCATAATTTCCAAAGGATACAGTTCCATCCTTCTTCTCTTTCAGAGATACAAATTTCCTTCTATCTCCAGTCATATGCATTGAGCAACCATTGTCAACATATCACACATATTTGTTGTTTTGAGCCTTGAGAGCAAGAGCACAATTATCAGTCTTCTTCTTCTTCCATGTTCGTTCATTCTGTGGCTTTGAAGATTCTTCTGGAGGATTTTCAAGTCTGCATTCTCTAGCTATGTGTCCAAAGTTCTGACATTTGTAACATTCCATATTATTTCTTAAATGTTCAAATATTTTTATGTTTCTTTGAGCCCTGGGAGGTTCATATTTGAAGGATCTACTGAATTATATTGGTTCCTAGAGTACGTGTGACATTCTACAACTTTATGACTAGATTTTCCACATGAATAAGAATAGCCATGAAAAATATGTTGGTACCTGGATGGAAATTTTCATCGAGGAATCATCTTCCAAGGATGTGCTTGCGAATCTTGTCCAATGAATTCTACATGCATGTCAGATATGATAGGTTCATTGTATTTTGTTGTAGAAGGTCTTGCTTATTCTTCTTTGTAACCAAGGCTAGTTCTGTTGTTGTAAGATCGTTGATTGTTGATGATTTCTTCCAATGCCCTTGAGCTGTTGGCATATTTTTGGATAGTTTTTCCCTTCTTCACTTCCTTACGCAGTGAGACTACTTCAGCTTCTAATGCTTCCCTTTCTTGGTTGCTTTCTACCAACTTCTTTTGAAGTGACTCTTCAATACATGTGTGTTCTTCAACTTCAATTTTTAGACCTTAAACTTGTTCTTCAAGAGTATCAGAATGGATTTTCTCAGCCTTGAGCTATTTTATAAGCCTGATTTCCTCCTTAGAAAATTCTTCTATGGTCAACCCTTCTTCTTCATTGTTTGATACATCTTGTTTATTGTGCTTGGCCATAAACAATATTCTCTCATTGGCTTCTTCTTCGCTATTACTATCTTCTTGAGATGATGAGCTATCTTATTTAGAGAGAAAGTTCCTTTTGGATCCTTTCATTTTTTCTTTCTTGCTGAATTTCTTAAAGTCTTTCTTTCCTTTTGAGTTGCAATCACTTTTGTTCAGACATTTTTCTGTGAAATGCCCAACCTCACCACAACCAAAACATATCAATGGAAGTTTACCTTTGAATTTTCCCTTAACAATTTTTAGTTTTCTCATAAAGTAAGCATATTCTTCATCTAAAAGACCTTCTCCATCATCTCCCTTTTCTTCACACTTGTAGATGCATTTCATTTCAATTGAAGGTTGTTTGTCCTTATTGGTTTTATTAGATGCAACGAACACAATTTCTAGATGCGAAGTACCTTGTTCTTCATCAAGTCTAATTTCATATGCTATGAGAGATCCATGTAATTCCTCTTTGTTGAGTTTGTCTAGATTTGCAATGTATTCTAAGAAATGTTGCAATCTTCTTTCATTCTGAGTTGCTCAAATTTTTCTCTATATATTTGAAGATTTTCTTCTTTGACATTTGATTCACCTGCATATATATTCTCAAGATTGTCCCATACATTTTTGGTGGTTTTACAACCCAACACCTTATGATAAGTAGATTCAATAAGTCCACTGATAATAATATTATTTTCTTTTGCATTATTTACCAAATTCTTCTTACCTTGTTCATCCGCGGTTGATGTAAATTCATTTTGAACAGTGTCCCATACTTCGTAACCTTGCGCCAAGAGATAGACCTCCATTCTTCCTTTCCAGAGTGCATAATTATTTTCATTGAACAGAGTTACACCATTCTTGGTATGCTCCATGACCTCCTTCCATCTGTTAAACTGCTATTGAAGGAACCAATCTCTAATACCGATTGTTGGAAATACTGAGAGGGGGGGGGGGAGGGTGAATCAATATTCCTTTCAATTAGAGCATTAGTTGATCTTCAATTATTATCATTGTTTGTACAATGATAGCAGTAAACAAAAGGAACACAAATGCACACAATTTTTAAGGTGGAAACCCACTCCGAGACAAAAACCACCTAATGCTTTTCTAATAATTCTTTAATATTCAACTCCAATTGAAAATAAAGCTCCAATTTCCTAGAATATAGAAAAAAATTCTTCTCCAGATCCCATTGGATGGACTCTCCAATGCTCAAGATTCTTTAGTAGTCAACTGAATGGATGCCCCAACATCCAATGAGCTACAACTCACCCTAGCACCACCCTACACCCTATAGAAGAATAAAAGAAGAATGGAATCTCATGCCAGGGAAAATGGTCCAATTTACAATGATATAGAATGATGTAGAAGAAGAAGACACACTAGACCATAACCCCAACTATGACACAACTACCTAATGATGATCCTAGACCTCCCGACACTGCATCTTCAAATCTTGGCAGCTAGACACTAGTACAATTTTTACAATAATGTATTTACAATGACTTAGTACAACGATACATTTATAGTGATTGTATGCAGTGCTGCCCACTTGAAGACTTCATGTGATGAACTTCTTGCTGCTGTTCTACACCTTGGTTACTACTCTTTTCATGCTACCCTCTGTTGTACCTTGCTTTTCTTTTCTTCCCTAGAAATTCTGGTCATTTGCAACCCTTGACAACACATGATCTATCTTTTTATTGCCTTATAGGAGCTCGATATTGAATCTGGTGTATCTCTGTTATTTCAGATCCCCAATATGTGATTTTTAGTCCTCTAGTAGTCCTCTAATTTTTATTTCCAATGCCACAGGTTTGACCCAATTTGGATTCTTCAAGGGAGAGTTATGCCCAATCTCTCACAATGCTCTAATTATGGACTATTTCAGTAGAGAGAACTTGTACGGCATGCCATGTGTCGCTATTTCTTCATTTGGATTTGAAATATATAACGAAAAAACTACAGTCTGTGCAATATCTGCCACTTTTTACAGAATTCCAATCTGATACTCAGAGAGAGAGTTATGACGATGTTCCCAAGGTCACTTCTTTGAGATGAATTTCAGGAGCCTGCCAAAACATTGTCTTCCACAGATCATATCTCCGAAAATATTGCGCACCTTGATTTGAATTTTTCACATGATATTTCTCAGAATTTTGGCTTCACCTCATAAAAATTTCAGCTTCTGAACCTTCATAGAAATAAATTTAGAGTGAAAATTCCATGATGACCAGTTTCAGATGGTGAAATCCCTTGCATATGGAGGATATGAGGATCACAATTTATATAAATTCTTAGGTTGAGAGGGGCTTCAACAAGTGATCGTGGGAGGGATTTTAGGAGCTTAAAAAATATTAATTATGAATTTTCAATGACAATGACCCATGCCACAACCCCATGGGGTTTTAGCCCACTAACTGGGGTTACAAACTTCAAACATGAATATATCTCAAACCGTGAAGAATTACGTGAAGTGCCATATATCAACGGAAACATCTTGACAAGAAGAAACCATAAAAATAATTCTTGACCCAGAATATATTAATTCGGTAGGTCAAAATTCCCATGAAATATTGGGGTAGCCCCTAGTGCTACTTGGGTTAACATCAATGACAACTTTTGATCAACAATCTGCCCCTTTGGCATTGATGGAAACACAAGTACTCCCCCTGCGATCATGACACCTCTTCCTATAACATTCTCTTCCCCTTTGACATCAATGGAAAAGGGTAACTCCCCCTGACACACAACCATCCTGCAGACCTGTACACACTTCCACTCCCCCTTTGTATTATGAATAAGGAAAATCTAATGAGAACTTGGGAGAATCCCAAGATTATGGCAAATATATTCAAATGCTTCACGAGGTAAAGGTTTAGTGAAGATATCAGCGATTTGTTCTTTTGTACCAACATACTCAAGTTTGATATTATTTTCAGCGACTTGTTCTCTAACAAAATGATATTTGATCGGAATGTGTTTTGTTTTTGAATGCATGATAGGATTCTTGGAGATGTTGATGGCACTAGTGTTGTCATAGAATATGGGAATAGGCTCACTGAATTATACTTGAAGATCTTGCAAAGTTTGTTTCATCCAAAGGACTTGAGTACAACATGATGCCGCTGCGATGTATTTTGTTCCGCTGTAGATAACGAGATTAAGGTTTTGTTTTTTCTCAACCATGATACAAGACAACCACCTAGATATAATGCTCCACTAGTACTCTTACGATCATCAATGCTTCCTTCCCAATCTACATCTATAAAGGCTTTAATAATGATATTTTTACCCTTGGGATACCACAAGCCATATTCTTATGTGCCCTTTAGATATCAAATAATTATTTTGACGGCAATAATATGTGATTCTTTTGGTGCTGCTTGGAATCTTGCTACTTGTCCAACTGCTTGTATAACATCTGGCTGGGACGCTATTACAGATAGAAGACTACCAATCATAAATCTATACAACCTCTGATCCACATCCTTAGATGAGTCGTCTATGCTCAATTTTCAACCCGTTCCCATTGGAGTAAGGACAGATTTGAAATCCTCCATTTTAAATTTCTTGAGCATTTCCTTGATGTACTTGGTTTGACATATAAATATTCCTTTCTCTTGCTGAGATATTTGAAGCCCTAAGAAGTATGTCAGCTCACCAAGTAAAGACATCTCAAACTCACTTTGCATCTTTGTAGAAAATTTCTTTCTCAGTCGATCATCATTGCTACCAAATATTATATCATCCACATATACCTCAACGATTGTTAAATTATCTTTATCTATTTGTACATAAATATTGTTATCAACAGTGCCTTTCTTGAACCCTTGTTGATGTATATATCCATCAAGATGAGCATACCATGCTCTGGGAGCCTGCTTGAGACCATATAGAGCCTTATTTAACCTACAAGCATAGTCTTATTTTTCTGATAGTAGAAAACCTTCAGGTTGTTCAATGTAAACTTCTTCTTCTAATTCACCATTCAGAAATGCTAACTTCACATCCATTTGGTAGACTTTGACTTTTCTTGAACATGCATAGGCGAGAAACATTCGTATGGATTCCATTATGGCAACTGGTGCAAATGTTTCGTCGAAATCAATTCCTTCCACTTGTGCATAGCCTTTGCAAACCAATCTTGCTTTGTTTCTGGTAACCTGTCCATCTTCATTCAATTTGTTCCTGAACACCCAGTTTGTCCCAATGAAATTTTTATCTTTTTTTCGTGGAACTAATTCCCAGGTGTTATTCTTCCTGATTTGATCCAATTCTTCATTCATTTTTTCTACCCAATGTTCATTATGGTTGGCTTCCTCAAAACTACTAGGCTCAAAGGTTGCTAGAAAAGAAATGTGAGCTTGTTGTGATGAATGAAGATATCGAACTTCATTTATGTCACCAATGATTTTATTTGATGGATGGTTCTTTTGAATCCATTATTTTGTTCTCTTTGGAGGAGCTTCTTGTTGTTGTTCTGGTATATCTTGATGATCATTATTTACTTCTTCCTGGTTGATAGTTTCTTCTTGTTCTATAATTTTCTCTGTGTCTTTTTCAACCTCTGTCTCAAGTTTCAAAGATTATAGATCCTCATCATTATTTGTTATAACACCACCTTCGTCAAACGTAACATGTATGCTCTCCACTATCTGTTTTCGTCTTAGATTATAGCATTTATAGGCCTTTATTTTGTGTGAATAACCAACAAAGATACCTTCATCAACACATGATTCAAACTTACCCAAATTTTGATATTCTCTTTTGATATAACATTTTCTTCCGAAGATTCTGAAATATTTTACATTAGCTGATTTTCCTTTCCATAATTCATATGGGGTCTTGTTGCAATTATTTCTAAGAAGACTTTGGTTGATAATGAAGATTGTCGTATCAATTGCTTGAACCCAAAATGTTTCATCCAAATTTGATCCCTTCAACATTGTTCTACCCATTTATTTTACAATTTTGTTGTTTCTTTCAACAACTCCATTTTGCTGAGGTGTCCATGCTATTGAAAATTGTATTTTTATTCCATTTTCGTCACAGTATTGCTGAAATAATTTGGAAGTGAATTCTCTGCCATTATCTGATCTTAGACACTTTATTTTCAAATCAGTTTCATTTTCGACCAACTCCTTGTAGATCTTAAAGCACTCAAATGCCTCAGATTTTTTCTTTAGGAAACTGACGGCTGTCATCCTGGTATAGTCATCTATCATTAACATGAAATATAATTCTCCATCTAATCCTTTTGTTCTCACAGGACCACATAGATCAGTATGTATCAACTCTAATCGATGTGATGCAAAGTGTTCTTTGGTTTTAAAATGGACTTTGTCTGCTTGCCATGCCGACAGGTCTCACATAGTGTGTTGGAAGGTTTTGAGATTTTCAACATTTCTCGTACTGCTTCCTTTTTTCTTATCTTGACAAGATTATCAAAGTTTATGTGACCCATTTGTTTGTGCCATAACCAGATTTAATCTTCTTTAGCTATTAGACATGCTTTAGTTGCTTCATCCAGAACATATATGTCGTTTGGAGATCGACTTGCTATAGCCACAATTTTACCATACCTGCGTTTCCTGATTTCACATTTTGTGGAGTTGAATAACATTGTGTGTCCTTAATCACACATTTGTCTAACACTGAGCAGTTTGTGATTCATTTTTTCAACCAATAGAAAATTCTTGGCTATAACATCTTTTCTTCTAAGAGTGATGGCACTTGATCCTATAACTTTTGAATATCCATCATTTCCAAAGGGTACGGTTCCATCGTTCTTCTCTTTCAGAGATACAAATTTTCTTCTATCTCCAATCATATGCATTGAGCAACCACTGTCAACATATCACACATATTTTTTGTTTTGAGCCTTGAGAGCAAGAGCACAATTATCAGTCTTCTTCTTCTTCCATGTCCGTTCATTCTGTGGCTTCGAAGATTCTTCTGGAGGATTTTCAAGTTTGCAGTCTCTGGCTATGTGTTGAAAGTTCTAACATTTGTAACATTCCATATTATTTCTTAAATGTTAAAATCTATTGATGTTTCTTTGAGCCCTAGGAGGTTCATATTTGAAGGATCTCCTGGAATTGTATTGGTTCCTAGGGTACGTGCAACATTCTACAACTTTATGACCAAATTTTCCACATGAATAAGAATAGCCATGAAAAATATGTTGGTACTTGGATGGAAATCTTCATAGAAGAATCGTCTTCCAAGGATGTGCTTGCAAATCTTGTCCAATGAATTCTACATGCATGTCAGATCTGATAGGTTCATTTTATTTTATTTTAGAAGGTCCTGCTTCTTCTTCTTTGTAACCGAGGCCAATTTTGTCATTGTAAGATAGTTTATTGTTGATGATTTCTTCCAATGCCCTTGAGATGTTGGCATAGTTTTGGATAGTTTTTCCCTTCTTCACTTCCTTACGTAGCGAGACTACTTCAGCTTCTAATGCTTCCTTTTCTTGGTTGCTTTCTTCCAACTTCTTTTGAAGTGACTCTTCAATACATTTGTGTTCTTCAACTTCAATTTTGAGACCTTGAACTTGTTCTTCAAGAGTATCAAAATGGATTTTCTTAGCCTTGAGCTCTTTTATAAGCCTGATTGCCTCCTTAGAAAATTCTTCTATGGTCAACCCTTCTTCTTCATTGTTTGATACCTCTTGTTTATTGTGCTTGGCCATAAACAATACTCTCATTGACTTCTTCTTCTCTATTACTGTCTTCATCGAATGATGAGCTATCTTCTTTAGAGAGAAAGTTCCTTTTGGCCTTTTTTCTTGCTTGTTGAATTTCTTAAAGCCTTTCTTTCCTTTTGAGTTTCCATCACTTTTGTTCGGACATTTTTCAGTGAAATGCCCAACCTCACCACAGCCAAAACATATCAATGGAAGTTTACCTTTGAATTTTCCCTTACCAATTTTTAATTTTCTTAGGTCCCTATATTACTAGTATAGTCCCTTATTGTTGTTAGTGTAACCCCCTTATTGTTATTATTGTACCGTTGTAACCCCCATATTGTTATTATTGTGCCCTTAAATTATTATTGTTAGGTCGGCTAGGATTACATTGTGGCCCCACTAGGATTACATTATGGCCCCATGGACTCCTATATATATAAAGGAGATTTTGTAATTTGTATAATCCAAGAATTCTTCATCAATGTAATGTATTGGAGGTTCCCCCCTCGAAGTGGCTTATTTCTAAGGTGTTGATATCTCTTTTATTCTATTTTTGTAGCTGTTTTCACAACATTTGGTATCAGAGGTTTGGATTATAGGGTTTCGCTGCTCCAAACAGGTCATCGTGGAATTTGCGCTATAACTTGCTTTCTACGAAGTTTCAGAAGCTAAATTTTTTAGGGTGCGAAGCAGAAATCTTGAGGAACGTCCTCAAAAAATTTCAGAGCTTGGTTCGCAATATTTTTGGAGATATGATCTGTGGAAATTAGGTCTTTTTGCAGGCTCCTCAATTTAATATAAACAGGTCATCGTGGAATTTGCGCTATAACTATTTTTATACGAAGGTTCAGAATCTGAAATGTTTAGGGCGCAAAGATGAAATCCTAAGGAAACTCTTTGAAAAATTTCAGAGATTGGTTCACAATATTTTCAGATATTGAAGAGCCACAATCACAAATATAATCCAATTTCAATATTGAGCTCCTCAAAAGCAATAAAAAGGTGTGTATTTTTTTTTTACGAATTGCATAAGTCTTGTTTGAAGAATCAATTTAAATTGATTCTAAGGGCATATTGTAGAATATATATCAATATTGGGTTTAAAAAAAAATGCCCCATAAAAATAATTCAACACCCATTAAGCCTTCAGAAGGCTCTACTATGACTCATGAAGATGAAGAATTGCAACATGATCTATCAAAATTACAAGAGCAAGTACACCAAATTTCGATCTCGCAAAGAGCAAGAAAAAATAAAATGGATGTTTTGAAGAAAGGCATGGAAGCGAAGATGTATGGTTTGAAGAAAGGCGTGGAATCTAGGATAGATGGCATGGAATCTAAGATGGATGACATGGAAGCTAAGATCAATGAAAAAATGAAAGACAACATGGAAAACATGAAGAATGATCTAAAATCATACATGGAAGGTTTGACAAAGTTGATACAAGAAATGTTTCCTAATGGTGAAAAGATAGTAGAGGGAACTCATGATGAGAACAAAATAAATGTTAATCGTGATTTCATAAAATCTAATGTTGGCAGGAAGAACCACCATATTCCAAAAATGGATATGAGGAAGTTTGATGGAAAGGATCCTGTAACATGGATACTACAGATGGAGCAATATTTTGATCTCCATAACGTGCAAAACACACAAAAGGTACGCATTGCAACTTTACATTTACAACAAAATACATTTGTATGGTATCGATGGCTTTGCTCCCGTAAAAAAATTGTCACTTGGTCAATTTTTACGGAGGAAATGATAGCACATTATGAGGATACAAAGAGCAACACCTTCTTTAGCCAATTAATAAATCTCAAACAAAAGGGCTTAGTGGGGGAGCACATTGAGGACTTCCAAAAGTTGAATATACGGTTAACTGATATTCCAGAGAAACACAGGATTGATCTCTTCATAGGTAATTTAAAGGATAAATCAAACATGAAGTTCGCGTTTTGGAACCTGATTCATTGGATAAGGCATTCAAGTTGGCAAGAAAAATTGAATGCAAAATTATGGCAACAAGGAAGCCTACCACTCACTTCTATAAAGAAGGAAGTGTTGCTACGCCTAGATTTCCACAACCTACGAGGTTGACACCACAACAATTGGAAGAAAAAAGAGCAAAAGGGATTTGCTACAGTTGTGATAGCAAATACACTAAAGGTCATAAGTGTGCTGAGAAGAAATTATTTTACATAGATTGTGAAGAGGAAGAAGAAAATGAACAAGAAGAGGATATACACCGGGAACCAACCCAAGAAGAGGAAGAAATGAATCCGACCATATCGTGTAATGCACTGGCAGGAATTACCACTCCTCAAACTCTCAAGATACAAGGACAAATCAAGAAGAAAAAGGTAATAGTGTTGATTGATTCAGGTAGCACCCATAATTTTATTCATTGTAAGGTAGCCAAGGAATTGAATTGTTTCCTATACCCAGCACCAGAATGTCAAGTGATGGTTGCAAACGGAGGAACTATAAATTGCTCTGGAAAATGCCATAATATCAAGCTAACCATGGGGGAATATGTATTGACTAGTCCAATGCTTTCCATTCCTATGGGAGGTGTTGATGTTGTACCAGGAGTACAATGGTTACAATCTTTGGGGACGGTAGCTTTTAATTTTCAAGAAATTTTCTTGAAATTTTTTTCAGAAGGAAAGGAAGTTGAATTACGAGGTATTGCAGGGAAGCCAGGAAGGATAATAAGCTCTAATTTCATGAAAAAGCTTCTAAAGAAAGAACAACGAGGCGTAATTGCACAATTATGCTCACTAGAAGTTCCAACATCAAAATCATCTATTTCTACAGATCTCCAACAAGTCTTGGACAATCATTCCAAGGTGTTTGAAACTCCCAAAGGACTCCCACCTATTCGTGATCATGATCATGCTATTCATTTGATTCCAGGAAGTGTTCCTCCAAACATCAGGCCTTATAGATATCCTTACTTCCAAAAGAGTGAAATTGAATGTATGATTGCAGAAATGTTAGAGGCGGGTATAATTCAACCTAGTCAAAGTTCTTTCTCTGCTCCTGTAGTATTGGTACACAAGAAGGATGGATCATGGTGAATGTGTCTGGATTATAGGGAGCTCAATAAGCTCACGATTAAAGATAAATTTCCCATTCCTGTGATTGATGAATTATTGGATGAATTACATGGAGCAATTTATTTTACCAAGTTGGATCTTCGTTCAGGATATCATCAAATTAGAATGAAGACTGAAGATATTCCAAAAACAGCATTTTGAACTCATGATGGTCATTATGAATTTTTGGTCATGCCTTTTGGCCTTACCAATGCACCTTCTACATTTCAAGGGTTGATGAATTCCATTTTCAAACCCTTCCTTAGAAAATTTGTGCTAGTATTTTTTTGATGATATACTAATCTACAACAGGTCTTGGAAGGATCATGTTGAACATGTTGACAGGGTGCTCAAACTATTGCAGGAGAAACAATTATATGCAAGAAAATCCAAATGTTTCTTTGGAGTACAAGAGGTGGAATATCTGGGTCATATTGTATCTCACGAGGGTGTTAAAGTAGACCCTAACAAAATTAAAGCCATTAAGGAATGGAAAGTCCCCACAACCATAAAGAAGTTGCGAGGATTTCTCGGGTTAACAGGGTATTATCGCAAGTTTGTTAAGAATTATGGGAGAATAGCAGCACCTCTAAAAACATTATTGAAGAAAGATGCATTTTCATGGACTCCTAAAGCAACTAAGGCCTTTGAACATCTTAAAGAGGCAATGTGCCTAGCACCAGTCTTAGCTACGCCAGACTTCACAAAAACTTTTATTGTGGAATGTGATGCCTCAGGAAATGGAATTGGTGTTGTTTTAATGCAGGAAGGAAGACCCATTGCTTTTGAAAGTCATCCAATCAAAGGAAAGTATTTATGGAAACCTATTTATGAGAAGGAAATGTTAGCAATACTGCATGCACTAAAGAAATGGCGAACTTACCTAATGGGAAGACACTTCAAGGTAAAAACTTATCATGATAGTCTTAAACATTTTTTGGAACAAAGACTATCTTCAGAAGAGCAGCAAAATGGGTCACAAATATGTTGGGTTATGACTTTGAAATAATATACAAAAAAAGAAGCTTAATGTTGTTGTAGATGCACTCTCAAGAAAGAATGAAGAGGTGGAAGCATTACTTTGTGCCATTTCTATTATCCAACTAGATTGGATAACCAAAGCAAGAGATGAATGGAAGAAGGACAAAGAAGTATGGACACTCATTCAAAAGTTGCAGCAAGATCATAGTACATCTTATACATTTAGTTGGAAAAATGATTCTTTATGGTATAAAAATCGCTTATATCTTTGTAAATATTCCCAACTAAAACAAAAGATTCTTTTGGAATTGCAAACTTCTCCTTTAGGAGGACACTCAAGATTTTTAAAAACATACCACAGGGTGAAGAAAGAATTTTTTTGGGATGGCCTTAAATCTGATATTCAAAAGTTTGTAGTGGAATTTTTGGTTTTCCAGCAGAATAAAGTTGAGACAATTAAGACCCCGGGACTTCTACAACCTTTATCCATTCCAAGTCAACGTTGGGAGGAGATTTCAATGGATTTTATCACAGGTTTACCTAAGTCCGTAGGAAAGAGTGTCATCATGGTGGTAGTTGATAGACTTACCAAGTATGCACACTTTTGTGCATTATCTCATCCATTTAAAGCAAGTACAATTGCTACTACATTTATGGACACAATTAAAAAGCTACATGGAAACCCAAGGGTTATTGTGAGTGACATAGATCCCATTTTTACTGGAAATTTTTGGACGGAGTTATTTTCTTGTTTGGGTACTCAATTAGCTCATAGCTCATCTTATCATCCTCAATCCGATGGTCAAACTGAGATAGTAAATAAATGTTTGGAAGGATATCTTCGTTGTTTTGTATCCGATAAACAAACACAATGGGTCAAGTGGTTACCTCTCGCTGAATGGTGGTATAACACTTCCTTCCATACTGCAGCAAAAATGACCCCATTTATGGCACTTATGGATATCATCCACCATCGATCACATCATCTTTAAGGGAAAATTCGAAGGTTCAAGCAGTGGAAGATCACGTCGAGCATCAGCAAGAAGTTCTCCAACTCTTAAAGGATAACCTGAATTTGGCACAAAATCGAATGAAACAACAGGCAGATCAACATCGCAGGGAGAGAAGTTTTAATGTAGGAGATTGGGTATTTTTACGGCTACAACCATACAAACAAATGTCCCTCAAGCAAGCTAAGAAGGATAATAAATTATCGCCAAAGTACTATGGTCCTTGCAAGGTGTTGCAAAAGATTGGTACTATGGCATACAAATTGGAGCTTCCTGCTTCTTCGCGAGTACATCCAGTTTTCCATGTTTCATGCTTAAAGAAGGTTATAGGTGAAAATCTTCCAGTTCAAACAATATTGACAGAACTTGATGAGGAAGGAAAAATCATATTGGAACCAGAAGTGGTCACGGAAACAAGAACTCGACAAATACGGAATCGATCAATTTTAGAGTATCTCATCAAGTGGAAGAACTTACCCACTGAAGATTCTACATGGGAGGATGATAATTTTATACAATAGCACCCTTATTGTTGTTAGTGTAACCCCCTTATTGTTATTATTGTACCCCTATAACCCCCATATTGTTATTATTGTGCACTTAAATTATTATTGTTAGGTTGGCTAGGATTACCTTGTGGCCCCACTAGGATTACATTATGGCCCCATGGACTCCTATATATAGAAATGAGGTTTTGTAATTTGTATAATCCAAGAATTGTTCATTAATTCAATGTATTGGAGGTTTCCCCGTCGAAGTGGCTTATTTTATTGGAGCTGGTTTCACAACAAATTTTCTCGTAAAGTAAGTATACTCTTCATCTGAAAGACCTTCTCCATCATCTCCCTTTCCTTCACACTTGCAGGTGCATGTCATTTCAATTGAAGGTTGTTTGTCCTTATTGGTTCTCTTAGATGCAACAAATGCAGTTTCTAGGTGTGAAGTACCCTGTTCTTTATCAAGTATCATTTCATATGCTATGAGAACTCCATGTAATTCCTCTTTGCTGAGTTTTTCCAGATTTTCACTGTATTGTAAGACCGGTACCTTTGGGTTGAATCTCCCTGGTAAAGTTCTAATAATATTTCGTATAATATTCCTCTCATCAACTGGCTCTCCTAATCCTTCCAGAGTATTGGTTATTTCATCTACGTATTGGAAGTATGCAGAAATGTTGCAATCTTATTTCATTCTGAGTTGCTCAAATTTTTCTCTATAGATTTGAAGCTTTACTTCTTTGACATTTGAGTCACCTGCATATATATTCTCATGTTTTTCCCATACATTTTTGGCGGTTTTACAACCCAACACCTTATGATAAGAAGATTCAATAAGTCCACTGATAATAATATTCTTTGCTTTTGCATCATTTACCAAATTCTTCTTACCTTGTTCATCTGTGGTTGATGTAAATCCATTTTGAACAGTGTCCCATACTTCGTAACCTTGTGCCAGGAGATAGACCTCCATTATTCCTTTCCAGAGTGCATAATTATTTTCATTGAACAGAGGTATGCCATTCTTGGTATGCTCCATGACCAAGAATATATTAATTTGGTAAGTCAAAATTCCCATGAAATATTGGGGTAGCCCCCGGTGCTGCTTGGTTTGACATCAATGACAACCGCTGATCAACAGACAATTTCCAATGTCATTAGGTTTAACGAGTCTGACAAAGGAAGAACTCGACAACTTTTCATGTTTAGAGAGTTTGAAAAGAAGCAGAAAAGAAAACTCTAGTAGATCCATTTTCGTAGGTAGTCTCATAGATCTGAAAAGGTAGAAAACAATATCTGAGAGAACCTCTTAGTCACTATTTGAATAAGGTATTCCTTTTTCGTAAATAGTCTATCCCAGCCTGAAAAAGGGGTAAACGTATATTTGCCAGATGACGTTCCGCAACCTTTAACGAGTTCAAAACGATAAGAGTCTCAGCAATATTTTCAATTTTTGAGAGTCAGAAAAGAGCTGAAAGATGACTCCAGGGGGTGACCTTTTCGTGTTTTTACCGAGTCTGAAAACGTAATAAAATATAATTCGTCACTTCAACATCATCATTTTTAGGACCTGTTGTTGCACAATAAATGCATGTAAAACCCATTTTTTGAGATAAAACATTAAAATAATCAAAAAATAAGCTTTAAAACCTAATTAGGATTTCGAAAAGGTTAGAAAATGACAGAAATAGTAAAAATAAATTACTTTTCACCTTTTCACTTCTTGTGAGCATTTTACCATTTTTAACTGTGATCTTGTCACAGCTGGCAGCCGAAATCTAGGAGACCAATTGCAAAGCTGGTAAGAGCTCTCATCTTTGCTTGCATTCTTAGTTTTTTATGCCTTTGGGGGGGAATTTTGTTCAAGGTTGTTCATCGCAGTCAGCGTGGGTTCCAGGCACGGAGTCACGCCAACCCACCTAGAATTATAAATGGGAGGCACCAATTGAAACAGTCGCGCCAATCGCTGTGACCATATTTTCTTGAAAATTCTCCTAAATAGCCTCATTCAAACAACTCAAAAGTGAAACATGTGACAAATAGAAGACCCTATGATGGTTTTGCAGGTAATCGAAAGCCAAAATGGCCATTGAATGGAAGGAAAGAAAGCATGGGGAGGAAGATGAAAAATCCATGAGAAATGTGAGATGTATGGATGCCCTAAGAGATTGTGGGCTCTTGAAATTCTTCTTGGCATCGTGTCTTCAAGCTTAGTTGGAATTACTATAGTATCTAATCAGTGTGTGGGACACCAATCGGGAAAGGTTTATGATTCACGATCAAGAGTTGGATATAGAAGTCTTTGACATATATTTCATCACTAGATTGTCACAGAGGGGAGTTGCACCGATCATGACAGGTTACTGACCCATGGGCAAGAGCATGGGTATGCTAATAGACAGAGTTTTCCCAGGAGCAAAGAAAGGATCAAAGAGCGGGAAAATAGATATCCACACAATACCCTATTTGGCACTAAAAGTAGTGTTGCATACTATAACATGAGCTGCTCGATCTCAAGCCCCTCACAAAGCTACAAAAACATAGCTTCAACTTGTTTTGGATTGCATGACAACAACCGTTTTCAACTGGGCAGAAGCCATAACAATCAACCTGAAGCGTCAGTTAACAAAGTGCAAGAACGACAAGCTGAAACAATTTGGATACGGATCCATCTTGGTACCATTCATCCTAGAATGGTTGCCGATATTTCAACGCCAGGAGGTGATAGTACCTACACCACTAGCACGAGAGCCACAGATGGTCTGTTGGGTGGAGTTGATGCCTCAATCGGGAGGTGGTCAACACATGTCATGGAAGCTAGAATTATTTGGCTAGATCTGCTGATAACTCATCGCTGTAGAGGATTGGCCATATACCGGCACCGACTTCATGGGTGATCTGGACCTTCCACTCCTGGAAGGAGAGGATTGGGATGAAGCATTCGGTAAAAACTCATTTTTTGATTTTTATGAGTACTGTGATTTTTTTGTTTATATATGTTTTGATTATTTATCCATGCAATGCAGATGTTGGCCCTGAAATACCTGTAAGGATGTACCTTGTTAGCTCCCTGTAATTCTAGCATATTGGCAAGACTAAAACTGCAGGGGAAACATATGAACCACTTTGGGATTCTAGGATCTAGCCCTCCTAAATCCAGAGAGGGATCTCTCTATAAAGTGCAAATATTGATGTATCTTTAAGGCTTGAAATTTGATATAAGGCTAGTTATGAGGAACGAGGTTTTGTTTGTTTTGGTTGGGCTAAGATAAATGAAGGTGAAGGAAGTCTAAATGAAGGGTGGAGGTGTATGAAAGTTAAAGATTGATTCAACTAAAAAGATAGGCAAGAAATAGCTTCAATCCAGTGGGCTATGGATTCATAGTAGGATTTAATTGAAACAACATGGTTCAAGAGTGGTCCATGGGGCAAGTCATCTATGTCAAAGGATATATTTAAAGTTGATTTTATGGAATGAAATGAAACAATAAGAAGGGGAATCAAAAAAATGAAGAACAAAGAGCAACCTAAGATCAAGTAAGTACTTTGAAACTATCCTGCTTTTGGCATACACTTGATAAAGACATAAAATTTATCTAATATCAGGTAAGTACTTTGAAACTAGCCTGCTTTCGATGCACTTTCGATAGAAAACATTTAAAACACAAAATAGAATAGCTTAAGATCAAGTAAGGACTTTGAAACTATCCTGCTTTTAGCATATTCAAAGGGAAACTTTTCAAAGCAACTGTTGGAGAAGAAAACTAGAGGACAGGGCTAACCATAGACTTCCCTAGTTCATTCTTTAATTAGTAAACTTATCAAGACAACACTTAAGATAAACAAAGAATAGTCTAAGATCAGGTAAGGACGTTGAACCTAGCCTACTTTCAACATACTCTAAGGGAAACTTCCAGACAACCTTTGGAGAAGAGACTAGAGGAGCTAACCATAGACTTCCCTAGTTCAAATTTACTTAGTAGAAACTGAAAATAACATTCAAGAAACAATGTTTAAAATCTAGACAGTAAGACATGGGAACGCCAACATCTTGACTGCTTGGACCATATTAAATCATTCTTAAACAACACAATTGGAAGAAAACCTGTAGATAAAGCTTGTTAGTAAGAGCAGGGTACCTTTGACAATAAATCCTAACTCTATAATTGTTGTTCTTTATCAGAGAAGATGGACAGAATGGAAACAGAAATAAAATGACAAGTTACAATAAGAAAAACATCACCATTGACATAGACCAGGATCCCATAAATCAGCTTGTATTTGATGCTTCAAACCAGTTACAATCTTCAAGTCCAATGGGTCTCTACAGCTTCAAACTTCTCATCTCAACTTAGGTATCTTCAATTACAAACAGAGCTTACAACAACTTCAGAAAACTATTTACATGCAACAGATATTTAGAGACCAACGTTTGCCTCATCTTCTACAGAGGTATTTATAGAAGAAATGAGGAGGTGGGATGAGAGAAAAGATCTCTAGGTTCAATTAATATATTTTAATGCTTCTCGGCCTTTGAGGGGCTCAACAGGGGAGATTTCTGATATTTCCTCTGTATTAATTGATTTTCATTAAGTATTTTAGCCGCTTAGCAGAGTTTTTTGACCTTAAAATTCTTCAGGCAGAGTTTGTAATAACTTTGGTTGATCTAAAAAAAATATCCCTGACTGAGGTAATAACTCTGCATTCTTTTGATTTATTGAAAGAGGTAGGTGGCACTGTGGTGGCTGGAGAGGATTCAATTCGCCTCTGATGTGGCAGTGGAGGCTTTTTGGACTGTTAAGTTTCTTTGTTATATCCTAAAACACCTTTAATTTGCTTTGATCTATGTTTTAGGTTTGATTAGGCTTTATCTCTATCTTCGGTCTTCACGCTGTCTTTAACTGTGGATTAGGCTTTTGATAATTGATTTTTATGCCTTAATCCATCAAAACTGTGTTAACGATCTTCGATTCTTCATCTCTGCTGTGACTAGATCCTTTAACACTGATACTCTTTGTTTGATTAATGTTTGTTGTGTTTTGTTGTTGCGCAGGCGTTATAGAGGGTTTTATAATGTCGCCAGTGTTCATGAGGCACCGGTGAATCAATATGTGAAACTCTGTAGAGTGATCCTTTTGATGAATAATGGCCTGGGGGATTGTCATCCCTGGCCTTTTATTTTCTTTTAAAACAATGGAAAAAACCATTAAAACCTGCACAAACAAACAAAATTATAAAAAAACTTGCGGGATAAGGTTTAAACTGTGTCAGAGGTTTAGGTTAGATCGTGACCGTTGGATGAAAGTCATCAACGGTGAGGATTGCTCGTTGGGTTCAGATAGGGATGCGGTTGGATAAATGGTGGTGGAGATTAAGTCCAGGTCGTTGATCTGCAAAGATCAACGGTCGAGATTGATCGGGAAAATATAATGTAGAGGGGAAACATTATAATGAAATGGAAGAAATTGCAAAGGAAAATGGTCGAAAACCTTTGGCGGAAGGGAAATGGGTTCGAATGAAATTTGGGGTTTTGGAAAGACTCTGGGTTGTTGGATTATATTAGCCAACAGAGATCAACGGCGAAGATTCATTGATGAGGTCTCTTGGAAGAATGGCGGAGGACGATAGTTTAATGCTTAGATTAAACTGGGACCGTTAGATCTCAGAGATCAATGGTGGAGATTAAAAACAAGGGAATGTAATTTAAATGGGGTAAGGTGGATTCGGCCATAAAAACCACTGGTGTCGTGCTGCTTTGGGGCGATTTTCAAAATTTCCCAAAAAGACGCGATATAGGTCTCCAGCCAACACGTGCCCTTAAAAAACCGCCCATATCGCGTAATTTTTAGGAATTAACTGTCAGACTCAGAATTATGCAATATGGGTCCCTGGCCATTGGATGAAGGGCGGGTAGATCCAACGGTGGAGATGAGAGTGCGATAAGACAAGTTGCGCAGGCGGAAGAAGGGGGGTAGGGTCAAGGCGGTTTTGATCTAGGTTGTTGGATCAGAGGAATGGACGGTCAGGATTTATCGATGGGGAGATAGGTCCCAAAGGATTTGGGCCTATCAGGTTCAATCTAGACCGTTGGATTAGAATAATGGACGGTCCAGATTACTTCTCAGGAAAACGAAAGCAATGCAATACGGGGCGTTTGGGCGGAGATCGGGTAAATGTGGACCGTTGATCTGCAGAGATCAACGGCGGAGATTCACTGAGGAATTTACACTACGGGGTTTTATGGAATAACAAAGGAATTCAGGTTAGATCTAGACCGTCGGATCTATGAAATGGACGACCCAGATTCGATCGCAAGGTCGCAAATCGGTAGAGGAAAAAAGAAAGCTACGATGAAATGCGCCAATGCGATTTAATGCGGGCCGTTAGATCTAGGAGAGATCAACGGTGGAGATTTAATCGGCGGGTGCAATGGTCAGGGCTGCGAGCAGAGTGCGATTAAATCTAGGCCGTCGGTTCTTGTGGGTTTGACAGTCCAGATTGAATCGCAAGATTTGCAATCGGCGGAGGAAGGAGGAATGGCACAAAGAATTTTTGCGGTGTGAATGAATCACATCCGTTGATCTTAAAACCAGATCTATGGTCAGGAATTAACTGTGAAGGCCAAAGGCGGAAAAGTGGGCTTTGGAATGGAGCGATGGGGGCTGTCGGATTTGGGCATGGTGGAGCAGATCAACGGTTGGGAAACAATCTGAAGGTCGCAATCGGAGAGGGCAATAAACCATTGAAAATACTTCCAATGAAGAACTGCGATGTGATATGTCGACGACCGTTGATCGGTTTTAGATCAATGACTGACATTCGCCTAAACAACAAACTGTCGGGTCTAGACAAAAAGTCGGGTTTTATGAATTTCAAAGGAGAAAAAGGTTTTTGGACGAGTCTTAAGGACTTTTAGCGCCTGGTTGCAGGGCTTATGGTCCTATGAGAGGCTGGGTTATAGAATTTAAGCCCTCGGGGGCTAAAATTATGTATAATGAAATATATGTGTTTTTTAGACTAAAAACAGAGTTTTTAAGCCAATTGGAGGGTTTCGATAGGGAAATGAAGGCTTTTTAAACCAAATGGTAGGAGACCAAATGGTTTTAAAAGGGTATTGAAGTAATTTTAAAGGTTATCATGAGGGAAATGGAGGATTTCATGAAGGAAATAAGGGATAAAAAAGGAGTTTTTTTGGATGAAAGGAGGGGTAATAATGAAGGGAAAAATGGGTTTTTGAGTAGTCTTTCCTTCAGGTAAACAACATATTATTTCAGGATTTATGAGGGAAATAGCAGTGAATATTGTTTTAAAGGAAAAATACCATCATGAGACTTCAAGAACTAACAATTTTGAAAATGAATTGTTTCTTGAAGGCTGAAAAATATTTAGCCACCATTTGGTATAACAAATTTTTATAGGTGGCTAACATCCCCCATAGCACAGAGGGTCCCACGTGATTTCGAGGCAGTACCTCATGGTGAAGGAAGCGAGGAAAAGGAGATCGCGTGGAACTTGGAGGGACTCACAAGCGGGATCCCAAATTAGGTGAGATTCGAGGATGTTCCTCATGTGTATCAGAGGCACACTACAGGGGTGTCTAATCGCATCCACCATTTACTGAGGTTGCTTGTGCATGCAGTGACACGCTATCATGAGAATCATGTTGACTAGATGCCTAGGATTTATTTATGCATAGCTTTGAGAGACATGATGTCTTGGGATGTAACTAAAACACACATATTTTTTGAACTTATGATGCACGTGGATGGAAACAATCAATATGTATCTATATATATATATATATATATATATATATATATCCCTATTTAAATATTATTATGTGATAATGATTCTTTTATAAATTATGAAAATGCCTATCTAACTACATCAGTTAACGCATTCATTCTTCTAGGAATATGCTGATATGTGATATAATAAAAATTCATTTCTAATAAATGAACACGCAAATACAACCTTAAGTTTTGAGGATTTCTAACTGATTAATGCCCATTAAGCTGAAGAACAACAAGTTGAGAGTCTAGGTTCACAATTAATTAATGAATGTCGAGGGCAATGGCCTCAGTTAAGAGTTCAATGATGGCACTATATTCAGCGACATTGTTTTTTTTTCATCCTAGACAAATACCTTGAAGGTATATCAACTCATCGTTAGGATTATAAATCACCTAGGCTACAGAAGACATATTCTAGGTACTACAGGAGGCATCATTCGCAAAACCAACATAAGGAGTGGCAGACATCTGCATAGTAAGAAATGGCATAATAAGCAGGAAAAACTGTTCGAAAAGCACACTAAGCCAAAAAATGTACAAAAATGAAAAAACACACTTATGTACAAAAGGGCATGCACGAGAAACTCATGCATAGTATTTTTTGAGGTACAACCCATTTGTAGGTTGATTCAAAGGATAGTCTTGATAGTCAATTAGCTTATAAGCCCCGTTTTGCAAAACACACTTAATGATATAGGGCCCATGCCACATGGGTTTGAATTTTCCTTCCCCTAGCTTATCATGAGCTTGGTCATACAAGAGGACTAGGTCTCCTTCTACAAAGGTACGAGGGGAAACTGTTTGATCAAAATGAGCTTTGACCCGCTTTTTATTTTCTTCTATGACTAGAGCAGCAAAGCGGCGAGTTTCATCAAGCCTCTCCAAATATAGAAGACATTCTTCCTCTGGCAAGGTATTAGGCAGTAATTCAATAGCTATTTTGAGAGAAAGGATTTCACATTCAATCAGAAGGGTAGCTTCCAGAAAATAAACAAGCTGGAATGGAGTGAATTCATTTGCATCCTTCACTAAGGTTCAGTAAGCCCAGAGATCTGAAAACATGAGATGCCAGTTTTACTTGTGCATCCCATCGGACGCTGAAGCATAGTGACTAGAACCTTGTTCATGGCTTCAACCTGGCCATTGGCCTAAGGGTAGTACGATGTTGAGCTGTCATGACACAAACCCAACTTTGAGGTCAACTCAGCCATAATGTAATGGTGAAAATGAGAGCCATGATCAGTGACAATGGCTTGACGGACACCAAACCTAGTAATGGCATGATTGAACAGGAATTGTGCAGCCTTCTTACTATCAGCTGAGTGTAGGCATTGCTTCGACCTGTTTAGTGAAGTAGTCTATGGCTACAATAATATAAGCATGCCCCTCGGCCAAGTGAGGATTACACGTCATAAAATCAATGCACCACTTTGCAAAGGGACTAGCAGTAATGACGGGATGGAGGTATGTGGGTGGCGCATGCATCTTGCACTGGTAAATATGGAAATTGTGACACTTACAGACAGCAAAAATACAGTCTTTAAAAATGGTAGGCTAGAAATATCCAGCACGAAGGATTTTTTTGTGCAACATCATATCCATACATGTGACCACCATAGGCATAAGAATGGCATTCATTGAGGACTTTTCAACTTCCTCGAGGGTTAAACACCGGCGGAGAACATAATCAGCTCCGATGCGGTATATAGTATCTCTGATTATGTGATAAGGTTGTGAATGATGATGGATGCGTCGAAGAGCATCCTTCATCAACGCAGATTGGAAGGTGAAAGTCTGGAGATAGATGATGATATCACTATACCATGGATCGAGGGTGTTAATGAGAAAAAGGGTGTCAGCCAGAATGCATTCCTGAGAACCAGAGGGAGCAGAGGAAAACGGTAAAGAGAAAATAAAATCGGAAAAAACTAATGATTTCTTCGATTTGGTGGTAGTGAACGCCAAATTGAACTCCTAGAGGATAACTATCCACTTTGAGTATTTTCCCCCCAGTAATTTTTGAGTCAATATCTAGGTCATGGGGTTGCAATCAGAAATCATGGTTAGTGTACGAAGTAGAATATAATGGTGAAAATGTTGGATTCCTTGAACAACAGCCAACGCCAATTTCTCGACATGTGCGTAACGTGTTTCGGTATTAAGAAGATTGCAACTCAAATAATAAATGACATGCTTGTCACCATCATCACCGTCCTGTACCAGAACCATGTAAATAGTGCTAAATTTGGCAGCCAAGTAGAGAGAATAGTCACGATGATAATTGGGTGGATGCAAAGTAGGAGCATTGATAAGAAATGTCTTCAGCTCATCGAAATATTTTTGGGAAATCTCATCCCAGAGGAACGAGACATGTTGCTTAAGCAATCATGTGAATCCTTTGTCTACTTCAACATAGTTTGAGATAAAACAGCGTAGGAAATTAGCTTTCCCTTGTAGACTCTGCAACTGATGTAAAGAGGAAGGGAGGGGAGATTGACAATAGCTTCGACCTTAAGAGGGTCGAGACGAATTCTGTATTTAGAAACGATAAACCCAAGGAGTCTATTGAAATAAATGCAGAAGACACACTTATGTGGATTGAGCTGAATGTTATAGCGTCTAAAGTGAAGAAATATTTGACGGAGGTGATTTGGGTGGTCTTAAAGCTTAGCAGAATGAGCCTGAAGGTCATCCAAGTAAGGTTGAACAATGTGCTTAATATCATGGAAAGCATACGACATTTCTCGTTGAAATGTAGCCCCAACATTCTTAAGACCAAAAGGGAGCTTCTTGTATGTGAAGGTACCCCAAGGACAGATAAAGGCGGTCTTGTGTTGATCGGTCAGAAGAATATTGATCTAGTTATAACCAGAAAACCCGTCCATAAGGGAAAAGATATCACTCCCAGCACATTCGTCAATGATCTAGTCGATGAAAGGAGTGGGATAGTTATCCTTAGGAAAAGCGCGGTTGATGTCATGGTAATCCACACAAACATGAATAGTACCCTGTTTTTTATCCACAGGAACAATGTTTGAAACCCATTCTGTCAAGGGGATTGGATAAATGAAGCTAGCTTTAAGAATTTTTTCAACTTCTCCTTTAATGGTGGCTGCCTTTCTAGCCTGCATGGGACGAAGACGTTGGAAAATAGGCTTCATGTCAAGATAAGTAGGAATCTCGTGCACAACTATACTCAGATCAATGTTGTGCATTTCTTCATAAGACCAAGCGCAAACGTCTTAAAACTCTCAGAAGAGACTAGTATAGACCTCGATATCATCACGAGAATAGGTCACCCCAATGTGGATGTTCTCGAAAACCCCTAGTTTAACGGAGGTGTCAATAGGCATCATTTGCATAATGTTTCCCAGGTTACCCTCCCCGAAAAATTCATGTGTCAATTTGGGCGTTTGAACATCCATCATATACTGATCGTATGTCAAACCTCTAGGAATCAGATTAGAGGAGACAGGTGCACTAACAGTAGGTTGATGGACTCTCGATACGTGAAGTTGTGATCCACTCACGGCAGGCCCAACAGATATTGTGGAAGCAATAGGATTCATCCCATGAACATCATAAGATGGCAGTAATAACAGAATCACACTAACAGAAGGAGTGGATAAAGCCACACAGACAGTGGGCTTGGTTGGGACAGACGTAATGATTGTCAACATGATGGGAGTCGTGGGGGATGGAATCGATACAAATGACCCCTCTGAGGGAGCTGATGTATCAGATCATATTGGATTTTGATACAAAGATGTAGCACCATAAATCATCTGACTCAACAAACGATAACCAGCCGGGAGAGTGGAAGGCTATGAAGAAGGTTGACCCGAGACATAAGGAAAATTCTCCAGAGGGAACTGATATTCTCCAATAGAAACATAAGTCTCTTCACTAATAATAGGACTCGTGGCATCCATGTCAGATGAAGACATGTTTTCGGTGAAAAGGTGATGAGCAGTGGCAAGTAAAGCACACATTAATGGCGATTCAAGTAGTTCTGAGGCAAGCGGTTCCGAGGGTAAAGGAGGAACTTATTCTTCCCTAAAATTAGCCCAAACTTCTGGAGGTTTCCAATTGATATCAAATGGTTCCTCAGGAGGATATCAAGTGGCAAGAGGTTGAACACTCGGAATAATAGAATGCCAGTAACCTAAAGTCCTAGCAGACTAAGATGTCTCCGAAGAAACTTCGGGAGAAGGATATTCAATACGAGGTAATGAATGGGATGAAGAAACTGGTGGTTCTGCCACCGTGACTTTGTATCAGAAATAGGAGAGAAAAGAGATAACCAATTCTAGGCTTCAAGACCAATCACTAAGGAATTACTTATGAACAAGCCAAGAAAATAACTTTAATGGGCATGTGATTGTAGGTAATTAATTTTATGACACTGAAATGAAACCCCACCTTTTCATATTTTAAGAGTCAGGAAAAGGAGAAAATATGACTCTAATCACTTTCAGGTTGGATGAGCTTGAAAGGACAAGTTCTTGATGATATTTTCAATTTTTAGAGAATCACGGAAAGTGTTCTTTTAGATGAATGAGAAACAATAATGCACTGTTACACTAAAATACAAAATAAATACTAGTTTTGAGCCACTCTAACGAAATGATCAAAGACAAAGAGACCAATCCAATGCGAATGTAAAACACACTCAAAATAGAGATGCATTCCTTTAAGAAAAAAGAGGACTTTTAAATCGACTTAGTAAGCAATGCAATCTATGCTCAAGGTGACAAATGGGAGGTCAAACACACGCTGAGATGACAGTTCAGCCACCCAACAACACATAGAATTGAAAGAAGAGACCAAACAATCAGTCAAAAAGCTGAAAAGACAAGAGACTAGACTGACTCACACACAACTCAGAAGCTCAGTTAAAATGCGGCCAGACAAGAAATGGAAGACACCTAGAAACCCTAGGATAACAAGCCACACTGATCAAATGAGATACAATCAATCAAGAAAAATGAGACGCAGAAGTCAAAAACAATCCAAGTGGAATAATTTAGGATGGAAAAACCAATCCAGAGGAAAGATGCACTGGAAAAACTCAGGAAAGAAGCCCAAGTCAAAACCTATAGGATTCGGCGTGACTATTCAGTTGTAATCTACGCTAAACAAGGGAAATTGCTCCTGTAAAACAGGAAACCCGTGCCAATCGGCGCAACCGTTAAGGAAACAGAAGCGTTGAGCTAGAAAACTAAGGAAAGGAGAAAAATCAGTTGAATAAAATCCAGGCTTGACACTCTGAGACTAAGTAGGATGGCTTGAAAGAATCAGACAAGAAAAACAAAGCAGAAAAGTGGAAATACGACCAAAGTCGGACAGACAAGCAAAACCAAGCAGAAAAGCGGAAATGCAACCAAAGTCGGACAAACAAGAAAAATACTAGACGAACAACGAGAGACGATAGACACATTAATCCCCAGTATGGTCGTCAACTTGTTGAGAAAGAAAATCCCCTCTAGGGACTGAGGCAATCCTTCTAGCCCTATGGTGGGTCTAGCAACAACGGAACATGCTAGACATTTGGACTCCTAGCTTATAAATGAAAGATGAACTTGGATAGATACCCTACCTTGGTCCAATGCTTTGTCATGGCTTGTAGCAGTGATCCTCCAACCTTTGTCTTCACACATCATGCTCCATCAATGATGATATCTGTGTACCTGTGCAAAAGATAAAGTGAACGATGACATCATACGAGAATATATTTTCATTTATGGCTATTTGATTAGTCAAGGAGAATAATTTTTTTTTTGCATATAATTAAACAAAAAATTGGAACCAAAAAACTAGTCATGTATTATTTATAGAGAAAATAATTTTACAACCTTAATGCCTTGACATTGCAAGCCTCCTTCGACGGGTTCAGTCAAGCGCGTCTCAAGCATTCGTTCGGGATCAGACTTGATGAGGCAATGGACCTAAAATCTCTGTCAACAATGGATTCTTCTCTGCCTTATTCTACACACCAGCTATAGTAATGACTGTTCAGCTAGCTGAGTCAATGTGAAAAGGAAGCATTTATAGGAGAGGAGGAGGTAGTTTGGGATCCCTCATAAGGTGGAGGAGAGGCCTATCCCTTTGGGGAGTTGCAAAATTGTAGGAAACAAGAAGCCAAAGGGAGGACTTCGAAATTATTTAGTCGAACAAACCATGATGACTCCTCTCACGAAGTTTTTAGGCATGGAAACTTTGTTTCTATTTAAAAAAATTTCCAAAAACAGCTCGGCATGGGTGCCCTTCTGAGATATATTGCTAATGGGTGTGGGACCTAGTGTTAATTTCTCCATGGGCGCGAGGCCATAACTGCCTACTAGCGACGACCCAAAATCACATGTTTTGGAAGGTATGCTTGAGGAATGATCAACAGACAAAATTTTCTTGACATGCCAAGGGATTCAATGGAACTTATAGCAATGTATGATAACACACAGAACTCACTGAAATGGTCCTCCAATGTTCGAGATGGGGATTGTAGGTACAGTGACAAAATATTGTGTAACAATGGGTTTCATTCTTGGGTCAATTATCAAATAGGTCAAAGCACCCATTTTGTGCTCTAGGATTTTTTTTTTAGTCAAAGTTAAAATTATTGTTGGATGAAACCCTTCTTGGGCTCCTTAAAGTCAAAGAAAATTGTTTATTACTCCTTCCCATCAAGTCAACTTCCTCATCTTGTCGGCCTACAAGTCAGCCTAAACTTATATAGAGACACTCCCCTTCATATGATCATGTCGGCTCATTTTGGAGACATCAATGACTATATATACCCAGCTAATCTCATTCCAGTTCAGAGGTAGAAGAGTGATTCAGTTATGAAATTCTACAACGAAGATAATGTCATAGTTTTGAAGTTTGGTCGAGATCATGTAATGACACAGTGAAGTAAGCTCCTATAGTCTGAATCCTAGCCGAGGTCTTGTAGTAACATGAAAGGGCAATCATCTAAATTCTAAAACTTAGTTGAGGTCCTAAAGTACATGATAAAGAAAGAATCCAAAGTTTGAAGGTTAGTCGTGGTCATGTAGTGACATAATGATAAAAGCACTTGAAGTTTAAAGCTTGACATAAAGGAGTGTCAGTCAAGGTTCAATAATGAGAGTATAAAGTTTGAGACATCTAAAAATTACAGTGAAGGAAGATGCCTGAAGTGATATTAGAGGTTTTGGAGTAAGCCGAGAATCTGAAGCATAACAATGGAAAAAGGATAAGTAATTCTACAAATATGACAGAAGCTGACTTGATGGAGGAAAGGAGGTCACCATCTTGGCCTTGGTTCTCTCACTATCCTATGAATCTATTGAAGATTTTGTGACTGGGTTTTCCCCTAGAGAGGGGTTTTTCCCTAGAAGTGTGCCTATTTCTCATGTCCTCTTTTTATTTGTTTGTCGTTAGTCTTGATGGTAAGAAAAGACAAATAAAAAGAAAGAAAATAATAACTAAATTTCACAAGATAATGTCATAATAAGAGAAATAAATTAACTATCCACCTCTTTGGATTTCTCAACATGGTATTAGAGCTAGGAAGCCATTGAAGATCAATCATTGAAGAGTATGAGAAAATTTGAATATCTCTATGATGAAACCACCACATTTGTGTGATTAAGTATAAAGGTACAAATTGTCATCTCTGTGGAAATATGAATTTCATCTCCTTGGAAATCTGAATATCATCTCTGTAGAAAAATGCAATGACCTTAAGTGAAGTCCAAACCTAATCTAAACTTATTCTGCGTGTTGATATTCAACAAGAAAATTTCAGCACCCACACCTAATGCATTAAGCACCTACACTAGGGTGAGGCCCACAATGTTATTTTTGGGTAAATTTTTATTTTAGCTATCCCTTAATTAATATGGAAAATAGAATGTAACATATTCTCAATGATGACTTGAAATAGTAAATTGAGAGTGATAAACTCAGTTAGCTAGTGGATTTCGAGTTAGAGGTAATTGGTGAGGCATGTAGAGTAATTCTAGTTGTAACAAAGTTTGAAGTGCAGTGGTGCATTAGTTAATGCAGGTTGTAATCCGTTTAAATTAGTTAAGTGAGTTAAAATCAGTTGTTCTAGTTGTAACTGAAGATACACTAATGAGAGATCAAGTGAATTAAATATTAATTAATTCTCAATCAGTGATCTCACATGCAACTGAGGATGTATTATTATTAGTTGCATGCATGTTAGATCCAATGGAGACCCAATTGAGATCTAGGTGAAAGGGAAGTTTAATATCAATTGTAGGATTATTGGGTTGCATACATGCAACCAAAAACCCATTGGAGTGCCCATGATACTTGCGCAGTCAAGGAAGGCCATAATTCCTATCTTTTTGGGATTGCATTAAGCAAGGCTTGCGCAAGCAAGGCAGGCTATCTAGAGGTTGAGAATTTGCTATGTGTTGGTAATTTTTGTTCATGGAAGTGTGATACAATTAGTTGAGTACTAGAAGGCTCTTGTGAGAAGATTTTTGTATGTAATTATTTCATGATCCATGCTAAATATACAATAGAAGATAGTGGGGTTTTGAGCAGCAAGCTTTCCCCAGGAAATTATCTGTGTTGTGCTTGATTTGATTCTTCTTACTTCAAGTGATTAGTGATTGTGTTTTTAATTCTACAAAAGATTTGTAGAAGTGATTCAATATTTAAATTTAATACATTATTAGATTGTGTGAATCCAAGATATACATGCATGTTGTATAATTTTTACATGGTCTCAGAGCACAATAAATTGCAAAAGTGAAGTAGGAGCTAATTTTGTGACTGGATAGAATTCAAATTTGCAGAAAGACTTTCTTGGTGCTACAACTGATTCAAGATTGAAATGGATTTCATAAACTTGGGGTTGGAGTATGCACTAGAGGGAAGCTCAAACTATATTTCTTGGAAGGACAGGATGGAGGCAGTACTCGAAGACAATGGCTTGAAGGAATTCATTGACAATGATGTTCCTAAACCTGTTGTGACAGATGCTGCAAATATTGATGCATGGCAAAAGAAAGTGGAAAATGTGAGGAGGATCCCGTTGGAGGGAGTACAAGACCACATCGTTTCAAGCCTCCATGGGAAAGCCACACTAGATGCAACATGGAGGGCTCTGACGGATCTATTCAAGAGCATCAGCGACCATAGGAAATTGGCGCTCAAAGATAAACACAAGAATATCAAGATGGAGAAGGCTGACTCCATACCAAACTATCTAACAAAGTTTGTACAATGTCGGGATGAACTGGGGAGTGTTGGTATAATAGTCGTTGATGATGATTTGGTGAGTTTGGCTCTTCCCAAGAGTTGGCACAGTTATCAAGACTTTGTCAATGGAAGGGAAAAATTTTCAAATTGAGAACGACTATGGTCGAATTTGGTACAGGAGGAGTTCAGACGAAACACTAGAGATGGATCTTCATCTAAGAATGAAGATGAAGAGTATTGTGCTTTGGATGCTAAGGCGAAGCAGGGGAAGGGGAATAAATTCCATTCCAAATCCGAGTCCAAGAATGGCAAGAATTAGGACACGTCCAAGGTGAAGTGTTTTCACTGTCACGAGCATTGGCATTTTGCTACTAACTGTCAAAAAAAGAAGAAGAACAAGAAGGCTAGAGGATATGCAGCTGGTGAGGCCCTTGCCTCACAATTTGAGCTTGAATTCTCATTTATCACAAGCATGGTGTCAAGTGAATCAGGATTTGTGTGGTATTTGGATCATGGTGCTTCCTTTCACATGATGGAAGACAAGGAAATTTTCAATGACTTGGAGGAGTAGGATCTCCAGATGCATATTGAAATGGGCAATGATGGGAAATACAGTGCTACCGATATTGGTCGTATTACCTTCCAGAGGCAGTCAGGTAAACCCTTTCAATTAAAATATGTAATGCATGTACCAAGTTTGAAGAAAAATTTAGTCTCAATCGCAATGTTGGAGGATAGAGGCTATGATGTTGTTTTTAGTGAAGGAAAATCTTTCCTGCGACATAAGACAACAGGACAAGCCAAGAGGATAGGGATTTGAGTTAAGAATATCTACAAGTTGGAGGTAGATGGTTGTGCAACAATGATGGGAAAGGCAGATCAAGTGGTGAGATGGGATGAGGGCGAATTATGGCACAGAAGGTTGGGCCATCTTCACAAAGGAGCCTTGAAATTCATGCATCAGATTTCTACTGGTCTTCCCAGGAGTACACTTGTGTAGTCAGACACATGCAAGGGATGTAATATGGGAAAATATGTAAGGGCCACCTTTCATTAGAAGGAAAATCGAGCTTCAGGGATCCTTTAGAGAGTTCACACAGACGTGTGTGGACCATTCTTTATAGCTTCAACAACAAAACATAAGTGATATTTGTTGATGAATTTTGATCTTGTAAGTGTTGGATCTTCTTCATGCATAAGAAAGATTATACATTCTCTAATTTCTTGGATTTTAAGGCGCTGGTGGAGAAATATTCGAGGAAGAAAGTGAAGGATCTTAGGAGAAATAATGGTGGAGAATACATCTCTAACGAATTCAAGAACTTCTACAGCAAAGAAGTAATTCAAAGAGAACTGATAACGCCTCATGACCCACAACAGAATGGGGTAGCGGAAAGAAATAACTAGACTATCACAGATGCAACAAGAGAAATGTTGGATGATTAAGGCCTACCGATGAATCTGTGGGTGGAAGAATGAAAAAATGTGGTATTGGTGCAAAATTGTTGTCCTCATAGGATACTTGGCATGAGTACACTTGAAGAGGCTTTCACTGGTAAGAACCTGATGTTTCACACTTCAAGATTTTTGGCTCATCTGTTTATGTGCATGTAACCAAGGATGCCAGGAAGAAGCTGGAACCGATAGCTGAGATCAAGATTTTTGTGGGGTACACTGAAACACCCCATAATTATCGTGTTTGTTTTCCAAACAGCAGAATGACTGTTATGCGACGGGATATAAAATTTGATGAGGAGAAATCCATGCGGTTTTCCCTTGAGAGGGATTTGGACTTGCATGTAGAGGAGGAACTGTTGGTTCCCAAGGATGAGCCTCAAGATGTGGATCAACCACATGAAAAGGATCATGGAGTGAAGGAAAACCATGCAAATCCATCCATCAGAAATGGAAGAAGGCACACCAATGAAGTTGATAGATTGAGACTTGATGTTGCAAAGAATGTAGGAGCCCCTACTTCACAGCGCAGACAGAGACAGCCTCCTGACTGATTTACTGGATACATGGCTCTTATGAGCAAGTGTATTGTGACTGAACCATCTTCCTTTCAAGAAGCAGTGCAGCAACTAACTTGGGTTGATTCAATGGTGGAGGAGTATGACTCCATTTTCAAGAACAGTGCATGGGAGATAGTCCCAAGACCGGTCGAAAAATCAGTGGTTGGATCGATATGGATCTACAAGGTAAATCAAGCTACTGATGGGAGTGTGGAGAAATACGAGACCAAATTTGTGGCCCGGGGATTCTCATAGATAGAGGGGATAGATTATGATGAGACTTTTGCACCTGTTGCAAGGTACTCTTCCATAAGATCCATCCTTGCACTCTCAGCAAAAATGGGTCGTCGAATTCATCAGATGGATGTGACAACTACATTTCTCAATGGGATCATTTAGGAAGAGGTGTACATAGAGTAGCGTGAAGGTTTAAAAATATTAAGCAGTGAATCACATGTGTGCAGACTCAAAATAACACTGTATGGGCTGAAGCAAGCACCCTGTGCTTAGTACACTCAGATAGAGAGCTATTTCACCAGATTTGGATTCACCAAAAGTGAAGCAGATGCAAACCTATACTAGATTGTGGTTGAGGTTAAGATATTGATTATTTTTCTTTATGTTAATTACCTAATTCTAACTGGTGATGAGCAGCTGATACACTCATGCAAGGGAGTTCGAAATTAAGGACATGGGATTCCTTCATTATTTCCTTGGATTGGAAATATGGTAGCGGGATTGTGAAATTTTTGTGTCTCAAGGAAAGTATGAAAAGGATATACTAGGTACGTTTCACATGGAGAGATGCAAACCCACGGATACTCCTCTTCCAGGAAATTGGAGGAAAGAGGATGCTACTTCTGGAGAGGTAGTGGATGCTACTATCTACAGGCAGTTAGTTGGTTCACTCATGTATCTAGTGAACACCAGATCAGACATTTGCTACGCAGTTAACTAGCTGAGTAAAGCTATGGTTAATCCTACCAAGATTTTTTGGAAGGTGGGGAAGCGTGTCTTGAGATACCTGAGGGGCACATCAGATTATGGTCTATGGTACAGACGAACAGAGGGAGTGAAGCTTCAAGGCTTCACAGATGCAGATTGGGTGGGAATTCCATCAAACAGAAAGAGCACATCAGGAGGGATATTTAGCATAGGATCGACAACAGTTTCCTAGTACAGTAGGAAACAACGATCTGTGGCACTCAGTTCAACGAAAGTGGAATACATGGCAACAATTCAAGATGCATGTGAGGCTATATGGATGACAAAGATCTTGGTTGGTTTGTTTGGTTCTCAGATGGATCCGACAGTGATTCATTGTGATAATCAGAGTTGCATTAAACTCTTGATTAATCTTGTGTTTCATGATAGGTCCAAGCATATAGATATCCAGTACCGTCATCTTAGATATTGTGTGTAGAGAAGAATAATGTTGCTTCAGTACATTCCCACGGAATATCAGGATGTAGATATTCTAACAAAGGCACTCACCAAGAGAAAATTTGAATACCATAGAGACAAGATTTGGGTGAAGGATAATCTCTTTCTTGTTGAGAGGGAGTGTTGAGATTCAATAAGAAAATTTCATCACCCACGCCTAGTGCATTAAGCACCTACACTAGGGTTGGGCCCACAGTGCTATTTTTGGGTGCATGTCTATTTTATTTATCCCTTAATTGAGATGGACAATAAAATGTAATATATTCTCAATGATGACATGAAATAGTTAACTGAGAGTGATAAACTCAGTTAGCTAGTGGATTTCAAGTTAGAGGTAGTTGGTGAGGCATGCAGAGAAATTCTAGTTGTAATAGAGTTCGAAGTGCAGTGGTGCATTAGTTAATGTAGGTTGTAATCATTTTAACTTAGTTAAGTGAGTTAAACTCAGTTGTGCTAGTTTTAACTGAAGATACAATAGTGAGAGATCAAGTGAATTAAATATTAATTAATTCACAATCAGTGATCTCACATTTAACTGAGGATTTACTATTATTAGTTGCATGCATGTCAGATCTAGTGGAGACCCAGTTGAGATCTAGGTGAAAGGGAAGTTGACTATCAGTTGTAGGATTATTGGGTTGCACACATGCAACCAAACACCCATTGGAGTGCCCATTATACTTGCGTAGTCAAGTAAAGCCATAATTCTTATATTCTAGGGATTGTATTCATCAGGGATTGTGCAAGCAAGGCAAGCTACCTAGAGGCTAATAATTGGCTATGTGTTGGTCAATTTTGTCCATGATAGTGTGAGACAATTAGCTGAGTACTGGAGGGCTCTTGTGAGAATATTTTTGTATATAATTGTTTCATGATCCATGTTGAATATAAAATAGAAGATAATGGGGTTTTTAGTAGTAAGCTTTCCGCGGGAAATTATTTGTGTTGTGTTTGATTTGATTCTTCTTACTTCATGTGATTAGCAATTGTATTTTTAATTCTGCAAAATATTTGTAGAAGCGATTTAGTATTTAACTTTAGTACATTGTTATATCAGGTGAATCCAAGATATACATGCATGTTGTATAATTTCTACACTGTGGTGATTATAAGCTCATGCATAAGTCTTAGGAGATCCTATTTAAAATGGTAATTTGAACTTTCTAAGTTGTTGCATAATAAGGTCCTAATTATATATTTAATTCTGCATAGAAATAATCACATGCCAAAGATGTTATCACTCAAGAAGGAATTGACACCAATATGAAGAAGACAAGAATAAGTGCATCTATATATATTGAATAAGACAAAAAAAAATCAAACCTAGAAATATGACAATAAGACGTATTATGAGGTCTAAATTCAATCAGAAAAAATAAGTCACTTATGACATAATAAGAAGCAGACTATATGAAGTCTTGCAACAACTATTTTCTTGCAAGCCTTCTCTACAACATTCAACAATTTGAGATCAACTTCTAACTCAAGTGATTATTGTGATTTCTATGCTTTATTCATTTAACAATGTGTTTACACTTTCCAAGGAGAGCATCAAGTCCTATGGAACATTGATCTCTCAATCAAATAAGTTAGAGGTATGTAAACTCGAGGTATGAATATTTATAAGCTTTTATTATATCTAATATTAGATGGTCCATATAATTCTAGTTTAGAACATACAAGAACCTTAATCCTTATCTTCTAGGATTTATGAATCAATCTAGATATCAAGAAAAATAGAATAACTTGATTCCATCCTCCAATGTTACATAGAAAATCTAGATTGAGAAATTAAAATAATGTTCTTTGTATCACATGTTTTTCTTGTAAGTATTTATTTCAGGTAAAAATATCATGATTGAAAGAGATAACTTCAAGGAATCCTTACAAGATTTGTAAGGAAATATCTCCAGGTATGTCCACATGCTTCATAAAATTCACTTAAGAAGTATGTTCATTATCATTTAAATTTTCATTACATTACTAACAATGTTGTCTCTAGTTCTCTTGAATCATAAATATTATTTCTTAGGGAGATTCATAATTTGATAAATATACCCTCCTCACATCCTTGATCTTTCTTATAGAACCCTAGACAGGTTCTCTGGAAAAACCCTAAATTAAGGGTATGCTAATGATAATGTGTGAAACCCTAGCCTTCTTATGGTTATTGGAAATTTTATTTGAAGTTTTTTATGATGGTGTCATGTTTTAGATTTTGGTATGATCATGAAAACCCTAACATTTAGGATTGAATGATGTTATCTAAGATCCCAAACCTTTGAATTTTTTGTATAGTAGGGTTTGCTTGCTATGTTATGAAACCCTAGATCTTTAGGGTTTGGTTGAGTCTATAAGAAAAACCCTTGTTATGTCTTTAAAGTAAGGTCATAGGAATGAAATACTAGGTATGTGTCCATTTGATTGAAACCTTAACTTGGTTTAGGTCGGTATATGTCTAATATGTTAATGTTTCTCAACATATGTTATGCTTATGTTTGATGATGAATTCATAGATATTTGTGTTGACGTAATTATTAATGGTCATAAGTCCTAGGGTTTTGAAACAATTCCTAGTCAAATTTTGATGTTCTAGGATGATGTTGCTTGGAAAATCTAGGGTTCTATAGCTAAACCCTAGTAGTAGTTAAATTCTCTGGTATGTATAAAAATATGGAATCTATGAATCTATTTAGTGATTATTGAGAATTTGTCGATGGAAAATATAAGGTTTACATAAAACCCTAGTAGAAGCTATTCATGTTGTTAAGTTGTGATTGGTTTTATTTGTTGGAGCTCATGTATGAAATCTATGGTTTACAAGAAATCCTAGTAGGAATTCTAACATATGAATTCTCAAAATTGTTAGACACATTAATCTAATTTTTTTCTAGGTTTTGTCATTTTAAAGGACTTGTAATATCATTGAAAGTAATTTTAATACCGTAGATATAATGATATTGATACTTTTGAGCTAATGATGTGATTTAGGGTTTGTAACAAAACCTAGGAAATAAGTTGAAGTATTGAAGTATATACTCTTGCTGATTGTGTTTGTAAAGGCTAATTCTTCTGTTATTATAAGATTTTGTTGTGACTAACTTCATGCTTCTATAGATTTGGTTATACTTTCTATCTAAGTTGTGTAGGTACATCATGTTCAAGATTTTGAAGATGTTCCCAAGAGAATTGAATATGCTAAGAATGATGAAGGAAGATATATGAATGAATCATATGAGAAGGATGGAAGCCATGAAAGGTTATCCAAGGTCATAAGAAGAAGCTGATCTCCCTAGGTTAAGAGGGAGCCTTGATAGAAGAAATATCCCTGGTTGAGAGGGAGGGCATATTAGAGTCTTGATGGAAACAATGAAAGAGGAAATTGGAGAATGCATTTCGAAGAGTTGATTGAAGAATATGTTGTTGCATGTAAAGTAGGAAAGTGTATAATTGAGGAATATTTTGTAAAATATTCAATTGTTATTCCTACTGAGATAAGTTGAGAAGCAAGATAATTTTATTATTTACATTTCAAATTATACTACTAATTGGGGTTGTGTCGATATAGGTAAATCTCTTGAATTTTTGATAGCATGCTAATTACCAACCAGTTTGATCAGGACATATTTTTTGTTGAGGCTTTGTGAGTGAAGCATTTCCTGGGAAGACATATGGCCGACACTTTATGTTGATGTCTAAGTCCCGAAGTAGGGAGGGTGGTGTCGGTCATAGAGATCTGACCTCAGATACACACCTGGATCCCTAGGTTAATGGTTATCAAGTAAGCCCGATGGTACCTAAAGAGGCTGAAATATTTAGTCCATTTTATTCCTGTTGAGGTGGTAAATCCCCTCTACGGACAGAGGCAATCCCACTAGCCCTAGAGTGGGTCTAGCAACAATCGAAACATGCTACGATACCGAATCCTAGTTACAAAATATAGAGCTATGATATATATCCTACCTCAAGTCCTACGCTGTTGTTGTCAAAGAAGAAGTGTTGCTTCTCGTTCCTAGCTTGACAGATCACAATCCTTCCGCTCACCACGTCCGGACACCTATACACATGCAAAGAAGAAACAACAGCGTACAACGTAATAATTCAAACATGTAACTATCAATCAGTCGGAAAGGATTGAACTAAATTACATTACACAGATAAGCAATACAATAGTGGAACCAATAACGTAGTCGAGCATATATTAGAATGTGAAAGAAATATTACAACCAAGTTCTGACGTCACGTTCTTCCTTTGGTAGGGCTTCCAGCAAAGCGTGTCTCACAAAGCTTGTCAGGAATCTAGACAAGGCTCTCCTCTCTCACGGGGTTCTCCTTGGGTCTGCTCTCAATAGTCAATCAGTTATAGTTTTCTTCCCAAATGTTCAACTAGCTATCAAATAGAGAGGGCAGGATTTTATAGAGGGAGAAGGAGAGGTTAGGCTCCCTATAATCATGGGGGAGAGTCCTATTCCTTAGGAAGGTTCCATGAGAGGTGGAAAACCACTTCCTAATCAGGGAGATCCGGAGGCAAACAACCCAACCTCATATTGGTGATCCGTTCTAAAGTTGTTAGAACCAAACTTCTGCCTTCTATTGTTAAAAAACATTCCTTAAAAGACTTGGCGTGGGCATGACACAGAGACAGAGCACCAGTTGGCGCGCCCAGTAGTGTCCTTTTTTCCCATTGATGCGAGGGATGAACTGGATACCCGCACCAATGCAAAACATGGATTTTTAAGGTTTTCTAGAGGAATTTTTCTTCAAGATAATTCTTGTCCTTATGCAGAAGGATGCCATTAACATGTTTTCAAGACATTTTACTGTACATAGATCACGGGAATAGTCCTCCAATGTACGAGACAAGGGATTGCAGGGATTGTGAAAAATTGTTGTGTAACAAATGCCCCCTAAAGCATGAGGCCCGAGAGAGAGGGAGGGGTGAAATGCTTTATGAGAACGCGCCCAACTAAAAACACTGCCGTTGGAAAAACTGTGAATACAAATACAACTGATATCTCTGATACATGATATGTGGTATGGGCGCAGCCATCTATAATAGAGTGTATAAAAATAGGGATCCAAGGTATGGACGTAACCATCCAGCGAATAAGGATCGATAAGTAGACTCAGGCATGGTGGCAACCATCCAATCGAATGAGTCATGTAATAAATCATAATAATCCACAAATAATTCGTAGCCTGGATGTTTATCAGACAAAATCCAGGGTCTTGCGCTCCATCTCGACCCGAACATAGTACAAGTTCAAGCATGCGAATATGTGAGTTGAAGTTGAACATGCAAGAACATCGTTTGATTACTAGCCAATAATGAAAGCCATTAACAGACACGAGAGGAACTACCAATAATGACGATGGATCTCAAGGTACAAGAGGTAAAATATACGGAATGTGAACAGTGAGTTGGCGTCGAACACCCGCAGAATCATCCGATCGAAGGCCAATAATGACAACCTTGCATCGAATGCAAAGAACTTGCCATTGAGGCATGCAGGCCCCAAGGTACCTGAAGGGAGTCTCTAGATTAGCTTCCTGGATTATGAGCTGAAGTCGACAGGAAGTGACCTTGATCGAAGGTGGGCCATAAAGTTTCCCACATCATTGACACGAGACAGAGGGACATAATGTTTGTGAATCAAGACCAACAGAGAATCAGAGGGAGGTTGAAAACTGCAGAGGTCAACTTCTCTTGAACATATCGGCAGCACAACATTGGATTTGGCAGTATTTGACATCAAAGGATCTGAGGTCATGGTGACGTGGCAAAGAGTAGATGAGCTGTCAAAAGAGATTACCCAAACCCATGGAAGTAAGCAGATAACGATATGAGATGTCCCCAACCCGACATGAATGCAGACAAGTGCCATGTTCAAGAGCGACATACTGCCGACACGAATAAAATACTGGTTCCATTTTCCCCACCATTTCTGGAGAGTACCCCAATTATTTTTTGAAAAAAAACTTGAAGGGGATAGCATGTGCTTGCGATATAAGTTTGTCCTTCAGACAAATCCAACCTAGTACATTTAACGAGCCCTAGGAAGGAGGAAATCGAGTAACGTCATTACGACAGAGTCTGACATCATCAGTTTTTAACGAGTCTGACAAAGGAAGAACTCGACGTCTTTTCATGTTTAGAGAGTTTGAAAAGATAGTGAAAAAGAAAACTCCAGCAGTCCCTTTCCGTAGATAGTCCCATAGATCCGAAAAGGTAGAAAACTATGTCTGAGAGAGCCTCCTAGTCGTGATAGGCTAGGGTATTCCTTTTTCGTAAATAATCTATCCCAGCCCAAAAAAGGGGTAAACATATACTGGGTAGACGTCGTTTTGCATCCAATTTAATGAGCTCAAAACGACAAGCGACTCGGTGATATTTTCAGTTTTAGAGAGTCAGAAAAGAGCTGAAAGGTGACTCCAGTAGTGACTTTTTCATCTTTTTACCGATTCTGAAAAAGTATAAAATACAACTCGTGTTGTCATCCTAATCGAGTGAAAACCTATAGCTGCACAAAAAGAAAGTGTAAAACCCATTTTTCGACAAAAATATAGTGAAATATCGGAAAAACAAGTCCCAAAACCTAATTTTGATTTTGAAAAGTTATAAATATGACCAATAGTAAAAACATATTTACTTTTTACCTTTTTACCTCTTTGCAGAGCGATAGTGAGCCATTTCTATTGTGATCTTGCGGTGACGACTGAGAGCAATCCAGTGGACGAAATCAGATCCCATCTTCTTCAAGTAAGAGCTGCTTCCATAAGCCATCTTTTAAGCCATATTTCATAGCTTTTAACTATCATTTGGTATCCCTGAGGGGAGGAATTGAAAATTTAGGGCCTCCACGGTTGGCGCAAGTATCAAGCACGGACCCGCACCAACTGACCCTTTTTCACATAGGGGCCGCGCCAGGTGGCGCGACTGTCAGCAAATAGCCGCACCAACTGCGCAACCCATCATTCCGCTCAAATTTAACAAAAATAGAGCCAATTAATTGTTTTTTTAAGTGCCCAGGGGATCTTACAATGTGTT
This sequence comes from Pinus albicaulis, assembly GCA_034641835.2. NCBI lineage: Eukaryota > Viridiplantae > Streptophyta > Pinopsida > Pinales > Pinaceae > Pinus > Pinus albicaulis. The sequence continues at coordinate 423,158,213 of CM076577.1, forward strand.
TATGACCAAATTGATGAAATTACACAGCAAAAATGGTGATTGAATGGAAGGAAAGAGATCAAAGTGAGGAAGATGAGTTGGAAATGGGGAATGAGCAGTGCATGAATGCTCTCAGAAATTGCGGTTTGAATAAATTCTTCCTAACGCCATGTCTCCGGGCTCAGCCCGAACTACTGCAATATCTGATAAGTATTTGGGATGAGGACGAGGAGAAGTTTAAACTTCGAGATCAAGTACTTGAGCTCGAAGTGTTCAACGTATACTTCATCAATGGACTGTCTCGCAGGGGTCCAGTTCCTATCTTGACTGGCACCAAGCACTCAAGTGAAAACATGAAAATGGTCATGGAAAGAGTGTGCGCAGGGGCACGCAAAGGGTTAGGCAGCGGAAAGGTAGACATTCAGACCATTCCTGATCTAGCACTCAGAGTAGTGCTAGATACTATTACGTGGGCTGCAGGGTCACAAGCACTACACGAAGATACCAAGACACAACTCCTTCTCGCGTCAGAATGCATGAACCCAACAGTGTTTGACTGGGCCACAGCCGTGACTATGAACATCAAACGGCAACTAACCAAATGCAAAAAGACCAATCTAAAATAGTTTGGATATGGGTCCATTTTGGTATCGTTCTTCTTGGAACGACTACCTATCTTCCAAGGCTAGGGGGCTATAGTCCCGGATCCACCATTGAGAGAGCCACGGATGGCTTGATGGGCAGCATTGATGCCCAACGTAGGGGGTGTCCAGCAGATGTCATGGCGGCCCGAGTTCTTTGGATGGCTCCGACAACAGTTGATCGTCATAGAGGACTGTCCCTATGCGGGCACTGATTTCACTGGAGACCCAAACCTTCCTCTCCTGGAAGGAGAGGACTGGGATGAGGAGCTGGGTAAGATTATTTTTAATTTTATGAGTTTTATGATTTTTTTGTATACATGCATGTTTTAACAGCTGATCCCATATGTATGCAAATTTTTGCCTAGAGAGGCCCGCTAGAATGTCACCAGTGGCGAGGAGGACCCCTCTCGCTTATGACCCTTAAGTTGAGGGGGGAAAGGGGGATGAGCTTGTGTAGAACTTAGAGGGGATTGCTCGCAGTGTTCCAGACTATGCTCATCTCGCTGATGTTACCTTAGCTTATCAGAGGCACACCGTAGGGGTGCCGAGTCGTATCCACCACTTACTAAGGCGGTTGGTGCGGGTAGTGCCGTGCTACCATGAGCACCATGTTGATTAGTCACCTAGGATTTTTTATATGCATATTTTTTGAGAGACATGTTGTCTCCAGATGTAACTAAAACAAACATGTATATTTTTGGTTTTATATGATGTACACATTGCAAACACTCGACACATATATAAATACATCTATTTTCTACATGGATCTTGCTTACATATGATGATGTTTTTACATGTTATGAAAATGTCTAATACAATGTTATCTAATGTACCAGCTAAATAATCTGCATAAATAACGACCCAATGGAAAAGCTAAAAGTTCACAAAATGCATCAAACCAACATATTTTATTTTTACACAAGCTTAAAAGCACAAACACCAACTATGATTGAAAAAAATAGGCATGCCCCTAGCATGATGACTCAATTCGATGTGTACATGCCCCCCAAGCTTTAGTCCATAGGAAATGGAGTGAAGGTTCAAAACACAAGAGTAAGAGACTCGACATGAATTTTCCGAAATCTAACAAAACGCGAATTAAACGGGAACATGTTTCATTGTTTTAATGAGGTCGACACACTTAAAAGAAATATCCTCAAACCAGCTTGTTTCATTGTTTAGGTAGCTTGACAAAAGAAAAGGAACTATGCTCAGAGGAGCTCAAAGGAGCAGGTTCAGGGGAGGGAGAACTAGATGCAAAACGCTCGAGACAATTAGACATTGCCCCCAGGCCAGGTATAAACAAGGAATGATGATGTCCATCACTCCATGGCAGATCTTTGAGAGACATAGTCTCTACGATATCTTCGTCAGATGGAAGAACTTCTCTCAAAGGACTGAGCAAATCTACATCGTCGAGCCAAGGGGAGCGAGAATAAACATCAAGAGCCATGCTCAAAGGAGCATTATCAGCAGGGGGAGGATCTAATGCGGGAAAGATCTCACAATAATTGATTTCAAATGGGGTCAGAATCAACCTGTTTATGAGAAGGGATGATCCACGGGTCATCTAACCTAGAGACCATATTGACTTGAACAGTGTTCGGTGGTGGAATGGGAAAAATACCCATGAGAAAGGGGTCCTTGAAAAGATCAGGTCCTATACTGTCGGGGGGATTAGGAATTTGATCCATGTACGGTACGTTGTTCTCGAAGGATGAGGTGAAGAAAGACAACTGATCGACAGTAATAATTTGGCCCTCATGTGGAAATTTCAAAAGTCGAAAGAGGGTGGACGGAACACACAACATGGTGTGGGTCCAACTGTGATCGAGTAGAATATTATAGTTGAGTTTGGCATAAACAAATTCCACTTTGGCGGTGATTGTCTTACCTTGAAATGTAATCGGTAGACTCGCAAGAACACCCAAGGGTTTTGATTCCCTTCCATCGAATGCCTCAAGGGCATTGGGAGATGAATTCAGGGCTAGAGATCCAATGGCTTTCTAGCAAGCAGATGACATAACGCAGGTAGAGGCAATTTCATCCACAATGGCTCTGTGAATATTGAG
>CM076577.1:423161007-423497119 GCA_034641835.2 Pinus albicaulis
CGCCATTCCATATTTTATACAACGCTGCCTCCCATATATACCACCCCTCCTCCATATTCAATACCGCGTAGTCATATTGTATTACGCCCTCATATATTATACCACCTCATATTACCGCCCTTCGATTATTCATCCAATACCGCTCCCTCACACCATATACCGCCCTTCGATTATTCATCCAATACTGCCCTTTATATCATATAATAAGTTCTGTCCCATTTCTTAATACCATCCACATACTCAATACCGCCTCCCATTCAATAAGTTTTCATATAAATTTTTTTCTCCAAACAAAAAAAAATATATACATATATTTTTTTTGTGCAGAATTTAGTATTTGCAGCAAAGAGTTTCTGTCCTTTTAAATTCAGTGTTTTTTAGCAAAGAGTTTCTATCCTTTTAAATTCAGTCTATTTTCCAGCAAAGAGTGTTTTTTGTTTTCTCTCCTTCAAAAGAGATTCTCCAGCAAAGTTTTTTTTTTCTCTCCTCCTTCAAAAGAAGATGACAGTCCCTTCATCTTCTAAAGAGGCTACATACTTGGCACAGAGAGAAAAGAGACATGCTTTAGATTCATCCAGAGGAAGAGATGGCAGAAGACGAAGAAGAAACTTCAGAGAAAAGGGGGGCAGACAATCTAAAACTCAGCAGCAAAGAAATCAAGACAAAGGTAAAAATAATAACAAAGACAAAGGTAAAGCACCTGAATCCGCTCACTATGTTCTAGCACATTGTAACAATGGAGTAACTGAAAACCTATTTGATGTTTCATTTACTTCATGGAGAGATGATTGGTTGCTAGATTCAGGAGCAACATGTCACATGACATTTAGAAAAGATTTTTTTTGAAGAATTCACTGACAAAGTTGATGGAGCAGTATATTTCGCAGATAAATCCAAACTCAAGCCATCAGGGCTTGGCACAGTCAGGCTTAAACTGCCTGGTCTTCCTGATCATATCCTACATGAGGTTCTATACCTCCCGGAGTTGAAGAGAAACTTGCTATCCCTGATCGAAATCCGGCAGCAAGGACACTCAGTTCACTTGTTTGATGGCAAGGCAGAGGTCAGATCAGCATCAGATCACTCACTTGTCATGGAGGGAATAGAAGAAGGGAGACTCTTGAAGCTGAAAGGTTCATCTGCTCATGCTCAAAACTTTTCATTTAGTTCACATTATGATGAAGGTACATTCCCATCAAGTCTTTTATGGCATGCTAGATTTGGACACTTAAACTATGAAAGCCTTCGTTTGTTGAAGAAAAATGGTGTTAATGGATTGCCTACAATTCCTAGAAAACCTAAGGAATGTGATGCTTGTATTCTAGGAAAGCATAGCAAATAGCCATTTCATGATTCACACTCCAGAGCACATAGAAAACTTGAGCTTGTTCATTCAGATTTATGTGGCCCTATGCATATTGCTTCTGCAAATGGAAACAAATACATGATGACATTTATTGATGACTACACCAGAATGTGTTGGATTTACTTACTGAAGAATAAGTCTGATGCTTTTCAAACTTTCAAGAATTTTCATGCATGGATTGAAAATGATGCACAAACACATATTGGCTCTCTACGTACTGATAATGGAAAAGAATACACTTCAAAAAAATTTGAAAATTATCTTCGTCAACATGGAATCAAACATCAAACAACTGTGCCATATAATCCCCAACAGAACGGTGTAGCTGAAAGAATGAACAAAACTATTTTAAATATGGTCCGCTCCATGTTATTTTTCAAGAATGTGAAATTGATGTTTTGGGCTGATGCAGTTCTATGTGCTGTTTACATAAAGAATAGGTGTCCTTCAAGTTCAATTATAAACAAAACTCCTTTTGAAATGTGGCATGGCCACATTCCTTCGGTAAAGAATTTCAGGGTCTTTGGGTCCACCTGTTATGCCTTGATACCCAAGGGTCAAAGGAACAAACTTGGTGCTAGAAGTCGCAAATGTATCTTCTTGGGGTACTCCAATACCTCAAAAGGATATCATCTCTATGATGAAGCAAATAAGAAATTTGTAATAGCAAGAGATGTCATATTTCTTGAACCTTCCAAGAGTGACAAGGTTGTTGAGCGGCAACTTGATCGCCTGGATAGATTCACACATGCAAAGTCTTTCCAAGAATTTGATAATGTGATTCCACATCTTGAAGGGGGGATTCCGATATTGAATCAAACTATGGAATCATGTCCTGAAGCACTCTCTCCCCCACATGAAGAAACAACCATGGATGACACATTGAATGATGTGATTGACAGAATTGGGAGATTGAATCTTGAATCAATCCCAACTCAGTCAAATGACCAGCCTGGGCCATCTCAGAAAGGTCCTCCCAAATGGCTGACAAAGACACTGGAGAATGTTCATCCTGATGAGGTTGGAAAAACAGGAATAAGAAGTTCCACTCAACAAATCGAAGGTGATGTAGATAATTCTGATTCTCCTGTTGATATGGATATTGCTTATAACTGTGAATTGAGTTTGTCTACAGATCATGAACCAACTTCCTTCAAAGAAGTCGCTTCTCATGATGAATGGAAAGAAGCGATGCAGAAGGAGTATGATGCCTTGATAAAGAATGGCACTTGGAAGCTGGTTGATCCGCCTTTGGAACAAAACCAATTGGCTGTAAGTGGGTCTACAAGAACAAGTACAAAGCAGATGGCTCACTTGACAAGCACAAGGCCAGGCTTGTGGCAAAAGGATTCGCATAGAAATAAGGAGTCGATTATGAAGAAACTTTTTCTCCCACAGCAAAATGGACCACCATCTGGACTCTCTTTGCCTTAGCAGCTCAGAAAGGATGGAAAGTCCATCAGATGGATGTAAAAAAAACCTTCTTGAATGGAGATCTAAAGGAGAAAGTTTATATGTCCCAGCCAGAAGGATTTGTGATAAAGGGTCAAGAACACAAAGTTTGCAAACTTGTAAAATCCTTGTATGGCCTCAAGCAAGCACCACAAGCCTGGTATGAGAAGTTAACCGAGCATCTTCTGAAACTTGACTTCAAACATTTTGATCTTGATGATGCAACTTTGTTTGTTAAGAAAGTTGGAAAAATAGTTGTATATCTTGTGGTATATGTAGATGATCTTTTGATAACAGGAAACAATGAGAGCCATATTGCATCCATGAAGAAAGAGTTGAAGAAAGGTTTTGAAATGACTGATTTGGGTCATGTTCATTACTATTTGGGTATTGAAGTAATTCAACATCCTAAATTCATATTTCTTTCTCAAAAGAAGTACATTGGAGATCTCTTGAACAAATTTGGTATGGATGACTGTAATCCCTTAACCACTCCAATGGAACAAAACTTGAAGCTCACATCTATTGAAGGGAAGGAATTTGAGGATGCAACTAAGTATAGACAACTTGTAGGAAGTCTTATCTACCTGACCACCACCAGACCTGACATTTCATTTGATGTTGGAATCCTCTCAAGGTTCATGCAAAAACCTTGTGAAGGACATTGGTCTGCTGCAAAAAGAGTGCTAAGGTACTTGAAGGGGACTCAAGACTTTGGACTCAAATATACACAGGTAGGCGACTTCAGCTTGATCGGATACTCTGATTCAGACTTTGATGGCAACAAAGAAATAGGGGTGTCTACTACAGGTTACACCATGAGTCTTGGATCAGGAGCTGTCTCATGGAGATCACGCAAACAGTCAGTTCCAGCAGATTCCACAACCGAGGCAGAATATGTGGCAGCAGCTGAAGCAACAAAGGAAATTGTGTGGCTCCGGAAAATCCTGGAAGATTTGCAGATAAAACAAATGTACTCCACACCACTCATGATCGACAACACTTCTGCAATAAAGTTGGCCAAGAACCCAAAGTTCCATGATCGAACAAAGCACATCAATACAAAGTACCATCTCATTCGACATCATGTTCAAGCCAAAACCATCCATCTACATCATTGTTCCACAAATGAGCAAACTGCTGACATATTCACCAAAGCACTTGGAAGAGAAAAGTTTGAAAAGTTCAGATCGATGCTTGGACTCACCAACATCCCTTCGGATTAAAGGGGGGAATGTTGACACCTAATCCTATGGGATGAGTGTGCACATGTAATATTGTATATTATTTAATATTAGGAAATAAGGAAGGCCAAGAGTCATTGGGAGATGAATCCCAATAGAATGCTTCAAGTATCCTTCTTCCTCTATAGTTCTCTATTAGAGGAATTTTCCTTCCCCTTCCTGAACTTTTCATTGTTCTTATTCCAAGGAGCTCTTCTTAGACTACTTTTATGGGGACTATTTATGAGCTACTCTCCCCCTGGGATGTTGCTTCTTATCTATTACTGGCTGGATATTTTTGTTGCTTCCTAGAGCATCTCCCCCTAAGACTATGATGGGTTCATTATGTTATTCAGGTAACAAGCTCCCCCTTTCTCTTTTCCTTCCATACTTTATTGGGGTTCTTCATAATGTCTGCACTTCTTTTTTATTCACAATTTTGTCTGATTTGATTGGATTCCATCATCTACCTAGAGTTCTTTAATGTATATGGAAGATTATAGTCTTTTCTTTGTGACCAAGCTTTTGGCATGAATAACATCTTATTTTACCTAAGTAAGGTTGATTTTATGTATGTAATTTTTTTCCCCTTTTTTAACACAATTTACATTCAACAGATTTATGTCCAAATTTATTGCATGAAAAACAGTAGCCATGGAAATTATTTGTGTACACGGTGATAGATTGTCTTCTCCATTTTTATGCTTGAGGTAGTCTTTTCATTGGCTACATCTTTAGTTGGTTGGATTGGATTTTCTTTGTCTTACAGTATGCCACAATATGTCTAGGTTTGTGGCAGGAAAAACAAGTGATACTTCTCATAGGAGGAAATAACCTCCTCGAACAGCTTTTGAATTTATTCAATTCATATTTAAGAGTGTATGAGCCTTTTTCAGTTGACTGTTTCTTCATTTTGTTCTTTGTCATTTGAGGTTGATGCTTGTTTCTGTTTGCTTCATTACCCATCAAGGAATTGATGGCTTCTAATTCTTTGGATCTCTTTTGGGTTGCTTCATCATCTTTCTCAATTTATGCCTTCTCTAAGTTTTCCATGGAGGTAATCTCATTCCCGAGCTGCTTACACAACCTTCTCCTTTATTGCATCAGTATTCTAGCTGCAATAATCTCAAATTGTTGAGAGTTATCATTTTCTTTTATTACAGCTTTCACGAAAGTGATATTCTTGACATCTTCAACCTTGGGCTTACTGTTTTCTCCTTTATAGCCTATCCCGGTCTTTATAATGGGATATCTTTGAGCATTTATTATTTTTTCCAATTTTTCATAGCTTTTCATCCGTGGAGTATTCATAGATAATTCCCCCTGGGCCTTTTCTAATTTCTTTCCCAGACATACTAATTCTTCTTCCAATTTCTCTTGCTCCTAATTTTTATCTTTTATTTTCTTTATCAGAATGTCTTCCACCTTCTTAGCTTCTTCAAGTTATACTTTCAACTGAATGAGGTTTTTCGAACTTGGCTCTTCCTTTACATATTTCAAGAGAATGTCTTTCTGTTTTCTGCACTTGAGTTTAAGTCTGTCTATTTCCTCCAGGGCACTCATTAGCTCCCCCTCAATATCTACCTCACCTTCTTCCTCATCTTCCAGAAGGAATCCTTCAAGCTCTTCCTTGGCCATCAACACAAATTCAGAGGTTCCTTCTTCATTTGAGGATTCATTTGAGTTTTCAGATGCACTGCTATCTTGCTGAGCATAAAATGATTTTCTATTGAATATCTTCCCTTTCTTCTAATTGTTTATTTTGTTTTTCTCTGTCTCTTATGGTTGGTTCTCTGATCTCTTATGGGGACATTTTGAAGCATAGTGCCCCACTCTTCCACAATTAAAGCACTTAAATGGAAGTTTACCTTTGTACTTACCCGTGCCTCTATCCAATCTTCTGACGAATTTGGCCTCTTCTTCATCTGAGCACGAGCATGTATCTTCCTTATATTTTGTGCACTTGTCTGCCTTAAAGGTTTCCTCCCTCACATTTGACTTTCCCTTTGGAAGTCTCATCTCATAAGCTGTCAAGTTTCTAAGTAATTGGTTCATGGTCAAGGTTTTACAGTTTGTTGTTTCTTCTATAGCAGAAACCTTAGGGTTAAATCTGGATGGTAAAGATCTCAATATCTTTTGCACTATCACACATTCCTTAATGGTTTCTCCTAGAGCTATCATGTTATTCACAACTTCTGGATCCTTTAAGAATAAATTGGCTACATATTCATCTTCATTCATTTTTAAATTTTCAAACTGAGTTCTATAGGCTTGCAGTTTGGCCATCTTCACCTTTTTATCTCCCTCATGGATATTTTCTAAGGTATCACATATATCATTGGCAATCTTACTATGCATTACTTTGATAAATTCTGACTCACACAGACCGCTCAAGAGTGCATTCATTGCTTTTGCATTAGTTATGAAATATTTCTTGGCTTCTTTCTATGTGTCAGTATCCTTTGGAGCATATATTTCCACCACAGCAACCCAAACTTCTATTCCTATAGACATTATGTATGTCATCATTCTTATTTTCCAGAAAGAAAAGTTTGTGCTAGTAAAAAATGAGGCTTTATTTGTTGAGCATCCTTCTAGGCTAGCCATTTTGGGGACCTAGGATCTCCTTCCAATTGTTAAGCTGATACAGAAGGAACTTTCTCTGATATGAATTGATGAACTCTTAGCTAAACTAAGAGGGGGGGTGAATCAATTTAGTACCTGCATGGACATTTAAAATTATTTTCATTTAACTCAATTACACGTTCAATTCATAAGAGGCTTAATACATAATGAATCAACAAACTTAATGTGTGTAGAGCAAGTAATTAAGAAAATTAAAACATCACATCAACACATAATCCTCAAGCACATAGACAACAGATATAAGTGTAAACCCATAAGGGAGAAAAACACATCTTATTATTGTTGTGATATAAAGGCAAGCTTCAACTCCCTCTCACCACTGATTTTTTGTAGGCTCCAACCTACAGGAAGCTACTACCTCAAATTATGCAAGCTACAACTTGTAAGGAAGCTCCAACTCCCATCTATTTTTTGCAGGCTATAACCCACAAGAGGCTCCTACCTCACCCAGCTCAAACTGGACATCTATCAAGCTAAAACTTGAAATGAAAGCACCAAATCCCATGTATTTTTTTGTAGGCTACAACCCACAGGAGGCCCCTACCTCAACTAACTACAACTGGACATCGGTCAAGCTACAACTTGATATGGAAGAACCAACTTCCTCACTCTACAATAAAATCATATGTTGATTTACCTATATATTAGCTATGTTTTACTCCTTCTTCACTGCTGCCCTTCCAGCCTTCAAATCTACTTCATATCAGCTTTGGATCTACACAGCTTCTATATATTCTCTCTCTCATTCTTCCATTCTCTAACCTCTCTATTCATATTACAATAACACCATTTATAGAGATCACTTCATGGTTGTTTGCATTCTATATGGGAATATGAAGTGAACATGCATGACTCTTTCCTTCCACCCATTCATTTCCTCACTCGGAATATTTAGGATGTTACAAATTACGGTATCAAATGGAGTTTTTATTTGCCTGGGAGACTTGCCTTTGCATCACAAAAAATATAAAACAAATAATACAGTTACAGTTACATTCTAATATTTCATTCAGCCCTTTCAGCTTCTTAGATTTGTTGTGTGTTTGTCCTCTTTTTCTTGTTGTCCCTTTGTCTTTTATGTTTCTGCAGTTATATTCCAATTGTGCAGCATGACTGCCTTTTTGCCCAACTTGACCCATGTTGTTGCATTGTTCTGCATGAGCTCCAGGTCATTTTTCTTATCCAAGCCTTTTCTTGTTGTGTTCATAGTTTTCTTTTGTTACCAGTGGGGTATGGCCCACAAAACCCCCTTTTAACACAGCGGATTACAAAATCGTAGTTTATTTCACATACATACGTTAGCGATCAAACAACGCATATTTTATATAACAGAACATGGAACAGGGGTTATTGGGTCCCACAGCCATTAGGGTAATTTTGAGGTCTATAATGGGCCTCCTAAGGAAAAAATAAAATAATAGCTAAAGCAATAAAATAATATTTATGAATTTACAATTCACTTTTTGCACCAAAATCCATGTAACCATGGCTAAATTCAATTGAAAAGTTGTACCAAAATAAAATTAATATAAAAAATTGTATTGATGTGACTATAAATAAAAATGGGCTTTTGAAGAAAAAATCATTATCATTGAACAATGAATGCATTTGTACTTTGTACGTAAATAACTTAAAATAAATTATAAATATAAATTCATAAATTCTTAGTTGTACAACATACCATTAATTAAAAATTATATTATTTAAATTATATAATAACATGTAATTAATATATTATATAAAAATCAAATAATATAATAAAATAAATGTAATATATTATTTTATGTATTAATTTTATATTACATATTGAATTGATTTGATTTATAACACAAGAATAAACAATATATAATATACAAATTAATATGATATATGAAAAGTGTGTAAAGACATGAAGGTTGTATAGGGATATGCATTGTTTCTTTCAAAAAATATGAAATAATAATAATAATATTTTATTCAAAAAGTGTGAAATGACATTTATTATGAATGCTTTACTTTGTGACTTTAAAAGTACTTAGAATATTGCCATGGTTAACCATGGGTTTTTATCCACCATTGAGAATGGGACAAATAAGTACATTTAACTCAAGCAATGCCACCTCAACCATGGGGGATGATGTCATCCCCTAAAATGTGATTGGTTCTCATAAAGTGAATTTTAATTGCAAATTTTCCTTAGGAGGCCCATTTTTTACCTCAAAATTCCCCTAATGACTTGACCAGTCACAATACATCGCACTGCGCTTTTCCCACAACTTTTAACGTTTAGTAATAACATATATCCTATCTTGTGCGATATGTGATCACATCACATCGCGTCCAACTTAACTTACCGTGCGAACCTTACTAGCACCAAACATGAAATATGTGATGTGTGCTAATGCACAGTGCCGACACGTGGCTCCTACCTTTCACCGCATCGCATCCAACATAACTTACAGTGCAAACCTTATACCATAAAATCTGCGATATGCGTTAATGCACAGTGTCGACACGTGGCTCCTCCCTTTCTCCACTTCACATCGCACACAAAATAACTTACCCTGCAACAGCCTTAACACTTAAGCGCTAAACTTTGTGATTTGTGCTTTCGATCTTCGTCGTTGGTATTCGTTGGATCCAACGGTCCATGCTTGTCTCCTTGTCGATCCACTTCGCATCGCATGTTAAATATCTTAACTTGTGAAGTCCTAACCATAAACACTATACCCTGCGATGTGTGATATGGTCACGGCGGCGATGTGATTGTCACCATTGATCTGCACTAGATCTACGGTTCTTGTTGTTTCTTGCAAATACGATTGCCCTTCCCGATTCAACTTGCGATGTAATCTCATTCGTTCATCTCTCACCTTCTCTTATGCGATCTAATCCTGATCGTTTGCTCGCCTCCCTTGGATTTCTTCTAAGTGTTCTCTGCCTTAGTAGATTTTTCTTCTTTCTGCGACCACCGCTACTCTGCATCTCCGCTATCCTTCCTGATATTTATTCAGTTTCTAAATGCGTTGATCTCTTCTGAGCTTTATTTAGTTTCAAAACGCATTGATCTCTCCTGAGCTTTATTCAGTTTCTAAATGCGTTGATCTCTCTTGAGCTTGTTCTACTATTCATTATTCACTCTGACTTGGGATTATTACTCTTGCTGCATGCCTTACTCACTACATTGCTGCACGCCTTGCTTACTACTGCCTTGTCTGCCTTAGCTTGCTTTGTTGCCTTTGCTGCCGCTGCTCCCTCTGCTTCTCTACTGCCTCCGTTGCCTCTGCTTCTTTGTTGCCTTTACTCCTTGTGTGCCTTACTTCTTAGCTGCCTTTGTTTCCTTTGCCTCCTTGATAGATCAGGTGTTTCTCCTTTGTGCTCCTTTGCAATCAATGACAATATTTCCAACAATCTGATCTTTAACGAAAACGTTACACTCCAAATAGTGACTATTGGTATAGTTAAACATTTGCAAGCAACTCTATCAAACACGGTACTCTTCATCATTTTTAGCATATCATCTTAAACCATTTTGAAAACGTGTTTATACTGGAAGTTTCCATATGAATTCACTTTAACATGTCTTTAGAATCACTCTAATTGGACATAAATCAAATATTTTGTGAACAAATACCACTAGGAGGTCTAAGATGGCCACCATTCCTCAAGGGTCAAACATATGCATCACCTCTCTTCCTCCATCATCTAATATTGTATTGCATGCAAGTGTTATGTTTTTTCAGGTCTTGGGAAGATTTAAGGGGACAATAACATGGACGAAGGAATTTTCAAAGTCAATCTTTAAAAAATCATATCTACGAATATGAAGTGCAAATATTCAAGTGAAAACAAAGAGGAAATTTACTTGATGTTGATTTTATCCAAAGAAACTCAGAGCTCTTGAAGATTGCCTTCAGTTGTTGACCAACAACACCAACAATCTTATAAGATGGATCAAGATAAAGGCAAAAGACATGAAACCAATCAACAGAAGAAGAAGAGAAGTTCATTTCCAAGTCACATCCATTGACAAATAAACCTTTCATATTTCATATTTTGTATGGTTTCATTCATCATCTATATAGTATGCTAAGCTCCATGAACATCCATGTTGAAGTCCAGACCTATTATCCATCTATCCATATACTCCAAGATCATGACTTCAACCTTACTTACTTTCATAAGTTTTCCATACATCCCTACTCCATTATACCCCACTTCCCTACCTTCAAATAAAAAAGAAAAGAAAAGAAAAAGATCAAAAATATTAAAGGGGTTTGGCTATGAAAATCCAGGTTCCTGGCACAGTACAAACCCGAATTTATACTAGAAACCCAGTTTACTTGGCTAGAATGAATTCTAAAAAATAAAAAGAGTTCTTTTTTCATTTCATTTCATTCTGCTTTTTACTACTCAATATTTTCTTCTTTGCAGAATAAAAACTTGAGGACGAGTCTCAAAATAAGCAAGGGGGAGAGGGAAACAAAAAACATTTATGCTTTTGTTATCCTTTCTATCTCAAAAATCGGATTACTTCAAGCAACTTCAAAGACAAGATATTCAATTTCAAGTTATTACAAAGGGACCTAAAAATTGAAGATCATTATTCAAAAGGGACCTGTACTATTCAAGATCATCCTTCAAAGTTCGAAATCTATAGAAGTGACCTGAATTGAATCAAGTCAGAAGGGACCTGCACAAAGGAAACAAGGTTACAATTTAGGTGACAACATTTCAAGTAAAAGAAATTTACATACAAGGACTACTTTCAAAGACTACCTCATCTCAGGAACAACAAAGAAGCTGACATGAAGGAGCCTACTTCTACAATCAAGCTACAATCAATAAACAATGGAAAGTTCTGTAAGTTAACTTTTTTGTTTTAATGATTTTGATTTTGACATAATACTTGTAATTGAAAGACTAGTTAAATCTTGATGCATTATTCTCTATAAACCCTCCGTAAACCCTTTTCACCACTCTATAAACCCTCCATAAACCTTTTCCATACTTCAAATAGAAGCCAAAATCAAAGAGCAAGCCTCCTTTCTTGACCTTCACAAACAAGGAAAAATGAGAAAAAGAAAGGGTGCTCTACAAAAAGGAAATAAAATGGGTTAGTATTCAGAAGAGATAAGTTAGAATTGAAAGAAGATTTCATTGAAAACCTTGTACTCATCATCGGTTGTGAAAATAGTTGAAGAAAGGTAGTATTTAAATGTCAAAGTTGAAATAATTTTCCATGTAAATGTAAGGCAGTCATTACGGAATGATATACTCTATTTTAAAATGACCTTAAAAATGGTCATTTTAAAGAAAAACAATCTTTTAAAGACATTTTTTTGAAGATAAGAATAAAAAAATTTGTATCTTCAAAGAAGGGTATTCAAAATTCAAGAACAATGTAATGAATTGATTTCCTGAATGTATAGTGACAAAACAAAGTTGTATCCAAAATCTTGGCTACGTGATAAAAAACAAAGAATTCATGCTATGATTTTATAGAAGGATTCTCATTAATTGTAATGACTTGGTACCAACGCTGATAACAAAAAGGATTTGTGGGAATATCAAATAATGAAATTGAAATCCTACATACATAAATGAATTGAAGTGGAATCATACATGTAAAGGAGAAATCAAAGTTGCCTACGAATTGAAATCATATATGCAATTAGGAAATCAAATATGCCTACGGTATCATAGTTTCGAAAGTCCTAAGTATACTACAACATTAACACGCAAAAGTAGCATTACCACATATGATCTCATAGACTCCAAGTCAATCTCTTGCAAACCTGATGGTCTTGTAAACTCCAATTATCGGTCCTTACCAGGATTGATACGAGAACATAACAGAGCTTTCACGAAGAGTGGAACAGAGTATTCGGAAACAAAGAGAGTATAGGGAAATTTGTGAAATAGAAGGAAGTTGGGAGAACAGATAAGCATAACATGGAGTCTGCCTAGGAGCTCGAATCTGAACCACATTTTGCAAGCTAATTCACTCAGAAATTAGAACCCACAAGTGAAATCCTAGAAAATTCAAGCATGGGGAGAAAATGAAACCAGGAGGAAGGTAAGAAACGTAAACTGGTAGCTCTAATTATTTTATAAGTTTTCAGAGTTAAAACTCGTGAATACATTGGTTGTAGAAACCCTAGATTTCAGGACGAAACACCAGTTCCGATTTAGGGTACTAGTTTTACAATCACTTCCAGGTGAGATCTCGTAATTAAATCCCCAATATTTCATGATCAAATCTCTATAGAAAATCCAATTAGGAGAATAATGCCCAAATTCACATGTCAACAGATATTATATTTGCATTTCAATATCTGTGGACTTGGAAATCAATTGGAGGCCAACTACAAGTAGGAATTTGAGTTTGTTTTGTTGAAAACTGTAAAGAAGCAACATCTGGCATTGAGAATGGAATAATCAAATAGGACTTATGAAAGTAACGGATGACTAATATAATTAGTCTTTTAAGTTTTTTTAAAGAACCCTCTCTCAAAGCAGTTGTGTTCCCAAGCTACAGGGTATACAATATTACACAGCAGGGTTTCATTACAAACACCATAAATGGCTTTGACACCAACAATATGGTATGTAAAGGCCACATTTCATTTTCAATTGAAGGAAACCTTGAATTTTTGTAGATAAGGATGTAAATGGATTCAATACAAAAAGATATAAATTTATAAATGAATATAGAGGTACAGTGGTCATGATTCTCCAAAAATCTGAAAATTTTAAGAAAACACTATTTTCTGTGGTTTTTTCTGAGCAAACAAAAAAAAAAACATGGGTTTTCTTCAAAACAAGCCCAATTAGGCTCCTGATGGACATTTTTCTCAATTTCATTGTTATTTGGGATATTTTCCTGGTTCTTTCGACCCTTATTTTGTAGATCGTGTGGGCAAAACAATATTTGTTAAAATTTTGGAACATTAACAAATACACAGGAATTTTAGGGGCATTCAATTTCTAGGGAGCTGCTTATTGATTTCAAAGGGAAAAACATGACACTACTCACTTTCATGTTGGAGTTGTGCACAATTTGTATTATTGATATAATAATTATGAATACTGACAAACATGAGAGGAGTGAAATCCCCTAAGTTGATAATGAAGGCTCGAGACTACAATGAAAATCTAGTTGATTTTGATTTGTCTCAAATAAGCAAGGAAGGGTGGAGCATTTTCTTGGAGCACTTTCAACAGTTGTTGTCTGATGCTTTTTTAGAATATAAAGAAGTGGATCTCGGCTAGTTACCAAGACTAGGTACTTATTGTCAATTTTGATAAAATGTATTCCTTAACTATTCATATTTGTACAAATTATAACTCTGGTTATATTTCGAGAATTTGGCCTATTAACAATGCATAGAAATTAAAATCTTGTTCTACTCATACAATTGGTGAATAGGAAAGATCTTACTATGTGAGAGAAACTGAGGAATGTTTCTTACCTCCACCCTATTGTAATGCAACAAAGCTACCATATTTTGTGTGTAAACGCTTTGCCTTTATTTGTATGGTTTCTTCAACCTTGATGGAACTATATTTTGCATCTCTAACTAATATAATGTTCTTGTAAGGTTATCTAAAATGAAGAGTCTGCAATATTGTTCCAAGAAAAGATTAATATTTTGGACTCTGGAGTATCATGGAAATTCCTTAAGGGGAGGTTGTGAATGTCAATTATAGGCATTTTGAAGATCAAGTGAGGCTAATATGGTTCTATTTCCAGCATTTCTAGAATAGAATGAAGATTGATTTGGAAATATTTTGGGAAATAAGATCAATATCATGAATTGGGAAAAAAAATGCTTTTAGTTACTTGGCATTGAGAAATGGAAATTATAGCTTGGTTGATACAAAGCTATGGGATGCATAAGGACATTAATAGGATTCAGATAAAGATACCGTCTTTCAACATCAAAGGAAGCTTTGAGACACCTTCAAAACTATGGTAATGGACACGATTCACATGGCAAAGAGTTCATTTAATCCTTGGATGTGCTCAAATTCAAGATCCTTTGATTAGGCAAATAAAGGACAACTCTAATTGAATTGACAAACGAGGAAATGGAGAGGGTTGTTATACTTATTTGAGCAGTACAAGCAAAGGCCACTACGTTAGAAAAGTAAAGGAGGAAGGAGGTCCAGATGTTATAGGTCAATTTGGGCATCATTCCCAATGACCTGGTTAACTGGGCATCATCTCCAGGACCAATGCATAGGGTCTATCATCCCCTAACATTTCAATTGCTATATGCCCTAATACAAAGAAGAAGACAGATTAATCAAATACGTTCATCTGCAAAGGTTTCCAAGGTTTTGAAGTTTATAATATATCATATGAGAGCTCATCAACGCTGCTTCTAAAGGGCCTAAGTGTGTTGCATATGTAGGTAGCCCCATGCAAGGCTGCTCTACAAAGCACTTCCTCACATATATGGGTGCGTTGGTCACATTGGGAGCAAAATTCTCATTGTTCCGGAATCTCCACTTGGCCAGTGCCTTCTAGAAGAGTTCACATGTGTCAAACTTCAAATCCATGTGTCCATTTGACATCTACAATATTGGGAACATGTCTTGCCTATTATTGGAAAGCCATTGATTGTAAAACTACCTCAACCTCTCTATAAATTGAGCACAGATCTTAGTGTTTGAGAGGGAAGAATTTGTGTAGAGAAATGTTGGTGGATTTTACATTGAGAAGATTGATTTGAGTGACAATTTACTGGAGATATCTGCATTGTGATGAGGTTGGGATGCTGCTGGAGATGGTGACACAAAATTAGTCATTTGGTTGTAACCTCCCCTTCTATCATTAATAAAGAAAACATCTTACTTTTCCCTATATGCATCTGTATTGGCTTTGATTTTCCATATTGCAAGATCTTAGTTGATGTATATGGTTTATGCTTTATTGATTTAGAAAAATAACTTGAATAGACATTTTTATTATTGCTATCTTTTGTTGTTTAGTGTTCATTCTTGCAGGAAATATTTTGCACAGCCAGCTGGAATTTGAAGCTACAACGGAAGCGATAGAAGGAATCATTTGGAAGCGCTTGGATTCCAAGTAAGCATCTAATCCATTTTATGTGTCTGTTCTTAGTTAGGAAAAGTAGTCATATAGTCTTTAACCTATTGTTCTAGATTAACAATTGTCTAGGGAAGTGTGTTTTATCCGTAATTCACAATTCTGTCCAACAAATTGGCGACTACACTGGGGAATATTACTCTTTATCTTAGGTGTTTTAATCTCTAATTTTCTCTGTTTATTCACCCAGTAGTTGTTACTCATAAAGATTAGGCTTTTTAAGATTCAAATTTGCAAAAAAAGTGTGTTAAACAGCTGTGTTTTTCCTTTGACACTACGCCCAACGCACTCTTGGACACGACACAGTGCTTTGCATAGCACTATATCCCTTTCAGGCCTGCGTTGCAAAGCACTGTCTCTCTTTAGAGACTGTGTTGCCTCCTGAAGCCATCCAAATTCCCTTGAATTTGTCTTTGCATTTTGTTTCAGTTTGTTTGCTGATGTGTTTTGAAAAGCCTGAGCCTCATATTGACCAGTGAATTCATCTACCTCTTCCTCCTTTGAAAGAAAATTTGTTCAATGTTTGTTTAAAGCACTTTTCTTTATCATTGGCAAGTTTATTTCAAAGTATTTTTATTGTCGCATTAAATCCATTTTCTTTTGAAAAAGGAAATTGTCATAAAATCTTCGTTTCCTGATAGGAGAAATTGTTGTTTCATTCCTCATTTTTCCTTCAAAAGAGAAATTGTTGTTTGTATTCCTCATTTCTCAAAATTAAAAGGCATTTGATTTTGTTGGTTTAGTGCACTTAGTTTCTTTTCTGCATTCATAACATTAAAGGAACTGAAAAGAAAAATATGCATTTGCATGTAGTGGTTTGTGTGTTATGCAAAAAGGAACAATTAGGAAATCTGCATTTAGTTTGTGTTTTCTGATTTTTTTGTTCACAAATTGATTGCTCTTTCCCTCTAGTAGCTAGGATTTTCATTGAAAAACTAATAGTGAAAGATTTCTTATCATTATTAGTTTGCATTTTAGGAATTTCCACTACATCATCGCAGTGAACCTTGAAAGGAAAATTGATAAACAAGATCAACTTAAAATTTATCTCAATTTACCTAACAAAGCATTGGAACCATAACAATAACATTTAGAAGGTCTAGGCTAGAGACGTGTTCTAGTGTCGTAAAACATAGAGGTTGTCGTTAACTTGTCTGTGATACATTCTGAATGTGATACCTCACTCCATGTACGTAAGTATATCGTAGCTCATCCACGTACTTTCGGGTATATCGGGCGGTGTTATAGTCTGATAAGTATAAAGGGATGCTCTCACTGTGTAATTTCACATCAGACAATGCTAATACGGACTTGGGCCTCCACGTACCTTCGGGTATATTTGGGAGGACAAATTTTAGGTGCTATCCATCCATAGTGAACCGAGTCAGCTGCCTTGTAAATTGTGATACACCAAACACAGCATTCGGGGAGATTGTCTGCCCGTACTTCTTGGTTCGCCAGGAGGTATTCTGTAGTTCACAGTTTCTTGGTAAACCCTTTTGCCTAGCATTACCCTTTTATTTTGTTTACTTGTTTTTGGTTAAAATAAATCAGTAATCGTGGAAGAACAAAATCCTTTTCCCCATCATTCGCGCAGACTAGCATTGAAACCACCTTTACCACCAGAAGTTACTTCTGGACGGAGAAGGTGACATCACTCTACTGAAACCAGTACTATCAGTACCTTCGGTGAAGCATCATCTTCCCATATACCAGAGTTGGCACAAGTTGTTTCTACACATCCCGGTTCTTCTATTGTTGTCGAAACAAAGTCTTCACAACTACTCGTGGTCACAATCCATCCAATCAGTGAGACCATACCTCCCGAACCCAACGTTGTTCAACCAAAAGTTGATCCAGATCCCATAGTGCTTTAGGGGGTAGCTATTATTGTTCAAATTTGACATCATCCCCAGGACCAATGAAATAGGGTATATCATCCCCTTATATTTCAGTTGCTATATTCCCTAAGTGGAGAAAATCTTGATCCCGAAGTCGAACAACCGGAAGTTTTTTTTGTATTGGTCACTCCACAATCTATTGTAGCCATTGATTCTCCCATATCGTGCAGTCAACCACCTAAAATGTACTTTGGGCCTGACAGCGAATTTCTTCCACTAGGTTTTATTTTGATTGAAGAAATATCACAAGACGAGACACCTTTAACTCCAACTCATTTTCGGTAGGAGCTTTACCTGTACAAGTCTTTTCCTCAATCACCTTCCTTTGCTTTTGTTGATCTTGTTTCACTTCGAATTCTCGTAGATTCTATAGGGTATACACTAGGTAATTTGACCATGGTTGAGATAACATCCCAGACTTAACCATCTATTTCAGCTGTGACAACATCTATTGTTGCTTCATCTTCAATTTTTTGTCCATTGAATTCACCCATGTCATCATCTGGAATCCTATCTAGTTCCTCCTTTATGAGTATTGAACGGCTTGATCCTTTATTCACATCTTCAGTGCAATATCATATTGATCACATCAGTTATTCTCCTTGGTGGCCAATGATACCACAGAAATTGCCCTCGAAAATTCCAAAATTCAATGAAAACCCTGGAGAAGACCCGTCAACACACGTTATAACTTATCATTTGTGGTGATCCTTAAATGGTGACTATGTTAGACTACGTCTTTTCAAGCACACACTCACTAGTCCAACTACACAATGAGGATGGTTCTTTTACTATGTCAACCTCGTTAAAAAATGAAACAGAGTCATGAGGATGGTTCTTTCACTGTTTCAACCTCATTAAAAAATGAAACAGGTTTTGAGGATAGTTATTTTTTCTTGTGTCAACCTTGTTAAAAAATGAAACAAGTGCCTTTGAGGATAATTCTTTTTTCTTATGTCAACCTCATTCAAAAATGAAACAAGTGCCTTTGAGGATAATTCTTTTTTCTTTTGTCAACCTTGTTAAAAAATGAAACAAGTCATGAGCATAGTTCTTTTCCCGTGTCAAGCTCATTAAAAAATGAAACAAATCCTCTCCTAATTATGACGAGTCTTCCATCTGATCTCGTAAATGAACCTTCATTCCATCCAGCTATCAGTAACTAATATTCTACTTAGGTGAATGAAATGAAGCTTGGGGGCTATCTACTCTTGCAGGGGGCATTCAACATAAGCTCTTGCAGGGGGAATTCAAAACATTCTTACTTATTACACACAATCAGCAGCTGAAGTTTGGGGGAAAAATAAGGTTCAGAGCTCCAAAATGAAAATGGTAACTATGGAATGGTAAAAATGAATAGTAAACCTCTTTTTAACAGTCATTTAATTGTTTTCAAATCATATTTATTGCTATGACTATGGTTTTATTATGTTTTTATCATGAAACAGGTATTTTTAGTCAATTTGATGTTCTGAACAGGTCTTACAACTGATGAATAGATTATTCGTGTAGATTTATTTCAAGAATAATTTGACCAGAAAGCATAATTTTTCTCCTTATTTTTCGAGCTTTGTTAAAAATGAAAAAGGATTTGAAGCGCACTTTTATCTCTTTTCGAGCTTCTATAACAGTGAAAAAGGAACCCCTTGAGTCTTCTTTCAACTCTTTTCAGACTCCGATAATGTGAAAATATTTCCGAGCACTTGTCTTTTCGAGCTCGTAAAAGTAAATGAATTGATATCTACTCAGTATAAGTTTAACCCTTTTTTGGACTGAGATAGATTATTTACGAAAAAGTAATACCTTGGTTAAACATGACCAAAGACGTTCTCTCAGATATTATTTTACACTTTTTCAGATCTGAGTGACAAATTTACGAAAAAGTACTTATGGAGTTTTCTTTCGTCCCCTTTTTCAAACTCTCTAAATATGAAAAAAGATTGAGCTATCACTGTCGTTAATCTCGTTAAAACATAAAATAGTGACGGGCTTGTCGATCATGGCAAGAATCGAGTTTCATTCATTGCTAGACTCATTAAATTATTAAATAGCGATACTATATTCGCCCGAAGGGTTGAATTATAGATCAAGTAAATGTTATCCTCCTCAATCTTGTTAAAAAATAAAGAGGTACTGGTCAACAAATGACCAAGGAAAATTTGGGAAAAGTGAGAATTTTTTCTTTTTGTTAGCAAGTCGCTCTTGAACATGACACTTCACTCCATGTTCGTGACTGTTTGGATTGGGTAATCATCTTGATGGTTCATTCATACCTATGGTTCATCATACCTTCACTTCGGTTTTGGGTCAATGCTTCCAACTCATCACAGTGTCGCCGATATGTTCAAGAGAATTCATCTAGTGAATAAACTCATTCTTCTGCAATACTCGTAAACCTTTATTCTCATGACCATCATCCCTGAAATTGCTATATCAAGTCATACCCTTGTCTCCGAAATCATTAACTCCCGTTTCGTAATAAGGTGGCTTCCTGTCGACAACAAATCATTATCCAGGAAGTTCACTTAGAAACATCAGATTCCAGTACCATGAGGCTTGTTACAGCATCGACAAGATCCTCGCTTCTGGACTTTTGACTGAAAGATTTTGTTTGGCATTCGACATCAAATCATCTATTCATGCCTTACGAAATGTACTGCAATACTTTGAGGGCCATTTTCATTAATGGTGGTTCTCTCGCGTTTGTTAACAGCTCACATCATTGGCTGGTAATCAAACGATGTCTTTCCATGTTCGACGACAAATCATAGATTCACATGGCTATACTTGTACCTGAATGATCGAGTGAATGAGATAAGAAGACCCTGGATCTATTTTTAGCCATCCAGGCTGCGATTTCAGGATTTTTGTACACATAATCTGTACAGTGACCTTACATACAGATCGTCATCCAAACATGGGCCTATATCTGTAGGCATGTCTACATTGGACAACATTCCAATGTCGACGACTTTCTGAATTATGTACATGTTATTAGATTGTTTATTTGATGAATATAGGAACGCCTACCCTCAGCAATTATGATCAAAGAGGATATATCATGATGTAATGTATTGTAAAATTGATGCAGGTCACCACTCCGCTTCATCTCCAACACATCACAGTGTAAAGCATATCAATCAAAATATTGTTGTTATTATTTTGACTTCATGCTTTAGGGGGGAATTGTTATAGTTCAATTCGGGCATCATTCCCGATGACCTGGTTAACTAGGCATCATCTCTAGGACCAATGTATAGGTTCTATCATCCCCTAACATTTCAATTGCTATATGCCCTAAGACAAAGAACAAGACAGATTAATCAAAGACTTTCATCTGCAAAGGTTTCCAAGGTTTGAAGTTTATAATATATCATATGAGAGCTCATCAACGCTGCCTCTAAAGGGACTAAGTGCATTGCATATGCAGGTAGCTCCATGCAAGGTTGCTCTACAAAGCACTTCCCGACATCTATGGGTGTGTTGGTCACATTGGGAGCAAAATTCTCATTGTTCTGGAATCTCCACTTGGCCAGTGCCTTCTAGAAGAGTTCACGTGTGTCAAACTTCGAATTCATGTGTCCATTTGACATCTACAAGATTGGGAACATGTCTTGTCTATTATTGGAAAGTCATTGATTGTAAAACTACCTCAACCTCTCTATAAATTGAGCACAGATCTTAGTGTTTGAGAGGGAAGAATTTGTGTAGAGAAATGATGGTGGATTTTACATTGAGGAGATTGATTTGAGTGACAATTTTCTGGAGATATCTGCATTGTAATGAGGTTGGGATTCTGCTGGAGATGGTGACACAAAATTATTCATTTGGTTGTAACCTCACCTTCTATCATTAATAAAGTATACAACTTACTTTTCCCTATATGCATCTGTATTGGCTTTGATTTTCTATATTGCAAGATCTTAGTTGATGTATATGGTTTATGCTTTATTGATTTAGTAAACTAACTTGAATAGACATATGTATTATTGTTATCTTCTTTTGTTTAGTGTTCATTCTTTCAGGAAATATTTTGCACAGCTGGTTGGAATTTGAAGCTACAACGGAAGCGACAGAAGGAATCATTTGGAAGTGCTTAGATTCCAAGTAAGCATCTAATCCATTCTGTGTGTCTGTTCTTAGTTAGGAAAAGTAGTCGTATAGTCTTTAACCTGTTGTTCTAGATTAGAACCTGTATAGGGAAGCGTGTTTTATCTGTAATTCACAATTATTTCCAACACCAAAAGTACCAAGCAAGCATGAGGATATGCTTCAAGATCAGCAAGCGGGAGTGTTGGTCTCCAATTTTGGCTTATTTTTACCTTACATATTTCATCATTTACCATATTTTCTCACCATTTTATTATCATGTTCACCTCATTTTTCCTCTTTATTCACATCAAGGTAGTCAAACTATGTAGTTTAATTATTTTACTGTTTTTATCAAAATTGAGCATTAAAATTAAATTTGGACAAAACTAGAAAAGCTTGTAATTGCCCGTTTGAAGTAATGGTTGCAGGACACTTGGGTTCGAACCAAATGCATATCTGGAAACTATGGGAACCAAGGATGGATGAACACATGTTGGTTCGCATCAAAGCAGCTAGATTGAGATCGATCGACGCTGGTCAAACTAGACTAGCTGTTAAGAAATATCCCCTGTTTTGAGCATGAAATATGAGAAAATTGTGATTTTAAGGGATTTTTTCCAGATTTTAGAGATAGGAATACTGATTTCAAATTATATGCCCTATCTAATGTTATCATAAATGTATTTGTGTGTTTTTATTCAATCAGTTTCCAAAAACTTGTATAAATATGTGACGTTTGAAGGAGGAAGACATCCATTTTTACTATATGAATTTGAAGACTTTTGCAAATCAGTGAAAGGGGTTGGTTCAGAGTTTTTGTTTCTTCTATTATGCTTTATGGATGATGTTTGATCTGGTTTCTAAATTTCTCTAATTTGATATTCACCTAAAGTGCGTAGTGGAAGCGTGGAGGGCCCCCATTGCCGATCTTGTGCACGAGTTTCTCATTGTTTTGGTACTTTCATTTTAATTTGTTGTACTTTCATTCAGTTTTTTATGATTCCCTTCAGTATATTTAATTTTTGGCTAAGTTGTTATTGATATGCTTGATAAAGGGATATTATGAATTGACCTCTTGTAAGAGAGCTTGGTATTTCTTTTCACCTTCAATAGGCTAGATGTAGGAATTTACAGGGTAAGTTCCGTAGATCAAGAACCAAAGGTCACCGCTCACAAACAAATCACAAATCAGTACACCAGTATAATCACGTGGTTAAAACCCTCAAAGAGGGAAACAGTCCACGCCCTGAGCCAACGCGGCCACTTCAGGGAATTTATTAATATAAAATAAAAGTTACATATGTTTCTCTCATAAACGGTTACCGGACAAATGACCCTCCATGCTCTTTAAATAGAGATCATGGACCAATCGGGTGTTAAGCCACGGATCAAGTGTTGTTAATACCGAGGTGAGAGATAACCGTCGGATCACTACAAATCGTGACCGTCGGATTATAAGTTACAAATGTACATGGTAAAGAAACACACTTTACCTAACTCTACACTAGAATAAGTTATTCTTAACTATTTCCTATGTGTTGGAATATCCTAACATCCCCCCTTAAGAACAACTTGAGATAGGATTGAAGGATTTACAAATGTGACACAAAAGGAACCTATTTCCTATGTGTTGAAATATCCTAACATCCCCCCTTAAGAAAAAATTGGGATAGGATTGAAGGATTTACAAAAGTGACACAATAGGAGAAGGAAGGAGGCATTAGAGCCTATCCCCCCTTAATGACAACTTTCCTAAACTCCAAGCATGGATCTAAGTTTGGTAAACTTCGCTTCTATGAGAGCCTTCATAAAGATATCGGCTACTTGATCATTGGTCGGACAATACTGCACTTCAAGAATGCGATCATGAATGAGCTTTCTGATGAAGTGTATGTGGACTTCAATGTGTTTCATACGCTGATGCTGAACTGGATCTTTACATAGCTGAATGGAACTTTGATTATCACACCAAAGTGTAGTTGGATGCTGTTAATGAAGACCAAATTCAGACGGGATCTGATGAAGCCACATGGCTTCCTTGCTGGCTTCAACTGCACCACGATACTCTGCTTCTGCTGAAGAAAGGGATATGGCACTTTGTTTCTTACAAGACTAAGTAATAGGTCCTGAACCAAGAGTGAATACATATCCTGCAGTGGACTTCCGATCATCAGTGTCACCAGCCCAATCAAAATCAGTGAAACCAATCAACAAGGGAGATGCTCTTGCACTGTAATGAATCCCAAACTGAACTATACCTTGAATATATCGAAGTATTCTTTTAGCTGCTTTCCAGTGACTTTCATGAGGTTGGTGCATAAACTGAGTGACAAGACCAATGGCAAAGGAAAGGTCAGGACAGGTATGGGTTAGATACAAAAGTTTACCAACAAGTTGACGGTATAAGGTAGCATCAACTTCAGGGGTAGTACAGTTGACTGAAAGCTTGACTCCAGACTGAATGGGAGAAGGAGCAGGCTTACAGTCTTCCATGTGAAAGTGGTGTAGAAGATCACAGGCATACTTGGACTGAGAGAGGGTAATGCCTTCCTTGGATTGCAAGACTTGAAGACCAAGGAAATAATGCAAGTGTCCTAAGTCTTTCATTTCAAAATTCTTTTTGAAGCTAGACTTCACATGGTATATATGTTTTGGATCACTACCAATAAGGATAAGATCATCAACATAAAGAACAAATATGGTGAAGTAATTACCCACCTTTTTGGTGTAGACAGTGTTGTCAGAATGACACCTAGAAAAGCCATTATCTAAGATAAATCTATCCATTTTGGCATACCAAGCCCGAGGAGCTTGTTTGAGACCATAGAGAGACTTCCTAAGGCGACAAACAAGGCTAGAGTCTTTTTGGATAAATCCAGGGGGTTGTTCCATGTAGATTTATTTATGCAAATCTCCATGTAAGAAGGCGGATTTAACATCCATATGATGGACTTCCCATTTAAAGGAGGCAGCAAGGGAAAGAACAAGGCAGATAGAATTCATTTTGGCAACAGGGGAGAAAGTTTAAGTATAGTCAATGCCTTCAACTTGTGAAAAACCTTTAGCGACAAGACGAGCTTTATGTCTATCCACTTTTCCATCAGGTCCAAACTTTTTTTTGTAAACCCATCTGCATCTGACAAGTTTTCTTTCTTTTGGAAGAGGAACAAGATCCCAAGTATTGTTTTCCAATAAGGAACGATACTCTTCATTCATAGCTTCATCCCAATTTGGATGACCTGAGGCTTCTTCAAAGGTTTCTGGATCAAGTTTTTCTGGAACTTGAGCCAGTAAGGAACAGGCTCTTTCGAACTGAGAACGTGTACATCGTCGATCGGCAGGGTCACCTGCAAGAGAACCTGTTGCATCCCGAGTAGAGCGGACCCATCATGGAAGCGGTGGAGTATAAGGAACAATTTCATGAGCTGGAGGAGGATTTTCATCCTCACTGCCATCATCTGAACTAGAAGGAATGCTATTAAAAATAGAACAGAGAGAGAGAGGTGACACATATGTCGAATCAGGCTCGCAGGCCAAAGGTGGCACACGCGCCGAACTAGGCTCGCAGGCCGATATATTTTCATCAAACTTTACATCTCTTCTAATGATTATATTTTTGGATTTAGGTTGAAGAAGTCTATATCCTTTGACATCTTCAGAATATTCAACAAAAATACATTTTTCACTCTTAGGTTCTAAGGCTTTATGTTTCGCATCTGGAATATGGGCCCACGCATCACTTCCAAAAACATGAAAGTGACTTACATCTGGTTTGATTGAGCTCCAAGCTTCTTCTGGAGTTATATTCTTTAAAACCTTAGTAGGAGTGCGATTTACTATGTAATTTACACAGTTAATAGCTTCTGCCCAAAAATTGAGACCAAGTCCTTTAGATTGAAGCATACAATTAGCCATTTCTTTTAAGGTGTGATTCTTCCTTTCAGCTGCACCATTTTGTTGTGGATTATATGGAACAGTATGTTGCAATTGAATCCCATGCTCAGTGTAGAAGTTGATAAATTTGTTGTTAACATATTATTCGCCATTGTCTGATCTTAACTAAAGAATTTGATGTCCAGATTGTTTCTCAACAAAGGCCTTGAAGGCCAAGAACATGTTAAAAACTTCACTCTTGAGTTTTAAGAAATATACCCAAGTGCGTCTGGAAAAATCATCAATGAAAGTTAAGAAGTACTTGCAACCAAAGAAAGAAACAACAGGAAGAGGACCACATAAATCATTGTGCACAAGTTGAAAAGGCATTGAAGTGTGCCAAGAGGCACGTTTGTCAAAACTGTCCTGATGATGTTTTCTGAGTACACATCCGAAGCAAACACCATCTCAGCAAGATACCATAGGAAGGCCCGTCACCATATTTTCCTTACATAGATTTTGGCATGAGCGATAGTTTAAGTGACCAAATCGCTCATGCCAAAGTTTGCTCACATCATCATTATGAGCAACAAAAATCGAGGGAAGAGATGATGACCCAAAGTTGTCAAACTTATACAACCTTGTGGAATCATCAGCAATGCCAGTAGCTAAAATATGTTTAGGATATTTGAGGTCCTTGATTACAACATCATGAGGTGAGAATTCTACTATTTTCCCTTCACTTGAATGAGTTATTTGATAAACAGATAGAAGGTTGCATGACAAGGTAGGAACACATAGTACATCATTAAACCGACCATTATCTAGATGAATGGTTCCAGATCCTACAACACTAAGAGATCTATCATCACCAACATAAATATGTTTGGTGTTACAATCATTTAAAGAAGAAAACATGGATTTATTTTTAGCCATGTGGTAAGAAGCTCCATAATCAATGAGCCACTCATGAGAAGGAGAAGAAGAAGATACATTTAATGCATAACCAGATCTTGATGCTTGACAACCACAAGCAGAAAGTGCCATGCCTGAAGATGAAAGTGAAGAGTGCTCCAAATTGATGTTGTGCTTCTTCATTGTTGCTTCTAAGGCTTCCATCTTCTTAAAACATTTGGACTCTATATGGCCATCCCGGTTGCAAAAGTTGCAATGTCTCTCTGTCTTCTTCCCTTTGTTTTGATTTGCCTTATTATTTTGGTGATTTGATTTTTCAATTTGCGGCTGAAATTGCTTAGGGCCCTTGATTGGTTTAGGACCATATTTTTTAGGATACTACTTCTTGGGATTCTTTTGATATGGTTGTTGTTGGGCTGCTAAGGCTTTCTTAGAAGTGTTTCCAACAGTGATAAGACCAAGGAGTAAAAGTTTTTCTTGTTCTCTTATCAAAGAATCACAAAAGGCATCAAAATAGGGATTCTTGTAGGTGGTTCCTGAAGAAATGATGGCTTCTTTGGTGGAATGGAAGGCGGAAACAAATATAGAGTATGCAAGACCACGCTTAGCAAGAATGCAATATATAAGGCTACCATCTTCCTTTTTGACCTTACACCCTTCTAGAAGAAGTCTAAGGGTCTTGAATTTGGACAAAAAGTCTTCAATAAAGGAGAAATTATTAGGGTTCAAAGTAAGCAACTCATTTTCAAGCTGGTGGGCCCAGATTTGATTTTGAATGCCAAAAACATTATTTAGCTTTTCTAGGGCGTTATCAGGGGTGTCAATGTCAAAGATGTGAAATCGAAGATCTTAAGCAATGGACATTCCTATCAACCCTCGTGCTTGATCTTGTTTATTTTCCCATTTAGCAACTTTATCATCATCGGAAGGTTTAGTTTCTTGACCTGTGGCTATTCTATAAAGCCCTTTACTTCTAAATATATCTACCATGCGAGGTAGCCATTGGAAATAATTGGTGCTGTTAAGAATAACCAGGCATGCACTTTCCATTTTTTTAAAGAAATGAAGTTGAGAAAAGCTGAAAATAACTGCTCCAATGGAAATATCTCGAAAAATTAGGTTGTTTAAAAAAAAACGGCTCAAAAAACGGCTTCCGGATGAAGAAGTTATGCCTTTTGAAAAATCTGAGTTGTAGATGCCGAATAGTTACAGGAACGGGATGAAGTGCGACTTTTTTTTAAAAATTCCGCTCCTTTGAACAAAAAATTTTTACAAAAGAAGCTTGAGAAGGAGACTTGAACCCAAGATCTCTATTCTCATAAACTAACCCCTCACTAAGTGAGATAGTAAAAGGATCATGTTATTTTAGAAAGGAGGAAGGGGGGATGATTATTATTATTATTATTATTTTGTGTGCGTGTCTTTTCCTACACAAAAAACAAGCAAAAAAAACGAAATGCAAATTCTTACGGCATAATGTTAGATTCTCGATTAGCCTTACCGGCAACTATTATTTTTTTCACTATTTCTGATTTCCCGAGATCACACAAAGATGCGAGGAAAGAGCATATGTAGAAAAACAAAAATCCCTTTTTCCTGTTTCTGATTTGCCGAGATCGCACAGAGCGCACAACAAAGAGCATACACAGAGAAGAGGGTATAGATTCGGCAAATAAATAAAACCTTAATACAGAATAAAAATGAAATAAACAGAACTATTAACAAATATAACTGCAATCCCGGATGCGGGTGAATTGGATGGCGATTAAGGCGATGGGAAATGGGTGTGGCGAAGTGTGGAGACACCTGCCCACCCATGTCACGGATGGCAGATGGCAGACGGCATTTAAGTCCCACTGTATTCATATCTACTGCTTTAAGTTTTAACGCAGCTCAAGATCCGACCTCCACTCCTGTTCGCGATTCCGCATGCTCCAATATGCTTCGGCCTTCGGCTCTCATCAATGAGAGATTTATGACGGGCGTTCTTCGATGCCTTAGCAGTCGAGATGATAAAATGGAGTTTCGCTCTGGTTTTTCTGAAGAGCCACAACCGTTGAACTGCAAACGCTCTCCGGTTGCTGGGTTACCATGCCTGCGCACTTTGACGGGAAGGAGAAGCCAGTTGAACTGTTGCTTAGACCTTGGTGACAATCTGCATTTCTCTCGTTCTGGCCTTTGTCTGTCTTCCTCGGTTTCTTGGAATCCTCCCATTTCTCAATCCACCGTCAATCCTGCTTCTCCACCTCGTCTTGCGCCCTCTGCTGAGACTTCACCCATGCCTCACCTACATCATAGGATGCGTTGCCGCAAGGGTAGCACTAGAGGCCAACCCCTGCATGCTCCCTCCAGCCCCAACCGAGTCGTCTTCCCACTCCAGAGATTATTTTTCAGGCTGTTATCCTCACACCAGAAGTGGGAGGGGTCGTGTTCTAGGAACTGGCCACCGTTTGGGCTCCCCTGCTCCTCATTTCCCCACCGCTTTTCCTTCTCCCATGACGGGCACGGAGTTTTTTTCCTTTAATTGCTCTCTGAACTGCCCTCGAATCACTTCAATCACCGTGGTTTTCCGTGAAGAGGCCCATGTGGAGGAACAGAGTACCCGTCCAGTGGGTCTGAGCACAGAGAAAGCCCAGCTTTCGGGCCTTCAGGAGGGGCACGGTGGCGTGAATGAGCAGGAACAGGAGGCTCAGGTTAGTAGGGCTCGTGATGAGGAGATGGCACATGGAGATCCTGGACCTTCCGTGTCTGAAGTTGCTCCCACCATGGACCTGTTAAAGAAGGATGGTGACATGTCTGCATTATGGTGCCGAATTGTCGAAGAACCACTGGATGAGTAGCTGCTTCTCTTTGGTTTGGTTTTCTTGCCTCGCGGTCCACTTAACTGGGCGTGTTTTTGTTTATATTACTGTGTTGGACCTCTGTTTTATTTTTGAATTTTGTAAACAATGTAATCGTCAAAGATATCAAACGATGGTTCCCCTGCGCGGGCAATGCAACAACCTGAAAAACGCTCAAGGCTGGTTTCCCCTTATGAGGGTAGTGTTCTCTTTTGATTTTTTTGTCAAATTTTCCATAAGTCTGGGCAATGTTTTGACTTCAGTCATGCTGTAATTTTATTTCCACTGTTAATAGATTAACCTTACTTAGAAAAAAAAAACAAATATAACTGCAAAATAGATGTTTTATACCTCCAGATCTAAACCGACATAACTTGGGCAGCCGGAAACCTTTTCGCATGAAACGAAAGGCGTTCCTCACTGTAACAAACGCTCCGGACACAACCGAGCAGTTCTCCAAGCCAAAAAATGTTCAAAAATAGTATATCTACAAAATGGCATTCACATGCAGTCACACCGGCTTCGGATTTTGATCAACAACAGACGCGACCCTCAAAATAGCTCTGATACCATGTAGGAATTTACAGGGTAAGTTCCTTAGATCAAGAACCAAAGGTCACCGCTCACAAACAAATCACAAATCAGTAGACCAATATAATCACGTGGTTAAAACCCTAAAAGAGGGAAACAGTCCACGCCCTGAGCCAACGCGGCCACTTTAGGGAATTTATTAATATAAAAGAAAAGTTACATATGTTTCTCTCATAAACGGTTACCGGACAAATAACCCTCCATGCTCTTTAAATAGAGATCATGGACCAATTGGGTGTTAAGCCACGGATCAAGTGGCGTTAATACCGAGGTGAGAGATAACCGTCGGATCACTACAAATCATGACCGTCGGATTATAAGTTACAAATGTACATGGTAAAGAAACACACTTTACCTAACTCTACACTAGACTAAGTTATACTTAACTATTTCCTATGTGTCGGAATATCCTAACACTAGACTTATCAAATATTTCTTATCTTATTTAAGTTTTGATTAAGTTATTATTGATATGCTTGATTGGGAGATATTATGAATTGACCCCTTGTAAAAGGGCTTGGTATTTCTTTCACTGTCAATAACTAGACTTGTCAAAAGTTGTTCATTTTATGTGTGATTGATTTGATGCTATTTAATTCATTAATTGATTAAGAAAATTGATGATCTAAAGGTGTTAATATTGCCATTGAAGGCTTTTTGAATCCTTTTCCTGTAAGGGAGAATGAAGCTTGCTTGGCAATGATAATCAAGATTTCAACTAGCTAGGTGTTAAACTTGTAGAATCTGCTTCTAAACCATATATGTTGGAGTGCTTCTAAGATTACGAAAACCGGATTGATAAAAGGATTGATGATATAATTTGAATCCTTAAATTGGTCCAACACTCCTTTCTCACCCTTGGGACACTATGGAGGATAACATGTCCTTTTCCATGGAACGACTTGAATTGGACGGAGGCCAACATGACAAATTTTGGAGCCAAAAATTACAATTTAAAAGTTCAATTTTTCTTCTTTTAAAAGTTGCAATAGGACTTTGACTCAAAATAAAATTTCTTTTGACTCTAGCATTTGAAATATGCTTTTCAATAATAAATATAAGTACATAAAGTGGCCAAATATACATTATGAACATTGACCATAGTTACAAATTCAACACTCCATAAAATATGGTTGAAGTCTTCCACATTTTATCAACTTTCTCAAGTGATATCAAGCGACCTTTCGCCTCTGTTGTTTTTTTTCCTATCAAAGGAGGAGGGAGCACCAAAATTGTTGGCACTTTGGACACTTCAGTATTTGGGGAAGGCCCTTGCCTCATGCTTATGCTTTCAACCGAAACTCATGGCCTAGCTCACATAAGGTGACAACAAGATACAAACTATTGTGAAAGTGGAGAAATTGGGCTCCGGTGTTCCATGTGGGGACCTGGTCGACGAGGAAGGCAACCTCGTGTTTTCAAGTTTCCCTCCCTCATTACTCTCTGGTTCAAATTGAGCTACTATTGTTTAGCTTCAAGCATATTGTACTTTTATATATCTAGGAACATTTTGTTAATCTAAATTGTATGTTCTATTTGGACTCCAGTTTATATAGTGATTATAGAGCCAAGACAAAAGTATATAATATTGCTTTTGGAAAAAATTTACTTTTATTCTACCACTAGTCTGATTCCCCTAGTGGCGGACTATGGTAGGAATTGTCAATGTATATCTTGTTTTTCAATTAATACAAGTTTTTGTGAGCTTCAAAAAAAGTCTTTTATTAATATTTTTCTTTGTTTTATGAATATAATTTATTTTAAACTATATTTATTTAAAAAATCTCCTTGAATTTGACCTAGTAAACTACAACCTCTTCATCAACAATATACATCAGAAAATGATTTAAAGATCATAAGATTAAATCCACAATCATAAGATTAAACACATGTTTGATATCTTTTAAAAGAAATTTTATCTTACCATCCACAAAATAAATCTTATTATATGCTTTAATACAACCCAAACTACATTTTCATGTGTGTATGTGTTTAGATTTATTCATGTATCCTAAGTCACTTTTACTAAGATTTTCATTACCAATAATTTACTTATCAAACCATTTTCTTATATTAGAAAAAACGTATTTTAATGGATATAGATAATAACCTCTTTTTAAAAATAAGTAGCATTTCATCTTTCTATTTAAATCCTATTACTGCATGTAAAAGAGAAAAAACTCCAATTTTATTTTCTATTTTTATTTAACACCCCCCATCCTCCTGTTTTTTTTTTCCATTTGTATTTGAGTAACCATGAATCCATTTTAAATTTAAAACAAAAACTATTTTCACTTATTTAAGTCAATTTAGACAAACAAAGATCAGCTCATTATTATTCAATTAAAAAAATTATATATTTAAAATTTTTATTATTTAGTAGAAAAAGAAATATGAATTCACTTTAGATTTAAAAGAAAATTTCTTTTCTTAATTGATTTTATAATTCAGTGTCCCAAAAAAATGGTTTCATGGGGGTCAAAAAGGTTATGGAGACAACCCATATGATGATATATTCAATAATTTAGATGGAGAAAGCAATGTTATTGTAACGGGGAGACTTTATGTACGAAAAAGAAATTCATATTTATGTTACTGGACATTAAACCTCTATATTTATTTGTTATTATTTAGTTATTATTTTACTTCATGGGCATTGTTACCGCTCAAACTAGTAGGGGTCCTAAAAGGGGATCTTTGAAGGGCCACCACTAGGTCAAGGGCAACAATGGAGCAACATCCCACTGTCACCTCGGCTAAGGCTCCCTACTCTTTACGGGCTTTCACCGATGGGAGGAGACCCATTATAATAAGGATCATGATATTGGATGGATCAATGATAGGATGAGAGGTGATCCTAAAAGCCTATTCATATGAGAGGCTAAGATATATGGCTTGCTCACTTTGAAAGCAAGATGAAAAACTCTCTAGGAAGGGCTTAAGGGAATTCTAAGAGCTAGGGTTCGAGTATATGACTTGCAAAGAAGATTTTTAGCTCCTACAATCCTTGTGGAAACTTGGCTTCCAAGTGGTATTTGTGAAATTGGATTACAATAAGTTGTGGGACCACATGGGACCAAGTGGACTTGCGGTTAGCTCAAGGGAATGGGGTTGAACAACCAATGAAGTGTTTGAAATAATCTGAGAGGAGAAAGGGGCGCAAGGAAGAAATTTTCAATTAAAATTAATGCAATGATCCCAATGAGGTTTCTAGCGTAAGGAAACCAAGGGCAAGAATCAGGCTTTGAGCTAGGACTTGCAATATCTCAATATCCCACCGTCGGAATCTCATGAAATTTGGAAGGCTTCTTGAGGACACACCAATGCAGTTGTGGACCAAAAATCGAAGTGTTCGGGCTTCTTGAGGACACACCAGTGTAGTTGTGGACCAAAAATCGAAGTGTTTGGATGGCTAGATTGTGAGATAATTGATGCCCTACGTGACATATGTAGGTTAGGCCTAGAAAAGAGGGGAAAGTGAAAGAAATAAGCTTTGAGGTGATCACCTATGGAGGACCAATGCCTAAACCTTTTGGGGAGATTGGATTCAAGTAGAATTATGACTATGGATTTTGGTTTTCTAGGTCAAGGAGGCCTCGAAGATAGCTTCGCTTAGCATTAGGGTAGCAGCAAAAGAAACCTCAAAGACTTTATAATTCATTTTGCAAAGTAGATGGCTTATCAAGATGGATTTCAACGATGAAACATCTCTAGGAACATTCATTCATTATACACGGCCCATATATGGAGCAACACTATCTAGAAACAAAATTTCCACAACTTCGCATAAATAGATGCAGTAAATTAGCCTGAGTATAGCGAAATCCCAGCAAAAATGTATGTGAAAAAATAGAAAGAAAGAATAGCTTTAAATTTCACTTACATGTATAAGAGCATATCCAACCATCAAAACGTTTCCAATAAGGAAGCTCCAAGACAAGAGAAAATGATCCAAACATCAAAATTCATTCCATGCTCCAAAAATTTGTCCTCCAAGAAGGATAGCAAAGTTCTCTAAAGAGATACAAGTCCAATACAAATGATGATGCTAAAATGAAATCACATCACTTGTATTTATACACTTCTAATGAGTTCGATTTAGTTAATTAGGCCTAATTAGCCCTTAAAATAAAATAATGTACAAGATAACTAACTTTTGGTGACAAGCCCACCAAACTAGCTCGTAAACAAAAGAATAAGCCTCTCAAGAAGACGAACGATCAATAGTACATGTCATTACGCCTTATAGGAAGCCTGATAAAGTCCATAGGTGCCATAATGTGAAATAAGACTCCCAAAAGTAGTGGACAAGGGGTTGGCCCCTTCTCCAAATAATAAACCTGTGGTGCTCCCAATGGGTGTGGGGGCACACAAGTAACACCATGTGTCTCCAAATAGATTGAAGATGCCTATAGACCATCTACAAGGGCTCGGATGATGGTGTAAGTGATGCCACATTATCATATAGGCCCTGGGTCATCTTCCAAGTGCATGGTACAACTGTAGGGCCACTTGGGCATGGTGAACCAAGTGCATCTTCCTCGTTCAATAGGTGAATCTCGAACAATCTATGAACATATCTAGGGATCCATGGAATGTCGTCTACTTCTGTGGAGGCCCATGGCTCTCTACACACACCCTACATGTGCCAATGAATCCCTCTAGAGGGTTATGGCCCCTTATAGGGTGACCAAACCCAAAATGGAGACCATCTGCAACCCTACATAAGATCCAATGCATCCCCTTGCCTTCCAGTACAACAAGTCATTTAAATAAATCAAGTAAAAGAGCTTACAAACCATTGACAATAGGTAGGCACTTCATTATGGCATGCCCTTCCATAGTGGGATTTGGTGTGTGCTAATGTCTCCAAGCTCCAAGGGGGTTTAACTAAGTACCCTATTAGGTGGTTTCTACTTTTAAAGGGGACAATATGTCCAAGGTACATCCTTCAACTGGCGGTGGCATGTAATAAAGAGATGAATGGAATATGGAAAGAAAGGGGCAACCCTGGGTCACATGTCGGGGTATAAGGGTATCTAATAAAGGAATGTCCACACTTGGGTATATAATGTATATGAAGGAGAAATTGTGGTGCATGAGTTACCCCGGCCTTGACGTTTCCACCCTTCTTCATATGCCTTTTGTATTATATGATTTTTCTTTGATTAACTGCTCGGGGCTTAAGGGATAAGAGCATGATGTGTAAGGTATAAAGTGGATATCCCCTTTAAGGTAAGGTGTTTCATTTCCCACTAGTGGCTGGGATAGTCATGGGTTCTTGAAGGATAGAGGAGGCTCATTTAGGGCTTGTAGGAACCAGGGTGATGGCCATGGGAATGGGGTAGAGCTCATGCATTGGCTTTTTCCCACATGATAAATGTGTTTATCCCGACCATATTTTGCATTTTGTGGTACATTTTTCCGTTAAATGTGGCCAATTATGCTTTCACTTTTCTTTTCAGCTGCATCAACCTTTGAAGCATCGATTCAGGTCTGACCCAAGGTGTGGGCAAGGGGAAGGGGAGGCTGAACCTATGTGGACCCAAGTGGGAAAAATGATGAATGGGGTTATAATGAACGAAAGGGGAGCGACATATGTGGATGAGGGAGTGGGACCACACAACTAAAATTAGGGTTTCCCATGTAGTACCATCCCTAAATCCCAAAGGTCAATTAAAGAAATCCCACAGTGTTAGGACCCAAGGGTAACATCCAAAAGAGGTCAAGGGGACAAGAGTGCAAACCTAGCCCACTCTTTTCGCTGAATCACCGCATTAATCCATGCCTAGAAGTTTCCATGATAAGTAAACTACAATACTCAACTACCAAATGACAAGCATACCCTTAGGTTCGGGAGGCCCACCTCCAAACATACGATCATGACAGATGGGTGAGGGACCACATGGCTAGGTCAGGTGGAAGAGAAATAACACAACGAGCTAGTTGGTGGCTATAAGGGGTTGTTGGATGTCGGTTGAGGACCATCTTGGAGAAAATTTTATCATAGGGATATCACCCACAAAATGGTGGGTAACATTTGGCTCCAACTGAGACGTGATATCTCGAAAACTGGGTGAAGCTACTCGAACAAGAGGTCATGAGAACACCAACAATCTCTTGGTTACCATAGACCTGTTATATGCACATATCAAAGGCTAAACCCACAGGGAAACGTGTTTTTATGGTGTCTTATGATCACCCATGCTTAATGTTAGGTCATAAAATCAACAGAAACTAAAATATGAAAAATTTAATCTAAATGCAGCTAATCTACCATGAGAAATATCATATGATGTTAGTTCTAATGAAAAAATAAGCATGCAATGCATCCTACTCTAACATGCATATGACGAAGCTAATATCAGGTGTAATCATAAATCCAGTGCAACCAACATATCACCAAATCAATATAAATTTGTTTGCTTATATGATTACTCATGCAAAAAATGCCAAAGTGAATGCAAACCCAAACACATGGAAGATGATGTGGGTGGGAGGTGGGAAAATATGGTTTCCATGTGAGGTAAGAGGAATCCCTAAGAGAAGGAACACAAGTCAATCTAGGAGTGTGGGGCCTTCCCTCTAAGCACACAATGGTGGAATGAATGATTATCCTTAATAACTTCTTGTCACAATCATTGCTCATAGTATCTTGATTTGTAGATGCCACAAGGTTGTGATGAGAGGGGAATAAAGGGTAGGGGAAAGGAGTGCAACAAATAGGTTTCTCAAGGTGTTGGTCACGTTGGAGAGGGAAGGCCATGTAGTGATCAAAACCTTGAGGGTGTATCCAAGGAGGTAAAGTATAATTAATGAGGGGCTCTTCCTTGACACTATACCCGAAAGGGGGAAAGGGATCACTATCACTTGAGATCATATGACAAGGGGTGAGGGAATCACTTGATGAAGACTCAATACGATGAACAATACGAAAAGGAAAAGGGGAAGGCAAAGTATTGTATTCAATGGGTTTATCTTCCCCAAAATCACAATATAAAGGCTCAAGTGATTTGGATATAGAATCATATTGAGGAGAGGTGGTAGTCTTACTGATCTACTTAATATTAAAGATTGGGTCTCTTCTAAAAGGAGGATTGATCACTTCCAACTGTCCCTCTTTATGCAAGGTTAAATAATAACTCTCCTTCCCAAGGGTATCAATGGATATGTCATCATAAATAATGCCCAAGAGAAAGGGAATACCAATCTCAACCTCATCCTCCTTTTCGGTGTTGTAAATGGGAGCACAATAAAATTGAGGACCAACAATTTCCCATTTCTCATTTTCAATGTAGAAATAATCTCCAATAACATCCTCCAAGGGGCTAATGGGATCACCTTCCTCAAGGTTCTCAAAAGGAGAGCCATCACGAGTAATATCCTTGAGAAAGGTAAGGTTAGTCTCAACTTCCCCTTACATAGACTCGTCCTTCCGAACACGTGTTCTCAAAATCATCCTTTTCATCATGTGGACCCAAGGAGGACTTGTCTTTCTTCTCATTACTTAGATTCTAAATGTCTTGATGATCCTCAATGAAGGATTCCTCTTGCATGCCATATGCAGGGTATACTTGAAAATGTCTAAGAAATCCATCAACAGACTCCTCAAAATATGAGATGCTCTTAGGTTCATGATCATGCATCCATGAGTTATGACCACTGAGAGATCTCATGAACAACAACATAAGGACATCTTAGTGAACCACTTTCTCTCTTGAAGCATGTGCATTAAATATTTCTACATGGTCAATTGTGGAGAGTGGATCACCATCAAACACGGGCACACCACGTAGCATCCTTCCTGCGACATGATTAGGGTGCCCAGGGACTCTAGCGATGTCCAAAGAGTGAAAATTATCAAAGAAAGACAACCTATTTGAGATATACATGAAAAATATGTAGGAGTCGCCAAGGTGAATTTAAATATGCCTAGAAATATGCTTGCTTCACCCTACAAGCATCGACCTTAAAGTTCAATGAAGAACTAGGGCTTCGTTCTTCCAATGGAGTCACCAATAATGATATGTCAATATGTCATATGGGGAACAAAACACATGTCTCGTCCCTCGACAACGATGCCAGAAATGTTACTGCTCAAACTAGTAAGGGGCCTAAAAGGGGATCCTTCAAGGACCACCACTAGGTCAAGGGAAATAATGGAGCAATAGCCCACTCTCACCTCGACTAAGGCTCCCTACTCTTTACAGGCTTTCATTGATGGGAAGAGACCCATTATAATAAGGATCATGAAATTGAATGGATCAACGATAGGATGAGAGGTGATCCTAAAAGCCTATTCACAAGAGAGCCTCAAATATATGGCTTACTTGCTTTGAAAGCAAGATGAAAGGCTTCCTAGGACGGAATTAGGCAAATTCTAAGAGTTAGGGCTTGAGTATATGATGTGTCAAGAAGATATTTAGCTCCTAAACTCCTTGTGGAAACTTCGCTTCCAAGTGGTCTTTGTGAAATTGGCTTCAATAACTTGTGGGACCACACAAGAACAAGTGGACCTGAGGTTGGGTCAAGGGAATGGGATTGAGCAATCATTGATGTGCTTGACCTAATTAGGGAGGAGAAGGGGATCAAGGAAGAAATTTTCAATTTAACGTAATGCAATGATCCCAGTGAGGTTTATAGCCTAAGGAAACCAAGGGCAAGAATATGTCTTCGAGCTAGGGCTTGCAATATCTCAAGGTTCCACCGTTGAAATCTCATGAAATTTGGAAG
This sequence comes from Pinus albicaulis, assembly GCA_034641835.2. NCBI lineage: Eukaryota > Viridiplantae > Streptophyta > Pinopsida > Pinales > Pinaceae > Pinus > Pinus albicaulis. The sequence goes on from CM076577.1 coordinate 423,199,737, forward strand.
GCTTCTTCAACACACACCAACGCAGTTGTGGACCAAAAATCGAAGTGTTTGGATAGCTAGATTGTGAGATAATTGATGCCCTAGGTGACCTATGTAGGTTAGCCCTAAAAAAGAGGGGAAGGTGAAAGAAATAAGTTTTGAGGTGATCACATATGGAGGACTAGTGCTTAATATTGTTTGGGAGATTGGAGTCAAGTAGAATTATGACTATGGATTTTGGTTTTCTAGGTCAATGTTATACAATATTTTTTCACTCCCAGTCTTGTATCCTGAAGTGTCGCACTTTGTGTCATTGATGCCACAATTGTCGCAAGTGATGAAAGATGTCACAAATAATGTATTCAACATGAAACATGTTTGGGGATATCAAGAGAATATCCCTTAAGAAGTGGAAGAAAACTTGCCTTAAAAAGATTTTGAAGAGCTTGTCAAAAGCCTTGTTTTGCAAGCCTAGCACGTTCTACATAACTAACGTTTCGCGCTAGTAACCTCTTTCATTACACATGTATAGCATTGCTAGCGCAACTTTTATCAGGCAAATCCTCGCTGGTCCTCTTCAGGAAGTTTTTCCTAAAATGGAGGAGAAGCTTCTCATACTAGAAAGCTCAAGAACGGCAATGTGGTTTCAAGTAGTTGATGATTGGAACGAGACCTCCCATTCCTGCCCCTAGATCCTCCTTCTATGGATCTCTCCCTTGAGATGTGGAACTCCTCCTTCTTTTTATGGATCCCCAACTCCCTCTCCTTCCCTATAAATGAAATCCCCACCATCCATTGAAGGTTAGCTAGAGTAGGTTGGTTGCCATCCTAGTGTTGAATTGTGCCCAAATGTTGCCCATTTACAAAGGAGAATAGGTGTTTCAAGGTTAAAACTTGGACTTTGGAATCTCACCTGAAGGAGGCTTCCAAAATCAAGGCTTCAGTGGTTGTAATGCTCCCTTTTTCATCTATTAATAATACAATATGTTCTTTATTTCCATAAATGTGTCAGTTATTATCCATTTATTGTAATGTTCCTTGATCTGTTACATAACTTGTATTAGGAACTATTATGCTTTGTATGCATTTGTTGTCTCCACTTGTTCCTCCTTGCAGGCACTCATCTACACCAGTGAAAAGGAGATCGTGAGCTTGGAAGCGAAAGAATCAAGGTTGACACCAAGGGTATTAGCATCAGAGAGAGGAAGGAGATCTATCCTCACTTGCATCTAATATGAATTAGGAAAGATTGCATGTAATTTTCTTCTGTAGTTTCTAAATCCTCCCATAGAACTAAAGGCATCATTTCTGTCCGCGGAAAGGATTCCCTGCACAACAATCAAGGAGGCCTCAAAATCACTTCTCTTAGCATTAGGGTAGCAGCAAAAGCAGCCTCAAATATTTTATACTTCATTTTGCAAAGTAGATGGCTTATCAAGATGGATTTCAACGATGAAACGTGTGTAGGAAAATTCATTCATTATACATGGCCCATACATGGAGCAACACTATCTAGAAACAAAATTTCCATAACTTTGCATAAACGGGTGCAATAAATTAGCCCTAGTATAAGCAAAATCCCAGCAACAACGTATGTGAAAAAATAGAAAGAAAGAATAGCATTAAATTTCACTTACATGTATAAGAGTACATCCAACCATTAAAACTTTGCTAATCAAGAAGCTCCAAGACAAGAGAAAATTATCCAAACATCAAAATTCATTCCATGCTCCAAAAATTCGTCCTCTAAGAAGGATAATGAAGTTCTCTAAAGAGATACAAATCCAATCCAAGTGATGATGCTAAAATGAAATCACATCACCTATATTTATACACTTCCAATGAATTTGATTTAGCTAATTAGGCCTAATTAGCCTCTAAAATAAAATAATGTACAAGATAACTAACTTTTGGTGACAACCCACCTAACTAGCACATAAACAAAAGAATAAGTCTCTCAAGAGGTCGAACAATCAATAGTAAATGTCGTTGGGAATTATAGGAGGCTTGATGAAGTCCATAGGTGCCATAATATGAAATACGACTCCCAAAAGTAGTGGACAGGGGATTGGCCCCTTGTTCTCCAAATAATAAACTTGTGGTGCTCCCAATGGGTGTGGTGGCACACAAGTAACCTCATGGGTCTCCAAATAGATCGAAGATGCATGTAGACCATCTGCAAAGACTCAGATGATGGTGTAAGTGATGCCACAACATCATACATGTCATGGGTCATCTACCAAATGCATGGTACAATTGTGGGGCCGACTGGGCATGGTGAACCAAGTGCATCTTCCTCATCCAATAGGTGAATCTCGAGCAATCTTTGAACGTATCTAGGGATCCATGGAATGATGTCTATTGATGTGGAAGCCCATGGCTCTTTACACACAACCTACATGTGCCAATGTAGCCTTTTGGAGGATTAGGGCCTCGCATAGGGTGACCAAACCCAAAATGGAGACCATATACAATCCTACATAAGATCCAATGCATCCCCTTGCCTTCCAGTACAACAAGTCATTTAAAGAAATCAAGTCAAAGATCTTACAAACCATGGACAACAGTTGGGCACTTTATAATGGCATGCCCTTCCATAGTGGGATTTGGCGTGTGCTAATGTCTCCAAGCTCCAAGGGGGTTTAACCAAGTACCCTATTAGGGGGTTTCAACTTTTAAAGGGGATAATATGTCCAACGTACATCCTTCAAGTGGTGGTGGCATGTGATAAAGAGAAGAATGGAATAGGGAAAGAAAGGGGCAACCTTGGGTCACAAGTCAGGGTACAAGGGTAGCTAATAAAGTGAAGCCCACACTTGGGTATATAATGTATAGGAAGGAACAATCATGGTGCATGAGTTACCCAAGCCTTGATTTTTCCACCCTTCTTTATATGTCTTTTTTTTATCATTTTTCTTTGATTAACTGCTCAGGGCTCAACGGATAAAAGCATGATGTGTAAGCTATAGCAGTGGATATCCCCATTAAGGTAATGCATTCATTTCCCACCAGGGGTTGTGACAATCATTGGTTCCTGAATTATAAAGGAGGCTTATCTAGGGCTTGTAGGAACCAGGGTGATGACCATGGGAATGGGGTAGACCTCATGCATTGGTTTTTTCCCATGTGCTAAATGTGTTTGTCCCGACCATCTTTTGCATTTTGTGGTACATTTTCTTGTTGAAAGTGGTCAATTATGCTTTTACTTTTCTTTTCAACTGCATTAACCTTCAGAGCATCGATTTAGGGCCAACCCAAGGTGTTAGCAAGGGGAAGGGGATGCTAACCTTATGTGGACCCAGGTGGTAAAAATGATGAATGGGGTTATAATGAACCGAAGGGGAGTGATATATGTGGATGAGGGAGCAGGACCACACAACCAAAATTAGGGTTTCCCATGTAGTACCATCCCTAAAGCCCAAAGGTCAATAAAAGAGATCCCACAGTACTAGGACCCAAGGGTAACATCCAAAAGAGGTCAAGAGCACAAACCTAGCCCACTCTTTCCGTCAAATACCCCCATTAATCCATGCCCAAAAGTTTCCATGATGAGTAAACTATGATACTCAACTACCAAATGACAATGCATACCTTTAGGTTCGGGAGGCCCACCTCTAAACATATGATCATGACAGATGGGTGAGGGACCACATGGTTGGCTCAGGTGGCGAAGAAATGGCACAACGAGCTAATTGGTAGCTGCAAGGGGTTTCTGGCTGTTGGTTGAAGAATCTTGGAGAAAATTTTCTCATAGGGATATCATCCACAAAATGGTGGGTAACAAGCATAATACATGTATAAATAAAGACTTCATATTTATGTTATTGGATACTAAACCTTTACATTTTTTTGTTATTATTTAACAATTATTTTACTTGATGGGTATAATAAATGCATGGATGGCCTAATTTAAGTGAATACAGTCACATCAACTAAGAGCAAAGAGATAATTTGTGGGACAAATTCAGGTTAAAATAAATGCTAGAAAATATCTAAGTATGTAGCACCATACTATAATCTCCATGGATTTCATAATGAGAGAGTTAGGAAAAATGATTTTACTTTAAAGATATGTTTCTTTGAAAGAAAATTAGAATATGAGTATCATCAATCCACCAAGTGTTATGAGGATGTTAGACTCTACCATACCTACCTTTATATTAATTTGTAATTTATTATTTGAAATTTGGTTCATATTATAATAAAAATGGCCACTTCGAATTTTAATATATTATATACAACGATTTCTTTTCAAATTATCACTTGTGTTCTTTCATGACAACTCTTTATTTAGTTCAACCATTTTAATCGTAAGCAATGAAATGGTTTTACTTTTATTATAAATTTAAGTAACCAAAATCAAAAGCTAGCGAATAATCTTTCATAGCTAAACAGTTTTAAAAATCTATTTTCAGTTGCATGAATTTGATTACTGTACACAACAAATATCTCTCATTAATAGTTCTTATTAAATATTACATGCAAGTATGCATTCCAAACAAGGGTTTCAATTGGACAACAAAAATACAACAATTAGCCTTAAGGGCTACCATGGCATTTTAAATATGGATCATATTTATGAAAATAATGTAATTAAAAACTACCAACTTAAACTATAATTACATGGAATCTTTATTTCAATAAACCTATTGTCTTTCAAGAATTCAAATCCTTATTATAGAGTGGATTTGGTTTTTATTTATTTTATGTTTCTTGGTTGATTTTATTTAGCAACAAATTTTATATTCAAATTCAATCTACATATTACATAAGCATTGCAATATTGAAATTTATTTACTTTATTTTTTAATTTTAACATTTTATTTCACAACAATTTTCATAATCAAATTCAATATACATATTACTAAACATTACTATTGCATAGTAACATTTTTAGATTTCTCTTAAATCTTAAATTGAATTCACAACCAAAGCAATTTCATTGTAATGATATGAAAAGCCAACATATTTCCATGTATACATGCACAATGTTCAAGGCCTGCTATCATGCAAGTGTTTATAAACCTTTAGAATGTAACAATGCTTTGAGACTCTTTATCATAGCCCCAACCCAACAAGGACGCTATGGAGTTTTTACTCAAAGGATCTCTCAAACACATCATAATATGCATAATTATTTTCTTTTCAAACATTAAATGAAAGGTTCTACATTTAAAAAATGTGCTTTCATTGCTCATTGGCACAAAACATGTTCCATGCTCACTACACCTATTTTCTTACATTCCTTCTTCGAGGCATAGATTTTTCTTCACCTAAGGTTTTTCTTGATTCTTTGCAAATGGTTTTCACTGCAAATCACAATCACATTAAGTAAGAATTAGTTGTAAACTAGTAGGCTAGTGCTAGTAGGTTATGAGTCTTTAAAAAGAAAAAGAAATTTTAAAATAGTGATGGGTCTTTTCCTAATGCATTCTTAGTAATAAGATCTAACACGTTTATGCTAACTTATGACAAAACCATGAACAACACTATCCTAGAAGCTTAAAAAGATGTTTATAAGGGCACACATGTTTATGGTTTATCCATTTAACTTCTTCTTACTCATTATATTCCAATCTCCAAGGTCAACTTGGGGTTTATTGTTCCTCCAGTCACCATCTTCTTGCTCACTATGTTTCATGTAAGATTCCAAATGCATAAGTCATTTTTTTGTTCATATCCCATGTGATAAGGAAAGAATGGTGGATATCATAATTGAGCATAGATATACTATAGTCTCGTGTGTTTCTTTTTCCATAAATACTACACCTTGTCATACTCCCTACACTAGAAACCTTCTTACGCCCTTAGCTTGTGCTAAACATGATCAACTAACTCTCTAAACTTTGCCCCTACTTCAAGAAATTGGAAATAATTCACAAGATTATTGAGTTGTGTCACAAATTCCATTAATAGGGATGCAAAGGTAGTTTAAGTGATCCATGCACTAGTGCTCTCTATTTCCAATGCATGAGACTAGTGCTCTCTATTTCCAATGCATGAGACTCTATACCAACAGGGAGTTTGAAACGAGGTGATTCCTCATGACTATATTCACATGGCCATGAACACTACTTCAACAATTTGGTCTTGGTTTTGGTCTGTTACACCTAACAATTGTAATGTAAACATCGTGGCTTCTATCTAAGTGATGGTAAGTTGAATGTTTTGATTCATTCTTAGACCTATCTCATGGAAATGGCTCTACATTGATGATTAGCTTCCCCATTTGTAGGTTAACCAATGACCCAACAACCTTCTACAAATCCATAGTAGTTAGGTGTACATGGTGCAGTATGTCTCATTGCTTTAATTTTGTCATGTTCTCCATTTTGAGCCCCAATTCCCATACTATTGGGATTTTACACTTAAGAGTTACTTAATATCAATGTGTACTAATGTGTCTGTAGGTAAAATTTTGTTTCTTAATTTGGTTCCTTAATCTGCATATGTAATTATGTAATGTGACAGTTACAATATGTTCTAAACATAGAGTCATCTGATGACTCACATTCTCCCTGATACTAACAACTATTGATTTGTGGATTAACACTCGGTTGGTCCATGACCTTTATTTAAAGAGCTTAGAGGGCCATACTCTAATGATCATTTGTGAGAAACTCTCTTATGTACAAATATTTCTTTTGCATTAATAAATAGCCTCAAGTGACCACATTGGTTGACATTGTGGATTTTTTTCCCTTTAGAGGGATTTAAACACGTAAAACTAATGGTGTTATGACCTTTGATCTAGTTGTGTGAGTAGTTAATTAAGGTGTTCATACTATCTGAAATAACCTATTTTCCCAAATATGGTATTATAGCATGTTTAAAAGAGTTGCTCCCATTATTGATCAAGATCTTAAACCCCCATTGTTGCACGTGGCAACATATTTTCAAAATTTGATATTTTTGTACATTTCTAGATTGAGTGAATTGTTCCATTGCATCCGAAGCATTTCTTTTAGTTGGAAGCATCTTTCGTTTCACTTGAACGAGTTTCCATTTTCCCAAGATATGACCATTTTTGTATAAAGCTTGAACACACCCTTTTTAATTTTTTTAACATAGTTAATATTTTAGTTTATGTTTCTATTCCTGGTTTGCTACTCTTTCTAGTTTGCATATACTATTTTCCATGTGCTTTGTATGATATCTAAAAATAAAAAGCAAATTTGAAGGTGTTTTCTTCTCTACATATGCTCTTTACTATGTGCTTTGTGTGATTTTGACATATTAAAAGAAAATAGAAAACTTGCATTTTCCAAGGAAGTTAATTGAGATTCAACCCCATTATTATTGAGATTCAATTTTTCTTTCCTTTGAAATTTGATTCGTTTTTGTATGTGGCCAAGTTAAATTTTTTGTAAGAAAAAACAAGGGTTTTGGGGCCAAGCACACACTTATTGGAAAGATTTAGAAAGAAATGAGAAAAAAATAAACCTCCCCACTGTGAAAATTTCTGAATTTACTAAACAGAAACCATGTTGTTAAATCTTGATTTACTTCTCCCACTTACATAAGTTATTAATCTGAAAATTCTGGAGGTGAAAATTCAGCATTGATAACTTATGTAAGCAGTCCAGAATTTGATTGTTGTGCAGAGTGCCATGAACCGAAAACTAAGCTGCAGACCTTCAGTAGTTGCTGGTGGGGTGAAGATTCTACCGGTGCAGAATTTAGCCTAAGCTAAGTTGACAAAGAGCGGGAGGAGAACAACTTCTTAGTAGATTTCCTACCAAAGAAATCTGAAGATCGATCATAGGGTGATCAAAGAGAGCTGATTCGTTGTGTTTGGCAGACTTCCAAGGGAGGAATTCAGTTGTCAGAGGGAGCAAAGGGTGCATTTCTCGCCAAGGACCCTAGATCTGAGTCTCTAGCATAGAGAGGAGGATCCATTCTGACAAATTTTTGAGCAAATGGCGCCACATGAACTGCGTCATCAAGATAGGTTGGACAACCTGCTCAACTTTGCTATCTGGAAGGCCAGAATCCTGGCATTCCTGGAGGCCTACGGTATACGGGAGCATGCAGAGAAAGTCTTGGTGTAAATTTTGGATAGACAGAATGTTCTATGCTTAATGAAAATTTACTTCAATCTTCTAGGGCCCGATACAATATAGCAATCACATAAACATGAAGGTAAAATGTTGATAGAACATACCAATAGATCAACAGCAGACAAACCAATAAAATATATCAGATTTACATATCTTCTTGTCCAGCAAAGATGTAGAATAGTGTGTGCTACGGCAGTCAACAGGATGCTTCAACCAACAAAGTCTTTCTCAGGCCAGCCAACCCTCCAAGTGTCACACACACAGCCCTCAAAGACAGCTCATCAAAATTCAACATAATTCAACAAAAGAATCCATCATCTAGATTTTCGGCACCCATATTTCCGGCATCATCCAGATTTACGATATTTCCGGCATCATCTAGATTTACGGCATCCATTTCTGGCATCATCCAGATTTACGACATCCATTTCCAGCATCATCCAGATTTACGACATCCATTTTTACACATGGGAGAGAGAGAAGCATCTTCTAGGTTGAACGAACCAATCAGATCATTTGGAATGTGTGTGATGAGATGATGATAAAATGACCTCCAAGTCTCTCCAATTTATATCCATCTGTGTGTGACACATTTGTTGAGGCACTCAAGCCTACATTACAATTATGGTCGACCTTGCACATAAGTGGAATAAATTCAAAATAAATGTTCTGCTCATCCGATCAAGATGATCTTTAGATCAATCTTGCACCTCTTCAAAAGAGGAATCCAATAAAAATATTGGCATCATCATCTGAGTAGTACAACATGGAGTTTGGACCTAGTTGCCCAAAATTAACAATCCCTCTCAACTAGGGAGAACTCCATCCACCAGTGACATCCAAACATCGTGCGTCATCCTGTCATAACTTGCTTTGCTGGCTCTTTATTTCAAAAGGTGAGTCACAAAGACATCACACCCACCTGACCCGAAGTCAACTCAGAGGTTCGAAACCTCTATAGGACTGAAAGAAGTCTCATACTAACCCGAAGTTAGTTTAATTGACTCGAAGTCAGTTGGAGGTTCAAAACCTCTCTTGGTTTCAAAAGAGTCACATACTAACCCAAAGTTAGTTTAACTGACCCGAAGTCAATTGGAGGTCTGAAACCTCACTTGGACTCAAAAGAGTCATATACTAACCCAAAGTTATTTTAACTGACCCGAAGTTAGTTGGAGGTCTCAAACCTCACTTGGACTCAAAAGAGTCATATACTAACCCGAAGTTAGTTTAACTGACCCGAAGTTAGTTTAAATGACCCGAAGTCAGTTGGAGGTCCGAAACCTCACTAGACTTGATCCCAGATCAAGTGGTTGGACACGTGCCATCTTAGACATAGAGATTACGGCAATCTCTAATGCGTCCATCGGTCTTGCTATTGGTCTCTATCCACATTTCCCACCTCATTGGCCAAGATGACAGGTACTTTGTTAGGTCCCTATATTACTAGTGTAGTCCCTTATTTTTGTTAGTGTAGCCCCCTTATTGTTATTGATGTACCCTTGTAGCCCCCTTATTGTTATTGTTGTACCCTTGTAGCCCCCATATTGTTATTATTGTGCCCTTACATTATTATTGTTAGGTCGGCTAGGATTATATTGTGTTAATTTTGGGCAACTATGTCCAAACTCCATGTTGTGATGCTCATATGACGATGCCAATATTTTTATTGGATTCCTCTTTCGGAGAGGTGCAAGATCGATCTAAAGATCATCTTGATCGAATGAGCAGAACATGTATTTTGAATATATGCCACATGTGTAAGGTCGGCCTGATTTATCCCACATGCATAAGAGATGTGTCACACACCCCCACAGATGACTATATATTGGAGAGACTTGGAGTTCATTTTACACACACATTTTTGGAGGCATTCTCTTCTCTCACGGATGGTGTTGCGATTAGGGTTTCTCATGATGATGCGGTTAGGGCTTCTTGGTGCAACGTCTTGATGGAGCGTTCTTGATGAGACATCTTGGGGTTGTGTGACACATTGGGTTGGCTGACCTTATAGAGACTTTGTTGGTTGAAGCATCCTGCTGATCGTCGTAACGCCACCATTCTTTATCTCTGTTTTGGCTTGTCTTTCATCGATCTATTTAGTATGTTCTATCTGCATCTTACTTTCATGTGATTGAGCCCTAGAAGTTTCAAGTAAATTTGCATCTAGCATAGAACATCTTTAGAAATTTACATGGTATCAGAGTTGGGTTGAAGACAAAGTCCAATTTGTGTTAAGGGATAGCCAGTGAAGTGCGGATCTGCTGAGGGTCATTCAAAGGAGCAAGGTTTAAATTACTTTAGGTCCAAATAATTATTCGCGGCCAAGAAATTTGCAAGACAGTGAAGTGTAAGACTCCTACAGCTCGTGGGTGACTAATTCACGTGATGCTCGGAAGGGATCAACGAAATTTAAAAATTGTAGAGATGAAATACTCCATATAGAGGAGCCTAGAACGAATATTATTTCAAATTATTTGCAAAGAGTTGCCGCCATTTCGCAGTTACGCAAGACTATTGTACATAAGCACAAATCTGGGATGTCTAATTCCCAGCGACGAGTTCTAGCCACCCAAGAACCTTTTTTATGCAACGACCAGATTTCTGGCCACCCAATAACAATTTTATGCAGTGGATTAATCCCTCGCAAGGAAACTGTTGATTCGTCACAAGTTGGCTGCAATCCATAACCCCGGAATCAAATGTCCCGACGACGAGATCCACGCCGCCCAGAGCCCTAAAATACGTTTTTCTTTCGGTGGAGAATTATGGCGTAGTTTGTCAAAATAAAGGGAATTCAGAATGTCGTTGCCACTGCGAGTAGTAACCCGTCATAGGTCGAATATGGACTGTCAGGACCAGGAAATTCAGGAGGTCGAAGTGGGAGACAATCTTGGAGAGCTGCCAAGATTAATCCGTGGCGTGAAATTTGAAGTCCGAGAATTGAGGGCGACTAACTGATCGAATAACCAGTGACATTGATCGTAGATCAAACTGACTAAAGACGTCAACACTATGGTGTGATTAGTTGAGGCTCTGTGGGACCAAGTCTATGTGAAGTTGCACTAATCGTAGAGTTGTGTTTTTCATAAGTGTTGAAAGCCGCCTATATGGACACCATGACCACCGCCAATTGCATTTCTCAAATCTACAACGCTAAGTAGGAGACACTGATGGATTGACACTGCCACTGAGGAAATATCTGTGGGAAATCGGTAGCTTGGCAAATTACTAAAATTCTATGGATTGAATACATCAATTGTTGAGCATGCAGCTTGAATATCTAAGTGCAAGCTTCTTTGAGGCCGAGAGCCACTTACGTTTGAAGACGCAAAGCATTGTTTAGTTTGGTGGTAGGAGTTGAAGGTCAAAGACCAATTCTTGCTTAAAGCGCCATGCCCATTCCTTGGTCGAGCGAATTTCAATGTCCGTCCATCCACGTCAATGATGGTGGGGACGACACTATGAATTTATCGTAGGGCCATCGTGATTTATTTGAGGGCCATAGTCAGTGTATACTATGTAGAGGCTTAGCCAATTTGGTAGGGCCGAGACAATACCGTGTTGTGATAATGACCTGAGATACGTGACAATAATACAGTTAATTACAGCAGTATACAGACTCCGGACCTGTGGTAAGCATATTTGTGGAGGTATAACAACTCAATACAGTGATAAACATATCGGATCAGTCTCATAACTGGAAGCTCCTTCACCTGTAGTTTCACTTTCTCGGACCTGTCATAAAAGGCTAAATTTACAGACCCCAGACCAGTGAACAAACAACTTTTTGAGGCTCGGATCGCAGCCCTTGTTGGAGATTGGAATCTCAGACTTATTAAAGAAGTGTTGGTTGTGGAGAAGTATTTAAAGAACTTGGATTGCAGTAGTGTAGTGGACTGTCACCTCTAAAACCTCAGAAAAGTGTCCTCACCTCAGGTTGCAGCTCGGATAGTTATCATTGAAGAGGCTTGGATTTCAAGCTCAGTTGAAGGCTCAGAATTGGACAAGAACAATGGTAGTATTGCGGTTTCAGGATAGTGCTATGGAGAGGCTCAAAAGTGCTCGGACCTATGTGATACTGATGACTTCAGACCTATAAAATTTAACACTCGTTGAAGGCTCGGACCATAAAATAGAAGAACAGTAAGCTCAATAAGACTATAAGATTTGAGGTCAGTTTTTTCTGCTGCTGGGGACAGCCACCTATAGGGTGACTTGTGTGGGTTATCTTAAGGGCTGAGAAGGAGTGTCTCTCCCAGCTTGAGACCTTAAGGAGGATTGATTTTTATGGTCCTTCCAAGGCCGAGTTTTGCCCAAACTGGAGGATAAGTTTATGTTCTTTATGCCTTGAAGCAGAGGGTCGAGACCCTGAAAAGATGACAATAAGGTATTCTTTTATCTCTGTGATAGGGTCACAGACTCTCAATAGAATTGTGAACCTGCTCTGTGGTATTGTCTGATCCAAGAGAAAGGCAGATTCATTGGGGAAGTCTGTCCTTGTATGGTGAATAAGACAAAGTGATTTAAGGCCTAATGCATAGTAATGTTGCAGAGGATAAATCATTGTATTAAAGCCCCTGCTCGAATCATGTGATCAGCAAGCAACTCAATTATTATGTGAAGGCAAACTTGTTGAGTTGATACTTACAGTGCTTTGGAAATCTACTGTAAGAAGGCAGACAAAAGAAGAGGGATGTAAAATTGATTCTTACATGGAAAGTTTGTCTGTCTTTGAATGTTGTTTAAGGAAATCTAAGGACAATATCCATGGCTGGTCGATGAGCCTTAGAACAATGACATATGGCAAAGTATATATGACCTCACTGTATATGGCAGAGTCTATATGAACTTGATCTGTGGTATCTTCAGAGGCATATGGAAAATATATATAACCATGAAGTTTGATATCTTCAATACTGTATCGCAGTGATGAATATGATAGTGATGTGTATGATAATATTATGGCAACACTGCAATCAGTGATATGACAATGTATGATACCTGTTAAGATGTATGACAACATATGGCCCCAAGGGGGGGCATTCCATGAAAGCAAGAAGTCGAATAGATACCAAGCGTATGAGTACAACCGTACAATCTGAGCCTGGATCATTTGAAGAAGTCGTAAAGCATCAAGTCTAGATGGATGCTATGCACAAAGAGTATGAGTCCATTATGAAAAATGATGTCTGGGATGTGATCCCGAGACCAAAGGACAAAGTTGTTGTCACCTAGAAATGGCTCTATAAGATCAAGCATTGATCTGATGATAGTGCTGAAAAGTTCAAGGCAAGATTCGTTGCCCGAGGCTTCTCTCAAAAGGAAGGAATAGATTATGATGATATATTTGCACCTATGATCTATTATTGACCTTGCTACCACGCAAGGATGAAGTCTCCATTAGATGGATGTGAAGACCACTTTTTCTACATGGTTCGACAAAGGAAGAGGTGTATGTGGAGCAACCTCTGAGGTTCAAAGTTCAGGATAGAGACTCTCATGTATGCGGGTTGAAGAAAGCCCTCTATGGGATAAAGCAATCACCTCAGGCTTGGTACGAGAGGACAGATAGCTGCTTGATGAAGCTGGGCTTCACCCAAAGTAATGTTGATCCAAACCTTTACTTCAAGGTTGATAAAGAAAAGCCTTTCATTATGGTTCTCTATGTGGACGATCTCTTCCTGACAGGTGTTGACCCTCTCATTCATCAGTGTAAGAGGGAGCTCGCTTCTGAGTTCGAGATGAAATACCTAGGACCGATGCATTACTTCCTAGGTTGGAGGTTTGGCAGAGACTTGGCCAAATTTATTGTGAAGCTACTGGAGAGATTTGGTATGGTGGACTAGAAGTTCGTGTCGTCACCAATGGAACTCAATTTTAAGAAGTTGAGTGGAAATGTTGTTGGGCCCGTGCTAGCAAATCCTACCGAGTATCGACAACTCGTAGGGGCCCTGATGTGCTTAGGAAACATCCGTCCGGACGTATGTTGTGCAGTGAACACTTTGAGTCAACACATGGTTGATCCTCATAACATTCACTGGGTTGGTGCCAAGAAACTCTTGAAACTCTTGAGATATCTCTAGGGCACAATAGACAATGGGCTGAGGTACACTGCAGGGAGTTTGAGACTCTGTGGATATACTGATGCTGATTGGGTTGGCAGTGTGGTGGATCGCAAGAGCACATCTGGATGTTACTTCACACTTGGGTCTGCTTCAAGCAAGAAGCAGAAGTCGGTAGCCTTGAGCAGTGCTAAGGCTGAATACATTGCAACGTGTATGGCCTGTAGTGAAGCCACTTGGTTGTGAAAGCTCTTTAGTGAGTTGTTCGAGCATGTGCTAGATGCCACCGTTATCCTTTGTGATAACCAGAGGGGGATTCGTTTGTCAGATAATCCCATGTTCCACGATCAATCCAAGCATATTGATATCTGGTACCATTTTATCCGGGATATGGTACAGCGAGGCGTCGTAAGGCTCGATCATCTAGGAACTGATGAGAAGGTTGAGGATATTCTCACAAAGCCCTTGGGGAAGGTCATGTTCCTAACCTTCTGTGAGAATCTTGGAATTGTGGAACGACCCTATGTTGAGGGTCCTGCTGGACGATGAGCTCTAGGAGCTCCAAGGGGCTTTGGGGATAGCTACTTGGAGCTATAAGCAACCACAGGGCTAGGCTTGCCAACCTTGTTGGTGTGCTTCTACCCCATCGTTATGATATTGAGTTGATTCACCTCTCTTTGATTTGTGCCCCGTATGCATCCTACCCATCGAGTCTTAGACTCATGGGAAGTACCTCTCATCTTGGCCAATGAGGTGGGAAAAGCTAGAGACCAGTAGCAAGACCAATGGACGCATCAGAGATTGTCGTACTCTCTATGTCTAGGGTGGCACGTCTCCAACCACTTGATCTAGGATCAACTCTAGTGAGATTTCGGACCTTCAACCGACTTCGGGTCAGTTAAACCAACTCCGGGTTGGTCTGTGACTCCTTTGAGTCCTATAGAGGTTTCAGACCTCTGAGCTGATTTTGTCAGCCAGGAGTGATGTCTTTGTGACTCACCTTTTTGTTCTGAAATAAAGAGCCAGCAAAGCAAGTTATGGCGGGATGACCCACGATGTTTGGATGGCACTAGTGGATGGAGTTCTCCCTAGTTGAGAGGGAGTGTTAATTTTGGGCAACTAGGTCCAAACTCCATGTTGTGATGCTGAGATGACGATGCCTATATTTTTATTGGATTCCTCTTTCGAAGAGGTGCAAGATCGATCTAAAGATCATCTTGATCAGATGAGCAGAACATGTATTTTGAATTTATGCCACATGTGCAAGGTCGGCCTGATTTATCCCACATGCATAAGAGATGTGTCACACACCCCCACAGATGACTATATATTGGAGAGACTTGGAGTTCATTTTACACACATTTTTTGGAGGCATTCTCTTCTCTCACGGATGGTGCTGCAATTAGGGTTTCTCATGATGATGCGGTTAGGGCTTCTTGGTGCAGCGCCTTGATGGAGCGTTCTTCATGAGACATCTTGGGGTTGTGTGACACATTGGGTTGGCTGACCTTATGGAGACTTTGCTTGTTGAAGCATCCTACTAATTGCCATAACGCCACCATTCTTTATCTCTGTTTTGGCTTGTATTCCATCGATCAATTGGTCTTCAGAAATTTACATATTGTGACCCCATGGATTCCTATATATAGAAAGGAGGTTATGTCATTTGTATCATCCAAGAATTGTTCATTTATGTAATGTAAACGAGGTTGCCCCCTCGAAGTAGCTTATTTCTAAGGCGTTGACCTCTCTTTTCTTCTATTTTTGGAGCTGGTTTCATAACATTTGGAATCAGAGCTTTGGATTCTAGGGTTTCGCTGCTCCAAACAGGTCATCATGGCATTTTCGCTATAACTTTTTTTCTACGAAGGTTTAGAAGCTGAAATTTTTACAAAGTGAAGCCGAAATCTTGAGAAACATCGTGTAAAAATTTCAAATATTGGTTCGCAATATTTTCGAAGATATGATTTATGGAAGTTAGGGTTTTTTCAAGCTCCAAAATTTCACCTAAAACAGGTCATCGTGGCATTTGCACTATAACGTTTTTTCTACGAAGGTTCAGAAGCTAAAATTTTTACAGAGCGAAGCAGAAATCCTGAGGAACTTCCTGTAAAAATTTCAAATCTTGGTTCGCAATATTTTCGGAGATATGATCTATGGAATTTAGGGTTTTTTCAAGCTCCCGAATTTCATCTCAAAGAAGTGACCGTGGGAAAATCTTCATAACTCTCTCTCTAAGCGTCGGATTGGAATTCTGTAAAAAGTGGCCGCAAGTACACGGACTGTAGTTTCCTGTGTATCAATTTTAGATCCGAAGGAGGAAACAGTGACACGTGGCACGTCGTACAAGTTCGCTCTACTGAACTAGTCCATAATTAGGCCATTGTGGGAGATTGGGCATAACTTTGTCTTGAAGAATCCAAATCAGGTCAGACCTGTGGCATTCGAAAGAAGATTCAGAGGGATACTACAGGGCCGAATTTCAGATATTGAAGATCTGAAATCACAGAGATAATTCAGTTTCAATATCGAGCTCCTCAAAAGCAAGAAAAGGTGTGTATTTTTTTTCGAATTGCATAAGTCTTGTGTGAAAAAGCAATTTGAAGTGATTCCAAGGGCATATTGAAGAATTTTTATCAGTATTGGGTTCTATAATGCCTCCAAAAAATAACTCCATGCCCATTAAGCCCTCAAAAATCTATACTATGACGCATGAAGAGGAAGAATTGCAATATGAGATATTAAAATTACAGTACCAAGTGCAACAAATTTCAATCTTACAAAGAGAAATCAAAGATGACATAGATGGTTTAAAAGGAAAAATTAAGGCTAAGTTGAATGGTTTGAAGGATCAAATGAAAGATAATCTGGATAATGAAGTAATGGAAGATCACATAGAGAATCAACAACAAGTTCTCCAACTCTCAAAGGATAACCTAACTTTGGTGCAGAATCGAATGAAACAACAGGAATATCAACATCACATCGAAAGAAGTTCTGAAGCAGTCATAGAAACAAGAACTCGACAACTATGAATTCGATCAATTTTAGAGTATCTAAGCAAGTGGAAGAACTTACCTATTGAAGATTCCATATGGGAGGATGAGAATTTATACAGAAACATCAAGAAATAATCAAGCGTTGAGGACAACACTTGTTTGAAGGAGAGGAGCATGTTAGGTCCCTATATTACTAGTGTAGTCCCTTATTTGTGTTAGTGTAGCCCCTTTATTGTTATTGTTGTACCCTTGTAGCCCCCATATTGTTATTATTGTGCCCTTACATTATTATTGTTAGGTCGGCTAGGATTATTTTGTGACCCCACGGACTCCTATATATAGAAAGGAGGTTATGTCATTTGTATCATCCAAAAATTGTTCATTTATGTAATGTAAAGGAGGTTTCCTCCTCGAAGTGGCTTATTTCCAAGGCGTTGATCTCTCTTTTCTTCTATTTTTTCATAACATACTTCCCATGAGTCCGAAACTCCATGGGTAGGATGCATGCGGGGCACAAATGAAAGAGAGGTGAACCAACTCAATATCATCACGGTGGGGCGGAAGCACACCAATAAGGTTCGGAAAGCCTAGCCCTGTGGTTGCTTATAGCTCTAAGAAGCCATTCCCAAGCCCCTACAGCTCATTGTCCAACTCAAGCAGGACCCTCATAATAGGGTCGTTTCATGATTCCAAGATTCTCATGGAAGGTTAGGAACTTGACCTTCCCCAAGGGCTTAGTGAGAATATCCACGACCTGCTCATCAGTTCCTATATGATTGAGCCTTACGACGCCTCGTTGTACCATGTCCCTGACAAAGTGGTACCTAATATAAATATACTTGGATTGATCATGGAACACGAGATTCTCTGACAAACGACTCCCACTCTGGTTATCACAAAGGATAAGTATCTAGCACATGCCCGAACAACTCACTGAAGAGATTTCACAACCAAATAGCTTCACAACAGGCCATACTCGCTGCAATGTATTCAGACTCAGTAGTGGTCAAAGCCACCAACTGTTGCTTCTTGCTCATCCAAGATATCGAAGCAGAACCAAGTATGAAGCAACATCCAGATGTGCTCTTGCGATCCACCACACTGCCAACCCAATCAGCATCAGTATATCCATGGAGTCTCAAACTCTTGGCAGTGTATCTCAGCCCATGGTTTATCGTGCCCCGAAAGATATCTCAAGATATTCTTGGCACCAACCCAGTGAATGTGATGAGGATCAACCATGTGTTGACTCAAGGTATTCACTGCAAAACATATGTCCGGACGGGAGTTCACTAAGAACATCAATGCCCCTACGAGTTGACGATACTCGGTAGGATTTCCCAGAGCAGGCCCAGCAGCATTTCCACACAACTTCTTGAAGTTGAGTTCCATCGGTGTCGACACGGACTTACAGTCCACCATACCAAATCTCTCCAATAGCTTCACAATATATTTTCCTTGAGAAAGGAAAATCTCACCAGGTCTTTGCCAGACCTGCAAGTCTAGGAAGTAATGCATCAGCCCTAGGTCTTTCATCTCAAACTTGGAAGCTAGCTCCCTCTTACACTGATGAATGAAAGGGTCAGCACCTGTCAGGAAGAGATCGTCCACATAGAGAACCAAAATGAGAGGCTTTTCTCTATCAACTTTGAAGTAAAGGTTTGGATCAACATTACTTCGAGTGAAGCCCAGCTTCATCAAGTAGTTATCTATCCTCTCGTACCAAGCCCTAGGGGCTTGCTTCAACCCATAGAGGGCTTTCTTCAACCTGCATACATGAGAGTCTCTATCTTGGACTTCGAACCCCAGAGGTTGCTCCACATACACCTCTTCCTTTATCGAACCACACAGATAAGCAGTCTTCACATCCATCTGATGGAGAATCCATCCTTGCGTTGCAGCAAGAGCAATAATAGATTGGATGGTGGTATAGCAGGCCATAGGTGAAAATATATCATCATAATCTATGCCTTCCTTTTGAGAGGAGCCTCGGACAACGAATCTTGCCTTGCACTTTTCAGCACTACCATCAGATCCATGCTTGATCTTATAGAGCCATTTCGAGGTGACAACAGCTTTGTCCTATGGTCTCGGGACCACATCCCAAACGTCATCCTTTATAATGGACTCGTACTCTTCGTGCATAGCATCCTTCCAAACTTGATGCTTTACGACTTCTTCAAATGATCCAAGCTCAAATTGTACGATAGTTCTCATGGCTACCAAATACCCTTGGTATCTATTCGGCTTCCTGCTTTCACGGAATGTCCCCCTTGGGGCCATATGTCTCTTGGCGTCCTCGAGAGTATCCCTATGCCATGAGGGTCTCTTTCTATTTGAAGGAGGTGGATCAATAGGGTCCTTCAGTCCTTCAACATCGGGCATCATCTCATCCTTCAGCTCTTCTTGCTTCCCTGTCCTTTCTTCATTGTCTTTCCTGGAGCTAGGAAGATTTATCACTTTCCTGAGGGAAGCATCTTCATCGAAGGTGACATCGTGGCATATCTCCACTTCTCTTTGACCAGGCACATAGATTCTATATGCCTTTGAAGATTCACTGTAACCCACAAACATTCCCTTCTTTCCAAAAGAATCCATCTTGCTTCTCTTTTCTTTTGGCACATGAATGTAGAGAGGACAACCAAAAACTCTAAAATGAGAAACATCAGGTTTCTTACCAGAGAAGACTTCTTCAGGAATTTTCGAGTCCAGAGCGGAATGCGGGCATCTATTTTGTACGTACACAGCAGTGTTCGTGGCTTCTCCCGATAGAACCTTCGGAAGACCTTGGTCACATAGCATGGCACGAGCAGATTCAATAATGGTCCTATTCTCTCTTTCAGCAACGCCATTTTGCTCAGGAGTATACACGGTTGTGGTCTCCCTCTTAATGCCAGCTCCTCTGCAAAAGTCATTGAACTCATTTGACTCATATTCGGTGTCATTACCGGTCCTCAAAATCTTGATCTTCTTTCTAGTTTGATTTTCCACCAAGGCCTTGAAGGTACAAAACCATTTGAATGCTTCGTCCTTCTTCTTCAAGAAATATATCCAGTTCTTGCGAGAGAAGTCATCTTATAAAAGTCATGTAATAAGAACATCCTCCCAAGGGTTTCACGGGCAGCATACCAGATAAATCAGAATGTATCAATTGCAAGATATCAGATGTCTTTGTGACACTTGAGGGGAAAGGTCCCCTTGTATGCTTTCCTTTGCCACAGCCCTGACATACGCCTTCATGATCATTCTTGAATTCGGGCATCCCAGACACCACCTTCCTAGCTTCGGGAAGGGCTTTGTAATGAAGGTATCCAAACCTCTGGTGCCATAACTCAATTTGACGAGTTGTATCACATGACATAGCCCCTAATGGACTTCCTCCAACCTGGTAGAGTGTATCAACTCTAAAACCAATAGTGAGAGCTTCCTTGAAGTTCTTCTTCCAGTCTTGGGGAAGTCCTTCAAGAGAAATGAGGACGAGCTCTCGATCAACTACTTCTTCTCCTATGGCAAGGAGATCATTCCTGATTTTTGTAAGCCTCATAAAATATGATGGAGGCTCATGAATCTTCCCCTGCACATAGTCCATGACATCTTGATCTTCAAATGCCAAATCCAAGGACATCTTCCATGCATGATAATCATACTTTTCAATCAACTTATCATCAGACCATTATTCCTTGACAAGACTTCTTCTTCGGTGATTTCTTTTCACACTATCTTGGGCTTTGTCTTCACCTCAGCTCTTATACCATGTAAATTTTGGATAGACAGAATGTTCTATGCTTAATGCAAATTTACTTCAATCTTCTAGGGCCTAATAGAATATAGCAATCACATAAACATGAAGGTAAAATGTTGATAGAACATACCAATAGATCAATAGAAGACAAGCCAATAAAATAGATCAGATTTACATATCTTCTTGTCCACCAAATGTGTAGAATAGTGTGCGTTACGACAATCAACAGGATGCTTCAACCAGCAAAGTCTTTCTAAGGTCAGCCAACCCTCCAAGTGTCAACCACACAGCGCTCAAAGATAGCTCATCAAAAGTCAACAAAAGAATCCCTCATCCATATTTTCGGCATCATCCATATTTCTGGCATCATCCAGATTTACGGCATCCATTTCCGGCATCATCTAGATTTACGGCATCCATTTCCGGCATCATCTAGATTTACGGCATCCATTTCTGGCATCATCCAGATTTATGACATCCATTTCTGGCATCATCCAGATTTACGACATCCATTTCTAGCATCATCCAGATTTACGGAATCCATTTCTAGCATCATCCAGATTTACGGTATCCATTTCCGACATCATCCAGATTTACAGCATCCATTTCCGGCATCATCCAAATTTACGGCATCCATTTTTACACGTGGGAGAGAGAGAAGCATCTGTAAAAATTTCGGAATCTTAATTCTTATGCAGAAATTATTTCTGTTAATCCAGTTAAGCTTCTCCTACTTATACAAGTTATCAACTGAATAAATTCAAGTTAACATCAAAGCAAAACACATAACAGAGCTCTACCAATTCAGATCTAGAATAAGCACATGCACACATAGACAAAGTGACACAGTTATTTCTGGACAAACTATCCCCGGAAAAACCCAATGTGGGAAAACTAGTCTCTGGCTGCCAGAGGGCTCTATTACTAAGAATATTTCTGAATACACAACTCTGGGTTCTAGATTTGGAAAACCCTACAGAGAAAACTCTAGATCTGCAGCACCTGGCTGATCTTTGACCACAAACACTGACTGATCCACACCCTCAAATGAGATTTACAGAACTCAGCCAGATCTAGGCCTAGAAACCCCAGATCTGCCCCTGAAAGACACTGCGTCAGCCTCTAAAGGCCTCCAAATGCTCAACATTGTCACTGGAAGGGACTGTGTTACCCTAGAATGGGTGACACAATCACTACGCTGCCCCTAAGGGTCTTTGCGTAACCCCTGAAGGGTTTCCAGAAAATCACGTTGTCCTTGCTGTTGTTGTTGCTGCTACCGTCTGCTGCTGTTGCTGCTGTCATCTACTGTTGTTGTTGTTTCCTTCTTCTACGCTGTCTTTCCTGATCTCTTCTCTGTCTCTTGTGTATTCTAGACCCCGAGATCAGATCATCCCCTTGGTCTAAATTCCCCTCTCTGCAACTAAAACACTTGAGAATTCTTAGCAACCCCGCCCTAGAATCTCAGCTTAGCTTCAGTGCTCTGCCTCTGCCTCTGTGTGTCTTACAAATGACCCCAAGCCTTTCCTTTATACTTTTCTCGTTAACAAATCAACAGCCAAGATTAAATCTTTAATCAATGGCTAAGATTAAAAGAAAGCTTGATCCGTGTGACTTAAGACAATTTCATCACATGTTTAATTAAATTCACTTTAATTATTTTATTTTCCTAAGTTTTAACTTAGGAAATACATTAAAATAATTAATTAATTTAATATCTCCTAAACCAGATAAAATTTCCCAAATCCATTTCTGGGTCTTGTAGATCAGGTGAACTCTAATCCTTCCTTAAAATTTGGGACCTAGAGCACAACTAATGCTACCCCAAATACACAAAATCTCAACACTCCCTCTTAGCATCAAGGGTGTGCTCTAGCAATACATCACACTTATGCATTACATGATTTTGGGCACTGATTTTGTGCTGCTGAAGCTTGGCCTCCTGCCACTCAACTCTGCACTACTGCTGCCATTCTGTACTACTGCCCATGACTCTGCCACTACCACTGCAACCACTATACTGCAGCTCCCGCTCAATATGTTGCATCTGTGCTGCTCATAGCACTGCCACTGCTTATCTGTTGCACTGCAACTTCAGTTGTTGAGAGAAACAACTGAATCACCTGCCCAATCTTTGACAAACAAGTCAGATGGGCTGCATCCCCATCATTGAAGCTACATAGGCTACAGATCTGTGTTGGCATCTAAAGAATGATGCACAGCTACAGCTCTGCCTACGTAATCAGAATCCCTCTACACTACTGAAGACACATCAGCTCCTTTTGCTAAAATCTATCACATTGCTGCTGCACTGCATTGTCCCTCTGAAGCTCTCTGCGTTGTTGCAGCGATGCACTACGTAAGCAGTACTTCACTGCACTGCTGAAGTCACATCAGCCTCTGCGCTGCTACTGCTTCTACGCTGCTGCTGCTATGCTCTGCGTTGCTCCTCCCAGCCTCCAGATCTACCTCTGCTTATGCCTCATTTGTGATCTATGCACCCACTGCTCCACTTGTCTCGCTACTGTCTTAAGGCTGTTGTAGCTCGCTTGTGATCCAAGAGATGAGCTGCTCAAGGATCCCGCCTTACTTCCATGTAGCTCCTCTACATGCCCATGTCATCCCACCTCCGTGGTTCATGAGCACTCATGGCCACATCATCTCCGGACCCATTATCTACTGCCGTTGCTTTGGAAGAAGATGCTTGCTTGTCCTTCTTCTTTTCCGGTTTCTGGACAATGGTCGGCAAAATGTCCCATATTTCGCCATGTTAATCGGAACTTGTTAATCTTGAAAGATCCTTCTTCTTCGCCTTCTTCTTCTTGACGTAGGGTCCTCGTTTTCCACACCAAAAGTTTGAGAGAGGCCCTCTAGCCTATCCTCATCACGCAAGCAACATCACTCTCATCTCCGTCGGAATGTGTCGTAGTTCCTCTTCTATGAGATCTTGATCTAGAGCCTTTTCGAACCGGGAACCCTCTCGCTTCCTTCCGACACGGATTTCCTCCTTGGAAATCTCCCAAATCACCCATTCAGCTCTTCTTCTTTGATCCCTTCCGACTCCCAACCGCAAATTTCCTTTGGTAAAGAAACTCCTTTTTTGAGAAGTCGTACTTCTTCCCCAAATTTGTCACTTGTGCTAAGGTTAAAAATCCGAAAACTTCATAAGTTTAAACCCACCAGCTCTTCTGAATTTTTGCAACTTTTCTGCAGACTTTTTCTGGATCTGACAGATTCAAATATGAATCACACTCGCTGGCTTCAGACCTAACCAACGCTGTTTCTGAGCTGCCTCTGAGCAATAATTGCATGGGCTTGCTAGGACATAGCGCTGGACAGGGTCACCCTTCCCTTTGCGTGAATCTCCTCCTGAAAACTGCGCTGTCCCTTTAGATCTGCTTTTCATCGCTCTTTCCACTCGCTTTCTACAAATAGATCCTTCGCATTCTCGGGCCACAGACTTTCTAGATCTGCAATTGCTCTGATACCATGTAGAAATTTTTGAATCTTAATTCTTATGCAGAAATTATTTCTGTTAATCCGGTTAAGCTTCTCCTACTTATACAAGTTATCAACTGAATAAATTCAAGTTAACATCAAAGCAAAACACATAACAGATCTCTACCAATTCAGATCTAGAATAAGCACATGCACACATAGACAAAGTGACACAGTTATTTCTGGACAAACTATCCTCGGAAAAACCCAATGTGGGAAAACCGGTCTCTGGCTGCTGGAGGGCTCTATTATTAAGAATATTTCTGAATACACAACTCTGGGTTCCAGATCTGGAAAACCCTATAGAGAAAATTCTAGATCTGCAGCACCTGGCTGATCTTAGACCACAAACACTAACTGATCCACACCCTCAAACGGGATTTATAGAACTCAGCCAAATCTAAGCCTAGAAACCCCAGATTTGCCCCTGAAAGATGTTGCGTCAGCCTCTGAAGGCCTCCAAATGCTCAGTGTTGTCATTGGAAGGGACTGCGTTACCCCAGACTGGGTGACGCAGTCACTACGCTGCCCCTAAGGGTCTCTGCATAAACCCTGAAGGGTTTCCAAAAACTTGTTGTTGTTGCTGTTGTCGTCTGCTGCTGCTACTGTCGCCTGCTGCTGCTGCTGCCTTCCTCTGCACTATCTTTCCTAATCTCTTCTCTGTCTCATGTATTCTAGACCTCGAGATCAGATCATCCCCTTGGTCTAAATTCCCCTCTCTGCAACTAAAACACTTAAGAATTCTTAGCAACCCCGCCCTAGAATCTCAGCTTAGCTTTAGTGCTCTGCCTCTGAGTGTCTTACAAATGACCCCAAGCCTTTCCTTTATACTTTTCTCGTTGACAAATCAACGGCCAAGATTAAATCTTTAATCAATGGCTAAGATTAAAAGAAAGCTTCATCCATGTGACTTAAGACAATTTCATCACATGTTTAATTAAATTCACTTTAATTATTTTATTTTCCTAAGTTTTAACTTAGGAAATACATTAAAATAATTAATTAATTTAATATCTCCTAAACTAGATAAATTCTCCAACTGCATTAAAATACTCTATAAGACTACACCAGTCCTTCCTTAAAATTTGGGACCTACCCCAAATACACAAAATCTCGACAGCATCTTCTAAGTTGAACAGACCAATCAGATCATGAGGAATGTGTGTGATGAGATGATGATAAAATGACCTCCAAATCTCTCCAATTTATATCCATCTGTGAGGGTGTGTGACACATCTGTTGAGGCACTGAAGCCTACATTACAATTATGGTCGACCTTGCACATAAGTGGAATAAATTCAAAATAAATGTTCTTCTCATCTGATCAAGATGATCTTTAGATCAATCTTGCACCTCTCCGAAAGAGGAATCCAATAAAAATAGTGGCATCGTTATCTAAGCAGTACAACATGGAGTTTGTACCTAGTTGCCCAAAATTAACACTTGGCTACACCAACCGATGCGAAACTCCTGGAGAAGCACAATGAAGCAGCGAAACATGCCAAGTGCTTCATTATGGACAGGGTCAAAGATCATGTGGTACCACACATAGCCGAGAAGACAATAGCTCATGAGATGTGGGGAGCTTTAACCTCATTGTATCAAGGGAGGTTCATCCAGAGAAAGATGCTCCTAGAGAACTGGCTGAGGTTATTCATGATGTCCAAGGGAGAGGAAATCAATCCTTTCCTATCCAAACTGCAGTCGATCCGAGATCATCTGGCTAGCATGAGGGTGAAGGTAGATGATGATGTCACGGTGAGGACTGCTATAAATGTTGTCACAGAGGACTGGGAAACATTTGTCCAAAGTCTTTTGGGCATAATGGATCTTCCTAATTGGGACAATATGTCGGCTATCCCCAACAAGAGGAGATCCGCCGAATCACCAAGAGGCAGTACAGCACCAGAGTGGGCAAAGTGAGGAAAAAGGAAGATGAAGATGCAACCCTGGCATCAAAGAGGCAGCAAGGGAAAAAGAAGCGTGATCTGTCAAAGATCAAATGTTTCCAGTGCGGCGAACTTGGACATTCGCCAGCAATTGTCCTCAAAAGAAGAAGGACAAGGAAGCTTCTAGTTCCAAGACTGTTGTAGCAGACGATGGCTCTGATGATGATGTGGCCATGAGCGCTCATGAACCACGGAAGTGGGGCGATCTTGATTTGTAGAGCAGCTACAGAGTGGTGGCGGGATCCTTGAGTAGCCCAACTCTTGGATCACATCCGTGCTACGGGAGCCTTAAGACAGTAGCAAGGAATGACTGGAGCAGTGGGTGAAATGATCACGGATGAAGCAAAGGCAGAGGCTAAAGAGCAACCAAAAATTCATTGGGTGGCAGTGAAGATCACAGATGAACCAAAAATTCTCTCACATCAATTATTTAAATATTTCCTAAGTTTGGACATTAGGCATAAAGTCATTGACTTAATTTTTGACTTTGTGTACATATAAGTGAATGTTGGTTAAAAGAGTCTTGTTTTTATGTTTTATCATTGAGATAGTTATCTTTGGGGCTCAACTTGGGACCTATCCAACTTGTAATCACATTTAATATTATTTTTCGGGACTTTAGTCCAATTTTGGATAAAAGTGACTTGGCTACCCTCATATAAGTAGAAGGAATTCGATTTATTCTTGGCCCATTGACACACATACACACTTGGAAACTAATGTGCACTAGTTAGCTTCTTCTCTCTTAGTCACTATGAAGCATTAAATGAGAAAATTTATCTTTGGGAGAATACTATGATTGGATGATCCTCTCTCTTGGATGATGAATGGTGATTCTATGATGATTGTTTGCTAACTTATTGTAAGAATCCTCTTCCAACTTGTCCTCGTTGAAAGATTAAGGTTTTGATGAAATATTCACCAAAGTGTTGTTAAATGTTTATAGTTCTAAAATCTCCTTATTTTTCATCAAGTTTCTCCCAAAGAACCTAATTGTAGCTTCCTCCCATTTAATATCCAAAGAAGATAGGAGGACGCTAGGGTTTAAGGAATTGAGAAACCTAAGTGTAGCTTTCTCTCTCTCCTTGAAATCACTTCCATAGATCCTCTTCCATAGATGTTTAGCCTTAGACTCCATTAGCCCTTGATTGAGAAAGGCACTAATCCATTCTCTTGTGTCAATCACAAAAAATAATAAAAATAAAATCCTAAATTTTCTTCTTTTTTTATGTGTCTTAGGATAAATTGCGGCTAGGTTGTAGCAAAATCCGATTTTTCAACATTATTTACCTTGGACCTTTTTCTCGAGGTTTTTAGACTTTGCATGCTAATTGGAAAAGTGAAAACACTATTTTACATGCATTTTTTTAGCAATTAATTAGGGTTGGCATCTGGGGCTTCTATTATTGTTTTATGTGTTTTGAACCATTGAAAACTGTTGTAATTTACTTCCCTATTTACTCATTGAATGCCTCTAATTTTTCACTTGTTTATCATAGATTCTAGGGCTATTTTCTTATTTTTGTTATAAATATTTACATTCTATGGTTTTGTTAATTAAAACACTAGTCTATAACAGTGGAGTGTAATTTCTAGATTGCATGTGTTAGGGAACCCATTTGAGCCTCTTTAGGACATACTAATCCCTCTAGTCCCACAGGGTCCTTTGAACTCGCTATCTTGAATTGTACCTTAGCTCACCCAAAACCCTAATATTTGAATATTTATCCTTGGGGGAATCTTATAGTAGAACCCTTAGGGAGTATTTAGCCTAAGACCATTTCAATTACTTAATCGCTAAGATCTATCGGGGAAGCCTTCCTTGTGGGGATTGTATTTGACCACAAAATAACAAGGGAATGGTTACTAAGGTGACAGTGGTAAGTAATCCCATTGTTGCTCTCAATCTAGATTCTTTAGTGATGTATTGCATTGGTGCTAGATTTTGTAGTAATAGTACCACCCTTCCATAAGATGTAACCATTGGAACCACTTGTTCTATTATGAAACAACTAAGATAGGCTTCCAAACATTTATTGGCAATTTCTATCTAATCATTTATTTGGGGGTGGTAAGTTGAACTCATGTTAAGGGAGGTCCCAATTTGTTTAGAAAACTCCTTCCAAAAATTACCTTTAAACTTGGCATCCCTATCATTAACAATTATCTTCAAAAGTCCATGTAATTTGGAAATATTTTTGCAAAATAGTTCGACAAATTGTTTTACTAAATATGTTCTCTTCACACCAATGAAATGTGCATACTTTGTTAATCTATCAACCAGCACAACGATTTTGTCTTTCCATTCGAACGTGGGTAAACCTTCAATGAAATCCACGGATATTTCTTCCCACTTTTGATTTGGGAATATAGAGGATGGAACAACAAAACTGCATCTGGACTGTTGTCTTTCAGAATAACACCACATCTTAATATGTCTTGGATTAATCTTTCAGTTATTGTCTTATGGTGGTCTTGATGCCTATAAAGCTTAACAGTGATTGGTATTGAACCTAGCTTCACTTAAATTATATGTTTGATCTTCCTTTCTAGTGTAAACTCCATGGGTAGTTCTTGGAATACACTTATGTTTTTTGAAATTGATTTGTGAATCTCTAGTTGTCTACAGTCAACTAATTATGAAGCCAGCATCTCTAATTTGTAGCCTTGTACAATATAGGTCGGTGTTCCCTTCTTGATTAGCTTTTCCATTTGATGAGATGACACAATTTAGGAGCCATAAGGCTAGAAACCATACAACGTGTACCTTCTCCCTTGCCACTTAAACATAATGAAATATTTTTGGTGGTTGGCAGAATAAGTATCTAATAGCTGCAACCACTGGAACCCTAAGACAGCATACTTCTCCTAAAGGTATGGTGTAGAACTAGGATTCTAAGTTATAATCTTGTATTTGCAACTTAAGTTTGTGGTTGTTTCCCACACTCAATTTTTTCACATCTCCCACCATTACCTTCATATTAGGCATCAAATAAACAAAAATGTTTACTCTCATTACGAGATTTATATCAACAAAATTACGGGTACTTCCAATAAATATGGAACCATATCATTGTTCTTTTAGATGTGTCCCTTAAGTTTTAATGATTGTGGTTGAGTCATACAAGTACAGTTGCTAGTGATATTCCTGGTGGATTCACATCATCTAATTTTGAGGAAAGGTTTTGAGTGATCCCTATGTCTTCCTTGTTTGAACCTTCACTATCCAAGTCATCCTCTCTCTTTGCTTCACGTTTATATAAATTTTTTGTATGTTGTTTTCTCCTTTAGAAACTTTATGTCTAGGGTCCCATTTTTCTCCACAATTCTTGCATTTTCTTTCTTGTATTCTTTGGGCCTCCAAACTAAGTTTATTAACCTCTCCAAGATGTTGTGAAAGGTACTTTGGATTTTCCTTGTCCATGGTTTTGGGAGGCTTCCATATTGAATAAACCTTTTCAATTTTTCTGGGGGGTGACCTTTTTAACCTATTATTGATGATTTTCTCATTACATCTAGCCTTGCCCATGGTTGTGATATTATGCTTTCTAATTCATCCCTTATGTATGATTTCAATCCATGCACATTAGTCTAACTCAGTTGATCTTCTGAAACAAATAAGTCATGAAGTTACTAAAAAGCATAAACCTTTGATTTTTCCAGATCTAGAAACAATAATGGCATGAAGTTATTGAGCACATTACTCAGGCAACGTGATGAATATGTTGAGAAAATAAATAGAGTACTTTCCATACCGTTTGAAATGAATCTTGAGATCTTAATGCCTCCATGATGCTCTGCATCCACCTGCTTTAACACAGTTACAATAGTCATATAAATGCATTCCCAACCCTAAACTCTTGCACCTTTGTGTAAAGCTATTCAAATAAATTCCCTTCAAAAGAAGCTAAAAAAATTCCATACATTCAAAGATATGTACAAGAGTAAAAACAATCTTGAGTAGCAAAGGAAAAAGTGACCCACTTCCTATACCAAAATAAGAATTCAAGTCAATGTCCACAACCTTTGATATTTATAAGCCCTAGAAATCCCAAAGAAGGATCACGTTAGAACTCAAAAAAGAGGGATCTAGGCCTCAAGTATGATATATTGCATATCTAATACAAGTACAACAAAGATAGGCCTATGAGACAAGGCAGATATGGTAGGGATACATATCCATATTTGAATATGGTGTTTCTAGATCAAGATACAACCCAGGTATATAGTTGAGGTACATGTTGAATATGCTTGGCAAGTATCAAAAATTTTATTAAAAACCCAGAAAATATTTATCTCAAACAAATTTTGAAATTGCTGATAAAACAAACTCATTGGTATATTAACTCAGAAATTTAAATTGCAGTGGAAAATATCATAAAAATTAGACATGTAACAGCAGAAAATTCATCCAATAACAGTCTTTCTTCACATTATTAAACTCTGGAAAATTTTGGGTTAAACCCGCAAAGAAAATATACAGAGAATTTTTCAGTTGTATGAGAACCTATAACTTGGGCACCCAAGGAAATCGACCTCCTGAAATTCGACTTGTCAGCTACAAATCGGCCCCAAAAAATTATCGGCTTCATCTGGAGCTGCTCGACTTCTTCACCCTACTCATGGCCTCCTCAAACCTGTTGTGCGGCCTGCACACCTGTGCAACTCAGCCTCTCTAGGTAATTCAGCCTCCTCCAAAATTGGCCTCTTGGTTGTTGTACTCGGCCTCTCCTCTTTCCCACTCGGCTTCTTTGAATTTCTTCCTGAAATCCTCTCAGCAATCTCTCCTTATTCTCCTCAATCAAATCAAGACTCTCACTCTTAAGAAACTCACTTCCTCAACATAATATATTCACCTCTCCCTTAGGCGTATTTTATAATCTCATTAAGCCAAAATCCGTAACCCTAACCTCCTAAGTGATCAATGGCCAGTATTAAATCTTAGGCTTCACTTGAGATCAACAATTGAAATTATATCTAAGTCACTTAAACAATTTAATTATTTCTCCTTAGAACTTTAGCCTAATAGTCCACAATAATTAATTAAATTAATTATTATACTTTTCCTAAGTTAACCATAGGAAAGAATTCATAAAATCACTTACTCCACCATGCAAGCACCTAAAGAGGCAATCAAATATCTTCTACATGCTAAGACACCAAGTCAATGTAGAAGATACTTTGAGACTACACAAAATTAACACTCGTTGCTAGCAAGGAATGGAAACTACTCCACCCCTAGCTTGTCTCTATAAAACACAAACTTCCCCTTCACTAGAGGCTTGGTGAGAATATCTACTACTTGCTCCTCTATGGAGATGCACTACAATCTCACAACACCTCTCTAGACCATGTCTCTGATGAAGTGGTATTTGATCTCTATATGCTTGGACCTATCATGAAACACTAGATCCTCAGAGAGCTTAATGCAACTCTGATTGTCACATGAATCACAGTGGGCCCCATCTCAAGACCAATAATCCTCTGAGCATATTGCGAAGCCATATGACCTCACAACTCGCCATATTTGTTGCCATGTACCCAGCCTCTATTGAGCTAAGTGCCACTGAGTGTTGCTTCATGCTACACCACGAGATCATAGTTGATCCTAAACTGAAGCAACAAATTGAAGTACTCTTTTTGTTTACTACACTCTCTGCCAAGTCTGAATCTATGTAGCCTTGTAATTTTACTCCAAATTTAACATACCTCAGTCCATACTCCACTATACCACGGAGATACTTAAGCATATGCTTCACTGCCACCCAATGAATCCTCCTCAGCTTCACCATGAACTGGTTGAGAGTGTTCATAGAAAAACAAATATTTGGCATGGTGTTGAATAGAAACATCAAGGACCTTATCAACAATCTGTACAAGGTGGGATCCAACAACTCACCCTCAGAAGCATTAATCTTCCTCATAGGTGTAGAGATCATCCTGCAATCATTCAGCTTGAATCTCTTCAAAATCTCAACTACATACTTTCCCTGCACTAGGAAAATCTCTCCTAGCTCTTGCCACGCCTTTAATCCCAAGAAGTAATGCATCAAACTGGTATCCTTCATCTCGAACTCCGAAGTAACATCCTCCTTACAGATCCCTATGAGCTTCTCCAATACTGTCAAAAAGAGATCGTCAACATACAATACCAAGATAAGCGACTCACCGTCAACAATTACATAGTACAAGTTAGAGTACGCCTCACTCTTGGTGAAGCCCAATCAATCCTAGAGTAACATGTGTGAGGTGCCTACTTCAAGTTTGTATAAGGCCTTCTTCGATCTACATACATGGGACTCCCTCCCATGCACCTCAAATCCCTAAGGTTTCTTAATATACACCTCTTCCTCAATCACCCCACTGACGAAGGTAGTCTTCGCATCCATCTAATGTGTCCTCCACTCCATCTCTAAAGCAATAGAAATGACCACCCCGATAGATGCATATATTGCAACAAGAGCAAATGTCTCTGCATAGTCTATTCCCTTCTTCTCGTAGAACCCCCTCGCCACAAACCTTGCTTTGTACTTCTCAACAAAGCCATTTGTTGCATGTTTTATCTTATAGATTCATCAAGAAGTGACCACCAACTTCCTTTTCAGCCTCGGCACAATCTCCCAAATATCATTCCTCGTGATGGAACTGTACACTTCTATCATGGCATCCTTACAAACTTGATGATTTGTTGTCTCGTCATAAGTAGAAGGCTCGAACTGACTTATGTTTCTTGTCAAGGAAAAATAACTAGAAATATTCAACAGGTGGTCTACTATCCCTAAAGGTCCTGGTAGGAGCCTCTACATGCTCCTCCATCCCTGAGGATCTGCTTGGCCCATTTGAACCTCCTCCTAATAAAGCTCGATGGAACATCTAGCTCCTATTCCTAATCTGAAGGATGTGCCCCTGTTGTCGGTGTTGCTAGTCCTTGCTCAACCTTCGGGGCCTCTCAGTCTTCATCCTTTGTCATTGCTAGATCTGACCCATCTAACCTCCTAAAGGTCCTACCATCCTCAAATCTGACATCCCTCCTGACCATTATCTTCCTTTGTCTTGAGATGTAGACTCTATAGGCCTTTGAAATCTCATTGTATCCAACAAAAATGTCCCTCTCTGATGAGGGCGCTAGTTTAGTCCTCTTCTTTGAAGGAATGTGGACATACACTGGACTATTGAAGATGCACAGATGACTCACCTTTGGTTTCACTCTTGTAAAAGCCTCCTCGTGAGTCATGTCCCCCACTGGCCTATGAGGATCCATGTTCTGCAAATATAAATTTGTATTACATGCCTCCGCCCATAATAACATAGGTAGATCCTGATCATGGATCATGGCCTTGGTTGCTACAACTATAAACCTGTTCTTCCTCTCTGCCACTCCATCATGCTGTAGATTGTAGGGCATTGTCAGCTCCTTCTTGATTCCAACATCCCTACAAAAACCCCTGAACTCATTGGAGGTATACTTGCCCCCATTGTCTGATCTCAATAACTTCATCTTCTTCCCAATTTGGTTCTCCACAAGAGCTTTGACCTCTTGAAACTAGCTCCAAGCCTCATCCTTGTCCTTCAGGAAGTAAATCCATGTCTTCCTTGAATAGTCATCTATGAATGTCACAAAATAACTACACCCTGAGATAGACTTCACTTAAGAACACAGATGTCGAAATGCACCAAATCCAACACATCGTTGGACCTGGTCTCACTGATAGAAAATATTTCCTTGGCATGCTTGCCAAGCGCACATCCCTTACACACACCATCATGCTATATATTGAGCTCTGAAAAACCAGTAATCATCTCTCATAACAGTGGTAGAGCTCTGTATTATGGATGCCTCTTCATTTTGTGCCAAATCTTGTTAGTTTGTGTAGCATCATATGGTGCTCTAGTCTCAAACTTTATGGAGAGGCTAAAACACATGAGATCTCCAGAACCAGAAATAGTTTCTGGAAATTCCACCTAGAGACGGCGCAATTAAATTAATTGATCGATAATTAAAATTGCCTAAGTTTAACTTAGGGAAATTGATTAATTAATAAGAATTAATTGAGAAAGGCGAGAATTCTCGAGAAACTCAAATGGATCGACTCAAAGATGATCATAGTCATTGATGAGGATTTAATCATGGTCGTTGGTGAGCCAACGAGAGATTATAATAGGAGGTTGATGGGGTTGGAGCAAAATATACATGAGGTCGAGTTCTTGTAATATTCCCTTTTTTTGGTGTCACCTATGATAGGGCTAGAATGGACTTCCAGAGTTAGAAGCAAATCGGTCACAGGTATAGATTGGTGTCATCAACGGGCCCACGGGCTTTTTGGAGGAGTTTTGAGGAGTTTCTATGCGGACAGGTGGCATTCGCTTGATATATTCCTTCATCTGAGCAGTTTGGCTTTCGTTCCGGTGCATTCTGATAACTTTCAGAAATTTGAGTTATTTTTGGGCTTAACTCAGTTGATTACGCTCAAGGTGGCATTCCAGGAGGAATACATGATGGAACACCTTAGTGTAATAGCTCATTGGAACTAGGACGAGGATACCTACATGGTGGGATGGTTAGACACGGGTTTCAGTGACCGGAGGAGGCATGGTAGCCGATTTATCCTTTTCTGCATTAAAAATGAATATTTTAATAAGAGGGAAAAGTGCTCCATGAATAAAATAATAATAAAATAATGCTCTAGAAGGCTCCAAGAGATCTATAAAAGAAAGGGAGGAGGCCATTGAGAGATATCTTTGGATCATATCATTTTATTGTATGAGAGGTGCGAGACGTGGTTGTCTACTTCAGCCATAGCCCCGAGATGGAAACCCTCGGGTGATTTGTGAGTGTTGGACGAAAACCCAACTCTCTTAAGGAGACTTCATTCAGAAGTTTTGTAGAGCTTTAGGGATTGGTGTGAGGATCATTCAGATCTTCAACTTGTGCTTCATCATCTTCAGTAAGTTCAGTGACAGCTATTGCCAGAGGGAGAGTGCAGTAGTTCAGTTTTGAGGCCAGCGCAGTGCAGCAGCTCATCTTGGTGGCCAGTTCTCCGTCTCAGCTCTTTCTTTGGGTCGGATGTATTTGTAACCCCAGTTATTAACTATAATAAAATGCTGAGATTCTTCCTATTTAATGTGTTGATAGATTGCAGTGCTTGTGTTTATTTTACATGGCAAGCTTCTATTGAGTAAATATTGGTTTTACGGCATAATTCAAGGTTTAGATTAATTTATGCAAATTTAGGAAAATATCTGATTTGGAGATATTATAGTGTTATCAAAGCTTCAATCTTGGATTAGCCTGCGAGTTTCCAATTTTCAGTTGCAACTATTTTGGTTAGAAGGGCCTATGCAGTCATTGGAGGAGGCTCATTTGTAGGAGCTGCATTGGTGGGATTTTAGAGCTAGGGTGTTGGGAAATTGATAGGAGAGCCATATGAGGTGGTTGGCTGGAGACTTCATTCAGAAGTTTCGCAAAGCTTCAGGGATTGGTGTGAGGATCATTCAGATCTTCAACTTGTGCTTCAGTGGGTTCAGTGACAGCTTTTGTCGTAGCCGATTTGCAGCAGTCTTCTTGCCGAGCCATCTACATCATTGCCAATGTCATTCATCGTCATTGCGTAGGATCATTCTTGCTTTGTTTCCACTTATGCCAGTGCTCTGTGTTCATGTTTTTTTTTTTTTTTGTGCTGTATACCATGGATTAATAAAATGGCTCAGTAATTTTATCGACATCCATTGTGTTATATTGGTGGTTGTGTGTTTATTTCCATTTATTTTGCTGCTCAAGTCTATTTCTACATTTTTAGTTAAAATATCCCAGTTGGGATATTACAGTGGTATCAGAGCTTCAATCTTGGATCAGCCTGCGGGTTTCCAGTTTTCAGTTGCAACTATTTTGGTTAGAAGGGCCTACGCAATCATTGGAGGAGGCTCATTTGTGGGAGCTACATTGGTGGGATTTTAGAGCTGGGGTGTTGGGAAATTGATAGGAGAGCCATATGAGGAGGTTGGCTGGGATTTTGGAGAGCAGTGATTGACAGTAGCAGCTACAATGCCAGAAAACGAAATTGGAAGAGGGCCAAACTACAAAGGGTCAGATTTTGAAGTTTGGAATTAGAAGAAACCCTTTCTGGGTTTTTCTGGGTTTTGGGCAAGGATCACCTTCCCAAATTCCTAGAATTTTCTGAGCAATTTTCAGTGGGTAAATTAGAGGCTGAAGTCATGTAGTAGTGTAGTCTTGGAGCAGCAACATAGATTTTGAAGGAACTTGCTATTGGGGTCAATCGTGATTTGGAAAAAAAAACATTTCTTGGTTTTTCTGGGTTTGTGGTGGAGAGCCCAAGATTAATTTGGCAGAATTTTCTGAGCACTTTTGGGAGCTCAAACAAAGGTCCCTTCTAGCCAGCAGTTGCAGAATTTCCAGAGTCGACACAGAGCTTAAGGAGAGATCATTTCCTTACATCTGGGGTAACATTTTTCTCTTCTAAGATTGTTTAGATTCCTTTGCTAGGATGAATGCATCTTCTTGTTCAAAAATGATTTTGCCAGAGCCCAATTTGTGCAAAAATCTTAGAAAAAGCTTTAATGACTTGGAAAGAATTCAATACCAGCTACAGTTTGAAAAAACACTTGCACAAGGTGCTTGGAGTTGCAATGCTTCCTTGGCTCAAAGAGAAAAACCAAACAACAAACCGTTTTCAAAGGGGATACATGCCATCCTACAGCTAGAGCAGATAAGGGATTTGCAAAAAGAGTTTGAGGTAGGGAATTGGCTCTTTGCACTTGGATCTGATTTGAAGAACCTAAAGATGACCACAAAAACTTTCCTTGATTTGGAGAAGCTAGAATCACATCTTCCTAAAGTGAGCCAATCAGATTTGAGGGTCCTAAATTGGGCACTCAAACCAACAATGCTTGCTTTGATTCATCCAAGATTCTTGGAGCATCCTTGTGAAGGAGTCAGACTTATAGTAGCTTCTTGTCTCCGTGAGATTATTAGAATAACGTCACCTATGCTTCCTTATAATGATGACATTATGCGGAAAGTTTTCCAACTAATAGAAGAGAATCTTCAGGATCTACATAACATCTGGGGTCTTGCCATTGGGAAGAGGATCAAGATGTTAGAAATCATGGCTGGAGTCATGGGTAATAATGATGACATTTGCAGGATGTTGCAGACCAGGTTGTTGACCATTTGGAGGAGAGAACAATTGGTTTCACCTGTTGCTTATAAATTGGCCGAGAGTTTGGTTGAGCAAAACATTGGGTGTTTCAGGAGAGTGTTGACCAGGGAGGAGCTACTCCAATTTGGTGGATCAGGTAGCAAGAACGAGTTGAGGAGCAAGGGACTTTGCTTCATCTGCAAAGAACCTTGGAGACCTGGTCACTCATGCTTGAGTGATGCAGATGATGTGACAAAGGCAGAACAGAAGGGCATTCCTTTTGTATGTCAGGATGAGGACTCTTCTCCAGATGAGTCCATGGGATCAGATGATGATGCTTCTAGGGAGCGAGAGCAGTCATGCAGAGATGATGACAGTAGGTCAGAGTTGTATTCCAGTGTGTCGAGTGAGCAGTCAGGGGACTCTACAGGAGATACTCTGGGTGATGAGTCACTTGTGACGATTCAGCCAGAGTAGCATATGATGGAGCCTGAGTCAGCAGAGGAGGATACTAGGCACATCAGGCATGATAGTCCTTTGAGGGAGAGCCAGATGGAGGATCACATTGAGTCCATGATGGATATGCGGCTAACCTTGGGGTCAGCCATTGAGGAGGAGCAGTCAGATGCACAGACACCGAGTATGGTGACAGCAGTTGCAAATCCATATCCTCTAGACATGTTGGAGGTTGATAGGATAGTTCTGCAGGGGGCTAGTAGACAGCAGGAGCATTACATTCCCGATCAGGAGATGGATGAGTTGTTGGAGATGGTGGAGCATCCATCTTTGGGTGGACACATTGATGAGGTGTAGATAGATGTACATGCAGTCGGCAGAGCTGCAGTACTTTCAGTGAGTAGCACTCTACAGGAGTACATCGATGAGGCTTGCAACATATCTTGCCCACTTTGGCCCATTATAGAGAGGGGCTTTCTTCTACAGGAAACTTTCGTTGGCAGACAGGGCAGAGCAATGTGAGTTGATTACGGGCTGGCGACAACATTCCAGGCGTGCTCCATATGCAGTTGTTGCTACATTGGATTCTTCTTCCAGGATGGATTGGCGGGAGATCATGAGTTGGTACCCTCTTGATGGTACGATTTTCTTCGTAGGGAGCACAACAGAGCAAGGGCCCTTAGACATAGCAGATGTTACAGATTCCAGCTAGCAGTGGGGCACAGGTCGTCATTTCTTCAGCACTCCATCCCAATTTCAGGAGAGCAAGATCAGAGTGGGATTGAGTCAGGACTTGGATTGGAGAGAGGTGATGAGTTGGTACGTAGTTGGTGGGGAAGCTTATACAGTTAGAGGTACAACACGGAAGGAGCCAAGGAACCTTGATGCTTGTTGGTGGTCTTCACCTCTTAGAGCATCAGTTATGAGGCAGTGCCCAGTCCGAGCCGTGGGACTTGGGCAATGATTGGTCATCATGGCGTGGGCATCCGGGAGGATTGTTTGATGATAGGTACAGTGAGAGATCAGTTTGGGATCCCGACATTGAGGGGTCTATTCCAGGTGGCCTGACACAGGCACATAGTAGCACCAGGGGGTTTGTATGATTCGGGCATTAGGTCTTCACAGTGTTGGCCACCAGTGGGTGGCCCACATATTTCGATTGCTTGAGGGCAAGCAATCTTGGGAGGGTGGAAGGTCTTGTTATTCTCTTTTTGTGGTGTCACCTATGATGTATGGAATGGACTTCCGCAGTTAGAAGTGTCAACTACCACAAGTATGATCACAATATCAATGGGTGGCCACGCCTTTTGGAGGAGTGTTGAGGAGTTTCTATGCGGTCGGGTGGCATTCGCTTGATATATTCCATCATCCGAGCAGTTTGGCTTTCGTTCCGGTGGATTCCGATGACTTTCAAAAATTTGAGTTATTTATGGGCTTAACTCAGCTGATTACGCTCAAGGTGGCATTCCGGGAGGAATACATAATGAAACACCTTAGTGTAATATCTCATTGGAACCCGGACGAGGATACCTACATGGTGGGACGGTTAGACATGGGTTTCAGTGACCGGAGGAGGCGTGGTAGCCGATTTACCCTTTTCTGCATTAAAAAGGAATATTTTAATAAGAGGGAAAAGTGCTCCATGAATAAAATAATAATAAAATAATGCTCTAGAAGGCTCCAAGAGATCTATAAAAGAAAGGGAGGAGGCCATTGAGAGATATCTTTGGATCATATCATTTTATTGTATGAGAGGTGTGAGACGTGGTTGTCTACTTCAGCCGTAGCCCCAGGATGGAAACCCTCGGGTGATTTGTGAGTGTTGGACGAAAACCCAACTCTTTTGAGGAGACTTCACTCAGAAGTTTCACAGAGCTTCAGGGATTGGTGTGAGGATCATTCAGATCTTCAACTCGTGCTTCATCATCTTCAGTAAGTTCAGTGACAGTTGTTGACGGAGGGAGAGTGCAACAGTTCAGTTTTGAGTCCAACGCAGTGCAACAGCTCATCTTGGTGGCCAGTTCTCCGTCTCAGCTCTTTCTTTGAGTCAGATGTATTTGTAACCCCAGTTATTATCTATAATAAAATGCTAAGATTCTTCCTATTTAATGTGTTAATAGATTGCAGTGCTTATGTGTTTATTTTACATGGCAATCTTCTGTTGAGTAAATATTGATTTTACAGCATAATTCAGGGTTTAGATTAATTTATGCAAATTTAGGAAAATATCCCATTTGGAGATATTATAGTTCCTTTGTAGAGATCGAGTTTCCCAACTGCAATGATTTAGCAGAGAGAAGTTCGAGCCAGAGAGGGGACGTAGAGACAGTGAATCCAGAGAAAGTTTTCCAGTTCTGGAGAGTCGGCTACAAGAGGGTCGAGTTTCCTCAATGAGGTTATGCAGGGACTATGCGGGCATCTTTAGAGGCAGAGTTCGATTTCGCTAGAGTGAGGGTCGATTCCACTGTTGGAGGCCGGGAGATTTTCCGGAGAGGCTAGTGAGTCATTCTCAAAGGCTGAGTTGGGTTGGACGGCTTGATTAGAGCAACTTCCAGGCAGTGCGTGTGAGGGCCTGCACAACATCTACGTAGAAGGCTAACACAGGGGTTCGAGTAGCCCTGTTTGTGCCAAATTTTGAAGGTCTATACAGTGCTCCGCGTGGTGCTAGTTGAATTGTGTCCTCCTGGCTGGCTTTGCGCTGTCTGGTACTCGTTGCCTCTCTACTACTGTATTCTTGACCTTGGATCAAATCATCCCTTGCCGATCTCTACCCCTCACTGCACTACAAACTCGCTTTGAATTTCTCGGCAAACCCCGCCCCAGAAATTCGACTTAGCTTCAGTGCTCTGCCTCTGTGTGTGTGTTCTCCAACTGACCCAAGCCTTTCCTTTATACTTTTCTTGTTGGGAAACCAACGCTCGTGATCTAATCTCTAATCGATGGCTCAGATTAAAAGATTGCTTGATCCATGTCACTTAGAACATTTTATTACATGTGTTTAATTAATTCACTTTAATTTTCTTAATTCCCTAAGTTAGACTTAGGGTCCTCATTAAAAAAATTAATTATTTGAATAACTTCAACACTAGATGAAATTTCTCCAAACGCTTTCTGGGTTTTGGAGATCTCGTGTGTCTTAGCCCCTCCACAAAATTTTGGAGTTAGAGCACACCCGATGCTACCCCAAAATCTCAACATGCCTAAGCCTCCCTGCAAAATTTGAGACATAGAGCACATCCGATGCTACTAGGAATCAACATTCCTCAATCTAGCCGAGCCTCCGGCTCTAGAGAAAATTGCTTCCTCC
The DNA here is from genome assembly GCA_034641835.2 of Pinus albicaulis. NCBI lineage: Eukaryota > Viridiplantae > Streptophyta > Pinopsida > Pinales > Pinaceae > Pinus > Pinus albicaulis. The sequence continues at coordinate 423,240,942 of CM076577.1, forward strand.
ACAACTATGTGTGTTCACCTCTCCCTTAGCATTATATTATAAATTCATTAAGCCAAAATCCCTAACCCTAACCTCCCAAGTGATCAATGGCTAGGATTAAATCCTAAGCTCACTTGAGAACAACAGTTGAGATTATATCTAAGTCACATAAATAATTTTATTATTTATCCTTAGAATTTTGGCCTAATAGTCCACAATAATTAATTAGACCAATTATTGTACTTTTCCTAAGTTAGACTTAGGAAATAAATCATAATATCACTTGCTCCACCAAACAAGCACCTAAAGAGGCAATCAAATATATTCTACATGCTAAAACACCAAGCCCATGTAGAAGACCTTCCAAAGTTACAAACACTTCAACACCCATTGACCTACTTTTGTGGTCATCTTTTGGATGTTAATATCATTATCTTATCTTATCTAATGTTGGTGTGAAGGTCCATTGGAGGTCTCCCTTATCTATTATCAAGGTAACAGGATCAATTCCTAATCTTGATCCTTTAGGACTTCAATCAATAGTGAGCATTTCAAATATATGTTGTCCTTCTTTGCCTAACCGCCATTTTCTTCTAAATCACATGCTTTCAATCATAGTAGAACCTTTTAGATACACAAGCTTTTTTGAGTCTCCCTCTTGGGCCTATGCTTGAAGCAGGATCAACCCCTGATCTTGATCCTTTAGGGCTTCAATCAATAGTGGGCATTTCAAATATATCTTGTCCTCCACCCATGGTTACTTGGGAGCGGGAGCGAAAGCGGGGAGCGAAAGCGGGGAGCGGAAGCGGGAGCGCTATTTTCAAAAGCTCCTGGTCGGGGAGCATATATATATATATATATATATATATATATTTTTGATGCACATATGTCAACAAAAGCATGTAGAATGATGAATTAGACATAAAAAACATAAAAACATAGATTGAACCATATAACATCAATCATCTAGAAGTTATAATCTTCATCAACCACGCCCACAAGTTAGAAACATACAACATATTGACTCTTGAGTCTCATGATTCATCAATCTTAAAGTTTCAAGCTTTCAAAATTCAATATATAACATTTATCATCATTGATTCATTGATATCAAATTTCAACATATAACATTTATCATCATTGATATATATTATTTATCATCGTTGATTCATTGATTTCAAAATTCAATATATAACATTTATCATCATTGATATATAACATTTATCATCATTGATTCATTGATCACCATAGTTGCACTTGTAAGTTAAGTATAACCAATAACCATTACAACAAAGAATATTTAACATGAAATGAAATGTTATAAAATGAAACGAAATGAAACAACTTTCAACTTTCATGAAGCATCATATTCTTAATTCATAATGACTTATAAACTTATAAATGCCAACTTCAAAGTTTCACCTTTCAAATTCAAACTTCAAATTTCAATTGTCATATATTGTTTACAAAAATTATCATAATAAATATGAAAGGGTCAAGTTTCAACTGTTCAAACTACAACAATTATAAAAAGCTAAAAACTACTAGAAAATAGAAAAGACTAGTACACTGTAAATCTATTTTATATATTGGTTGGCCCCTTGCCACGCCCACGAGAAATGTCTAATTTGTGATAACCACGAGGTAATGGTGGTCTTCTAGTAGTCCCATGAGTACCACAACCATAACTAGAAGACGGACGGCCATGTGAGGATGTAGGTGGAGGCTAAATCTGCAAAGGAACAATAGCTAGAAATCGAACACTGGCACTGGCACCCGCACTGCTACTGGATGGTGGGACTGGCCCTGGGTGTGGCGGTGGCATGGCTGTTGTTGCTTCATCATCATCCCTCAAAAGTTTTGCTTCCAATTCTTCCATATGTACAGTGTCTTCCTCCAAATTATCGTCCTTTGGGTTGTTGTCCCAAACTTTATATGATTAATCATCATAAGCCCGATCACAATAATGACTCAACAACCTCAAGTTGTAGTGCACATAAACCAAGCTTTCTGCTCGGCTTTCATTCAGCCTGTTTCTTCTGACATTATGTATGAAGCTGTAGGTGCTCCAACACCTCTCTACAAAAGAAGTATTTACAACTTGTGAGAGAATTTTTTTTGCCAACTTTGGCAAAAGTCCTATGCCGCCATATGCTTCCCACCATGTGAGAGCATCAAATCTGTCTCTATCTTCCATTGCATGGAAAGAACCAAAGTTACCAGTGCAACTGAAGTATCTGCCTAATTCAAGGCGCAATCTAGCACACCCCTCCCTGTCGGGGACCAACTTGTCTAATGCTTTCATGTATCCCTCTTGTACCTCTGGATCTGTGTGAAGTTTGATCCTAACCCCACCTCCAGGTGCAGGTTGGCCCAACCAAGATGGAGAGTAGTATTTTGGCATAAGGATATACGACAAGGCATGTAGTGGAACATTAAGTTTATTCCACCATGCACACACACAATTGTCAATCATTGAATACAAGTTGGGATCATTTTCCTTAACAATATCTTTTATTTGCCCCAACATGCTATCCATCTGCTCATACACCTCCCCAATCACTGGTTTATCTATATCTGAAAAGCGAATCATATGATAAATGGGGTTGGTGAAATTCAAAATTTCCCTCACACGTGCCCAAAACAAAGGATCAAGAGCAGTCTCCTCCACCTGTTCAAAACCTTGCCTGTCAACTATTGTTGCTGCCCTGTCCTTTAATACCTGCTAGTGTGTACTTGACACCATGGCTACCAATGACTCTCTTACCTTCAAAAGGCGCCTGAAGGTGAGGTAATAGCTAGCAAATCTAGTCTTTGCTATCTTCAACAACTCCAATCTTGAGTAAGTATGGAAAAGCCCATGGGTATTGCTATGATTTGTAATAAATTTTATCATTTTTTTACCTCTCTTGTACAAATCACCAAGCCATTTGTATTGAGGTTGTTTGTTTTTAATTATATCATGCATCAAAAGGTTCATTGTGTGAACCAAACACCCAGCCCAAAATATGTTGGGGTATTTATCCTCAATAATTGCTCCCGCTGCCTTACAATTAGCAACATTATCAGAGATGAATTGGACCACATTGTATGGCCCAATACATTCAATTGTTTCAAGTAATGGTTCTACAATGTTAATGTCGGTCTTGAACTTGTCTGAATAATCATATGTTGAAAGGAATATTGCACCACTAACAGACACAGCAAGAACACTTATCAATGGCTTTTCTTTTACATTTGTCCATCCATCAGATACAATGGACACCCCATGCTCATTCCAAGAACTTGTCATTCTATTCAAAGAATGAGTTATTTTAGCTTTTTCGTGATCAAGTCCCACGGTTTTGGCCTTGTCATACCCAGGGCTCTTGTATCCTTTGGGGGCATCATTAATAGCAGAAACCATTTCATGCGAATAAGGTGAGCGAAGAACATTGCATGGTGCCCCACATGCATAGAGAAATCGGAAAATTTTTGAATCCACATCACTCCTAGACCCTTCGTCAACGAAACTGGATATGGTTCTACGCCTTAAGGAGATGTTTGGTCCAGGTGTGCCTCCATATCCACTGCCATGGGTGGAAGTTGATGGACTTCTTTGTCCATGATGTAATGGACCTAATGGTGCATAAGATTCCATGAAACCCCTAGATATTTTAGATTTCTGTTGGGCAGCCTACTCTTCCTTTCTGTATTTCTCACTATCTGTTGCTAGCACACTTACAGAAATTTTGATTCCTATATTTTTATCTCCATCCCATGGCATTTTCCCACAAAGGTGCCTTTTGGCACGAGTGTATGAACCTATGTATTCTTTATTGCAATGGGGGCAAAGAAATTTAGTGGTTCCAACCCCTTTCCCTCCTTCCTTCCTCTGAACATATTTCCACAATGGTGTTTGACTTTGGTCATGTTTAGTTGGTGTCTCTGTGGCCTCATGTTCTCCACTCTCCCCTTCCTCCTCAGCATACTCCTCTTCAAGATTTTCATCAAATCCACTATAACCCACTTCTCCATCCTCCTCTTCTCGAATGGGCCTCTTTCTTCTACTCTCCAACACCATTATTACAAAGAAAGGAACCAACATGAAGAAAACCCCAAGCCATATAGCCATGATGTTTCAAGTTTTTAGCCTGCAAAAAAATGGAGGAATTCCAAATGGGAATAGGAAAAAATGCAACATAGAAAAAAACAATTCAATTTTTCACTTTTCAACACATTAAAATGCAACATAGAGAAAATTCAAGTTTTCAGTTTTTAACAACTTAAAAATGCAACATAGAAAAAAAAAGTTAGATTAAAGAGTCTTGACTCCTACCTCTTTGTCTTGACTCCTTCAATCCTCCTTATTGCTCTCTCCAAGCTCCTTGCTCTCTTCTTTTGCTCTCTTGCAGCTTGCTCTCTCCTCTCTTCTCTCCTTGCTCTCTCTTGGCACTTGCTCTCTCTCTCTTGACAAACAAACAATAATAAAAATGAGGAGGGGAGGGCTTTTTATTACCCACCCCCCCTCCCTCCCAAAAAATCACCACTGATTTTTTTCCGCGAGTCGGGGAGCGTTTTTTTTGCCGAGGAGCGTTTGGAAGCGAACGCTCCCCGAGCGCTCCCTCTCGAGCGCTCCCTGAAACGCTCCCTAGAAACCAAGGAATGCTTCTTCAGGCTCGGGAGCGTACTCCCAAGTGCTCCCGAACGGAGGGCATTTTGGGAGCAGGGTCAAGGGGAGGGGACGATTCCCAGCAACCTTGCCTCCACCATCCTTTATTTGTTCAAACTATTTTCCATCAATTCTCGCCTTCTCCTTGGTGGGGGTTGTAAACTTGATATCTACCTTTGTTACTCAAGTTGAGGAGGGAAGGCTTTTGACATTGTTTTGGTGGATTTTGCATTAGCCTCTAATATTACAAAGTTTTGCCAATCTGATTCCAGTACTGAAATAAAATAAGAGAGAAAAATCACTGAAAAAAACTGATTTAAGAAGCATGAACATTAAATTACAGATACTGCCTTAAACCATATAGAAAGGAACAGTATTAGTTAATAGAAAATAAGAGAGAGAGGGAGAGAGATACCCTTCAAACCCAGGATTCTCTGGGTAATATATCTTCTGCAAGCCAGCCTCTCTAGCAGCAGAAGCGGATGTTTCTCCAATGCAAGCAAGAGCACCGTTCCATCTCTCAAACTTTGAAATGATATTAGCCCAAGCCCTGTTAGCAGCTCAGTTATATGAAGTTATCCAATGGGATATCTGAACAACATTTATGAAAGCAGTATGTCAAGAAGTAATATATTTACAGAGTAAGGTTATATGTGGACAGAGAAGGTTATTGATAAGGAAAACCTAACAGCAGATGGAGATGCTACTGCAACAACAGGCGCCAAAGCTGCTTCTGCTAGCATTGCTTGGTTAACCTCGTGTACAGGTACCTGATCATAATCCATCCCACCATGGTTACTGTTAGAGAATTTTCAATTTAATAAAACAAATTCCCAACTTTTGGTTTTTTCTGACAAAGCAAACATATTACACTCTCATAAGTAGGTTGCAACAAAGCAGATAAAGAAAGGAAGACTATCGTTTCCCTTAGTAATCAGTATGAAGCTGGGATACAAGAATTCATACAGTCGAATATGTGTTTAGCCTTGTTACTTGAAATCCACGCTCAGATAGACTGCGTTCTGTGGCCAATGCACAAGAAGCCTTAAAATTGTTACTTCTTTATCATGTACTACTAAAGCATATTTTCCTCAAGTGATCTGGAAGAGAATACCAAAAAATATGCTCTCAGATATTTGAGTTTCAAGAAACATGATATATATGTATACTGATCCTTACACGTTTTGGCAAACCAGCAAATAGAAAAGAATAAAATTGTTACGTTCATAATTTGAAAAAGCATCCAACTGAGCTTCTCATTCAAACAAAGAAAATTGCATAATTAAAATGATAATAATGGTGAAATGAAGCTAAATAGTGATGAATAACTACAATTAACAGATGTTTTGTATTCAATAGAAAGAGATAAAGAAGGATGCATTATTTATTGATCATTACATAGAACCACCATGGACCATCACAAGTGGGAATGAGAATGTCAAGTGCTCATGTTAACATAAGAATAATTTAGAGATCTTTCCAGTAGCCTTGAATTATTGTTCGATGTAATGATTTTCAATGTATTGTTCTTACGGGCAAAAGAAATGCTGAAGCTTCTGCCAAAAGAAATGCTGAAGCTTTTGTCATATCTCATCAGGAAAGCAATCAACTGTGCCTCAATCATTTAACAGTACTAAGGTGAAACCCAGTGCCCTTCGTTGAGGAATCGCATATACCTTATTTTGACAGGCCTTTTAATGCTTATTTGTTTTGCAATTGTTGGAGGTCAGTTAAATTTGCTAAAAGACAAAATTATCCCAACTTCATTTCAGAGGTTCCCAATTTTAGTTCAACGTAATCTAGTAGACATAATGTTCTAGAATGTTGAATTATCTGTGTTGAATTATCAGACAAACTAAATTTTGAAGTAACATGAATATGTCAATGGAAACCCTGGATTATAACATACCAATTACATCACTGGCTTTCACAGATGCTGGGTACAGAACTGTACAACCATCTCGCGACTTTGGAAGTTCTCTAGCCAATACTGCCCCAGTTGCTGTGACAATATAGTCAGATTTTTTGTGAGCTTTGATTAGTACAAAAAAAATTCAGTAAATGTCATCATAACTCATGAAAAGTAGCATCTAAAAATACACACCAAGCCACCAATATGCACACCATGAATATCTGCCACACATAAATAAAGTTGTACGTATAATATACAATAACTTAAACAAAAGATGAAACACTTTTATTCTAAAGCTTGAGAGCTCTTTCACTCATACCTTACAAATGGAGAGAGTAAACACTTATATAGGTTTCAACTGTATCTCCCTTTACAATAAGCAAGTATTTGTTTTCCTAAATCCATTACTCCTCCAAGGAATAGCCATAAAACATTAAATTTTCTAACCTTCTCAACAAACTTCTTACTAAAAGTAGCAATGAGTGTTGAGATCCAAAATATTACAATAAAATAATCATCCTCCACAAGGAAAACAATATACTAATATTTTCATCTTCAACTAACTCCATGAGACTATTTCAACAATCATGAAAAAATGAGTTAGTTAGGCATAATGTCCCAAGACAATAACCACCTCCATGTAGTAAATTGATTTTGACCTTCAAAAATGTCCACAAAAGAAATTCACCCATGCATGATGAGATAAAGCTGTTTGAAGTGGACAAAAGTGGCTTCGACATTGTTATAGCATCTTTTATCATTCTTGTAGATCAGATGCTCTTATATGGCTTGGGCAGTTCCCTTTCCCCTTGTAAATCTGTCCTTATTTCAAAAAAGTGTTTTTCAAAATCCATACGCGACTCTGCCCACTATAAAAGCGCATACATCTGCGCTTCTCATGAACAATACCCGCGTAGACATTTTTAAATTTTGAAAAAATATAATAAAAGCTATTTTTTGCGCAGGGTTTACGGATTTTACCGAAAGCCCACCTACAGGAGCCTGTAGCCTAACCGAATTAATTGGTTTTAGGTGATATATACACCCCTTGGCTAGGCCTAGTTAATTGCTAATGAGAGGTATCCATATTATGCCCAAATTTCCATAGATTAGGTCTGCATTTTTCCCGTGCCTCATGCACTCCCAGTGTCTAGGGAACCTTTGTTTCCCTGCAGAGATGCTCATCCTCCTTATCTAGCATCTTCTTGCATATATTGAAAAGGAAGTCTTCGATGGCTTGAGCTGGATGGATCCGGAAGAAGGTTTCTTCAATACCTTTGGTTAGGATCAAGTTGTAGCTTCACCTATTCTTGCTGCTTTTAGTTAATAAAGAAACTCATGTCGTGTTTCCAAATTGCATTGTTATCTTATGAATGTTAATTTGTACTTGTACTTTTAGTATCTTTTAGTATATATATATATATATATATATATATATATATACTTTGAATTCGGTGATCTACTCGTCTCTCTATGATCAGTGTTGCAAAAATTGTGATTAAATCGCGATTTTTTCTGCATGACAATTTAATTGGCCGATTTAATCGGTGATTTTTTCAAAATGAAAAAATCGCTAAAATTCGTAAAAATCGCTAAAAACTCATAAAAGCACCAAAAAAATTGTGAAAAACTCGCCAAGATTTTTTCCAAAATGAAAAAATTGCGATAAAAATCGTAAAAATCATGATAAAAATCATAAAAATCGCCAAAAAATCGTCAAAAATCGTGCATGCTTTAGATACTTACAAAATTGAAAAAAAAATGTGTTTTTTAATATTTTTTTAATGTTTCCAATGTTTTGCCGATTTTTACCGTTTTTCCCGATTTTTACGATTTTTTCATTTTTTGGACCCTTGCCGATTTTATCCCAATCGCGATTTTCGCAACATTGTCTATGATATATTTGCAAGTTTTCACATCATGGGAGAAGATTGAGGATTTGGACCCTACGGAATCTACTTCAAACATAGGACCTCCAGGTACGTCTCTAATCCAAACTTTTGTGAATTCAAGTGTTTGATCTGATGGCATGAGTTTTCTTCATTATCTTTTTATTCCGCTCTATTGGGGCTCTCAACCATAGCCCTTAGGAACTTTTGCCTTCAACAGAATTGGCGACTTTGTTGGGGAAATACTTGTAAAGTATTTCCTAAAGGTTGTCTGAATTGATCTAGGTGTTTGGTATTTTGTTTCACTGTTTTCTGAGTCTCCTGGCATCTTGTTTGGTCAGATATGTCAGCCTAATCATTTAGATCTGAGCTTGTTTTTTTATTTTTTCCTCAGTTTGCTATCTATACGCAGTTTTTGTTCAGTACAGTTGCATATATACGCAGTTGTATCATTTACAACTCACGTATGTGCAGGTTCTCTGTATAAACAGAGCGTACATAGGCAGACTTTCTTCTGGACAGTCACATATGTTTCTGAAAAGTGAGATTCACTTGACTGATTCTTTTGAAAGCTTGAATATCGTTGTTCTGGGTCTTGTGTGCCTGTTGAGGATTGAGAATCTTGGTGTCAATAGTTTTTTCTTGGTATCTTTCATTTGTCTGATAGAAACCTTCTGTCAACATAGGGTATTTAACTTGTGAAGCTTGTGAAGTATGGAATTAGGTTCCTGATCTTTTGTGTGAAGTATCTGATTGTTTTGTTCTCAGGAACAGCTCTATGTATGTCTGAATATTGTTTGTAGCCCATTTTTCTCTTTTGCTTCTTAGTATGACCTAGAGGTTGACTTTTTGTATTTTTTTTCTTTTTTTTCTTGAAAGGATTTGATTTGATTTTTAAAGAAATGGGATCTCATTTACTCGAGGCCTTTTTGATCTTTTAAACCTCTTACATATTTCTTTGCCAAGCTTTTGAGTGTTTCATGCTCTTGTTTGCATTAGTCTTTTAAACTCCTTGTATTTGGAATCCTAGACTTGGTAAACTTGAGTATTTTTCATTCATTTGGTTTTGAGATCCTTTGTTTGCTTCGTTTCTTGAAGATTTGGGATCCATTCAACAAAGAAAAAGAAAATTTTATTGTGTTTCTTTTTTCTTTTGTTTTGACTTCATTAGTTTGATGTCTTTTGGTTTTGTCAACTTGGGGATCTTTGTGGTGAATTCAAACATTCCTTTTGTTTCGGGAGTGGGATTGGCATTCAAGTTTTTTTTTCTTTCTTTGTTTGGTTTTCCATAGTCTTGCCTGTCACAGATGCTTACCTTAAGATTTGTATTTGAATCTTGGATTGCATATCAATGTGCAATAGGGTTAAGTGCATTAGAACATGCATTTAGTTCTTTTTGAATGATTTTGAATGTGCGAGTGCTTATCAAAAGAAAAAGAAAAAGAAAATAAGTGTTGCTTAAGTAGATTCTCGCAGAACCTTGTAAAAATGTCTTTCATCAAAGAAAGGAGAGTTGCATTGCATGTAGTCTAGGTTTTCTTATTGGTTTCTTTTGCATCAAAACATCACAAGTTGCATTTCCATATCCTTTGACCTAAATAACAGACATTAAAATGAACTAGAGTTTTTTTCTTGTCATAGAAACACCAACTAGTCTAGGGCATATTTAGGGCCTTGGAATAGATGTTTGGAGAGTAAACTCTCCAAGGCCACTCAAACTAAAGCATACAAGTTGATTAAAGAGTGGAAGTCCAGTATCGTATAGGTTTTCAACTTTTCAGGGAAATCTCCTCACACAGGAGTCAATCACTAGTTCGTGCAACAATAAGGAAAGAGAGATACCCTCTCTCCTACTTGTCTGACCACATGCTCACGAATGTCCCCCCTTAGCTTCTAATTAATAGCTGGTAACCTTAGTTGCATTTCCTAGGGACCACATAGGAGACTGCGGGGGGAATGCCTGTGGTACCTAAGACAGACAATGTATCACTTTCCTAGTACTTTTCGAGGGTGCCCCGCGAAGCGAGGGTACTTGCAATGGCAAAGGATATTGTCTGTGTTGATTTGTGTAGCATCGAAAACTGCTTTAAGCCCCAAATTTTGTGGAGAGGCTTAGACACGGGTATTCCAAAGAACCCAGAAACCGTTTGTGAAAATTCCACTCGATTAATGTTCTATTAATCAAAATTAATTATTTTAATGGAGACCCTAAGTTTAAACTTAGGGAAATTAAATAATTAAAGGACATTAATAAAACAGAGTGAGAATAATCTAGAAAAGGCAGAGATCAAGTCATGTTATAATCTTATCCGTTGATTAGAGATCTAATCTCGGTCGTTGATTTCTCAACGAGAAGACTATAAAGGAAGGCTTGAGGGTCATTTGGAAAGATACAGTGAATTGATCTAGAGTTCGAAATTTCTGGGGCGGGGTTTGCTGAGAAATTCGAGCTAGAGATCCGAGCAGTGAGGGGAAGAAATAGCATCTGGAAAGGAAGATATTTTCTCTGTCAGTGGAGCATCAGTCAGAGAGTGGCAGAGATGATCTAACAAAGCCAACGTTAAAGGAAGGAGGGCTAATGCAATGACTGTGTAGGGCTCACGCAGAAGCAATGCAAAGGCAAAGAAGGGTTTCCAGAATTTTGCTCGTAGATCAGTTTCGGAGGTCGGGATCCGAAAAGTGACACCGAGAGGTTGTTCCTCAAGGTCCACAGAGGCAAAACGACTTGGTTGGGGTTGAACACTGAGCCTGGAAGGGGGTGACGCAGAGGCTAAAAGGTCCAGCATTGGGACTGCGCAGAGGCAGCACATTGCCTCCCTAGAGGAAGCGTAGTGCCTCCCTAGAGGCAGCGCAGTGCCTCCCCAAGGTAGTTTTCTCTTCATTCGGATCAGTGGGGAACTTAGTGATAGAGTGAGGTAAATCCTCACAAATTCTTTTGCCAATATTTCTCTCCGTAACTCAATGTATTCAGACATTGCTACTGCTTAATAATACAAACCCTCAGATTTGTTGCGTTGGTTTTCCCGCATTGGGTTTTTTTGGGGACTTTCTTGTCCAAAAATAACAGTGTCATATGTGTGATAGATTTCCTTCTTCAGTTTCCTTGTTTTAGAATCACGAGTATTATAGTGTAGGTTGCTTCAGTGATTGCTTCAGTATTTCATGTGTAATTCAGAAATAATTGTGTAAAGTAAATTACATAATAGAATAATTAATTCAGATGGTTGCAGTAGGATTCCTTAGATTGTTAAGATCTAGGAAGTTTCACATGATATCGGAGCATTAATGTGAAACAGGAAGAACGGATCTGAATTCTGAAGTGAAGGTCGTTTTTGCTGCAGTGCAGCAGAATGAATCCATTGAAGGATTGCATAGTTCTAGCCAGGAGGGTTAATATTTTCGTGGCAGTCTCTCTCTGAGTCAGTCGACAAAGAGAAAGGGCTTCCAAATCAAGATCTTGTTGTGGTAGAGGGAGCAGCGCAAAGCCTATACACAAAGACAGAGGGACGCAGTTTTTTTGCAGGTTATTGCGAGAGCAGAAAAGCGTCCGAAGGAGTCAAGAGCATATATTGAGGGAATTCTTCCTCGGTGATTTCCTAGCCGAAGAAATCAGCATTTCTCAGTTGTTGGCAGTAAAGGAGCAGCAAAACTTACAACTCCATCAGGGAGTGCGTAAGCTTTCCAGGGGCTGCACAGAGGGGGGAAAGAGGAAGTAGTTTGACAGTTTTCGGCTAAGATGGCAGCCAGTGGGTTGCATGACACCGAGGAAATGTCTTCCTTAGAGAAATCCAGCCAAGGAATTCGATTTCTCACTGCAGAGCAACAATAATCGGGAGCGGATCTACTTACTCCAGCAGAGAGTGCATAGAGCCAGTCTATTGTTGCGCAGAGGAGAGAGGCATTCGATATTTTGGCGAGATCATTTCCTTCTTCAATTTCAAGTTTTCATATTTTTGCAGCTCTGCAGGGATGATTGTACGAGATTGCCAGAGAAGCTTGTATGAGTTATCCAGAATGCAGATCTGGCTAGTAGATCGACTTCCAGTTACCAAAAGCAGTTGTCGGAGGAAGTGCAAGTTGTCTAGTGGAATAAAAAAAAGAGGAAGGGTCCCAACCAGGGACTAGGCTTGAAAGGGGCACCAGACCCAGGAGGAGTATAAGACTCCAGAGTATCATATTGGGTAGAATCCTTGAGGAGCCCACCTCATGGATCATTACCCTGCTACAGAAGCCCATGATCAGCAATAGCGGGATGGAGGAGTTTCAATGAGAGCCGAGGAGTGATGGAGACGACAGTGGAGTAGGTAGCAGTGCTCATTTCTGGAGCAGAGCAGAGCAGCAGCAGCAGCGCACAAGAGTGCATATTAGTGCAAAGCAGCAGTAGCGCAATGCATCAGAGGGACAGTGCAGTAGTTACCAGCAGTCAGAGTCTTCAGCACCGAGGTGCACCCACTGAACACTTGTTCAGTCTTGGGTGAGTTCAGTTATTTCTCTCAGCAACTGAGTTGCAATGCATATGCAGTGTTAGCAGTGGCATTGTTAGCAGCATAGCAGATGCACCACTTGAGAGGGAATTGTAGTACGGATGCAGCAGTGGCAGTGTCATGGGCAGCAATACAGTGGAAGCAACAGCACAATGGTTGATGGACATCAACAACGTAGATGATGCTTCAGGGACAGAGCAGTATGCAACAGGCATATTGTTAGAGCACCTTCCTCGCTAAGAGGAAGTGTTGATTTTTGTAGCATTGGAAAGTGCTCTAAGCCCCAAATTTTATGGAGAGGCTTAGACACGAGGTATTCCAAAGAACCTAGAAACCGTTTGTGAAAATTCCACTCGGTTAATGTTTTATTAAAAAATTAATTATTTTAATGGAAACCCTAAGTTTAAATGTAGGGAAATTAAATAATTAAAGGACGTTAATAAAACAGAGTGAGAATAATCTAGCATAGGCGGAGATCAAGTCATGTTATAATCTTAGCCATTGATTAGAGATTTGATCTCGGTCGTCAATTTCTCAACGAGAAGATGTAATATTCCCAATTAGCGATAGCTAATTGGAAATATTAATTTTGATCAATTTTGCCTACTATAGTTATAAATATAAATAAAGTGAGTGAGAGGGGGACATAACTCACTAAAATAAAGTGCACTCCCTAGTAGACTCAACGTTGTGACTTAAGTGGGCCAAGGGGGGCCAAGGGACCATGTAGAGGGGGACCCACTTAGACCACGTGGACCATGGCAGCGCAGTCTAGTTGGCTACGTGGGCCAAATGGAGGATACGTTGGAGATGGTGGGGCCTAGGGTTGAGAGAGGCCCACTGCTATAAAAAGGAGGAGAGCCTCCTCATTTCCTCATTTGATGTTTATGATATTGAGCTGGTCACTTCGACTTCTTGAGCACGCTGGTTGTTTAGCTAGTCTGCAGCACTGTTTAGTGCACCGAGTGTCTCCGATCGGAGATCTCACCCTCAGCCCCAGGGGACTTCGAGTGCCTGCTCGGGTGAGGTTGTCCCATCAGTATTTTGCAAGAGGATTGGTGTTTGGCTTTCGTGGAGGAGCAGTGCATCCATAGACTGCACAGTCTTGAGAGGGAGGACGCAGTCCATTTCTTGGGAGCTCCGGATTAGGTTTCTTTTGGAGGTTTCGAGCTTTGAGATTGAGCAAGGGGCCAGCCCTTGCCTATTCGAGGATTTTCGCAGAGTTTGAGGCAGTGTTTTGGTGGATTCCCTTCAGTGTCAGCGCAAAGCCTTGGAGGATAGCGTAGATCCTCAAGGGGGTGATTTTCGGGGGTCGGCCATTCCAGAAACGCTCTCTGGGCTTTTCTGGGTTTGGTGAGTAGAGGCTGATTACAGAGTTTCAGCTTATTCCGAGTAGGGGAGTAGCCCCAGATACTCAGCTTGTTCCAGCAGTTGCAGCTACACGGCATTTTTCCAGCAACTTGGACACAGATCAGAGAGCAACCATTCCTCTGTCATCCTGAGAGTATTTCTTCACTTGCCTGGTGCAAGTCGAGGTGCCATCACTTTGATCACCTCTTGTACTCATTATTATTTCTCAGTATAATAAAATGGCTCAGCTTCCTCTCTACATTTCTTGAGTATCTGTTACATGTTCTATATATGCTATTGTATGCTTGCACTACTGTTATTTTTCTCTTCGAGTATTCCAGTTACTATACCACTTGGTGTGTTTTCCCCATACTCTTAGACAAAGTCTAGAAAGGGCCAGGTAGCCTCCAGATCTCACCCTCTTTTCAGAGGTGAAATATCTGGTAAATGTCCTCCCAGTCCATCTCTGGTTGGAGTTTGCCTGTGTTTGAGAGATATCCCTGAAAAGCGATATTATAATGGTATCAGAGCATAGATCTGGCTCAGCCTGTGGAGCTGGTTGTCTATGACACTGGGGGAGAAACCCTACATCTGCTACAGAAGTAGGAAGTATAGAGATATTGAGCGTAGGTTGGAGAACACCTACGGAGAGGGTGACTGCGTTCGGATGGTGGACGTAGAACAGGAGGAGCCTGTGATAGACGCAGAACAGGAGGGGCCTGTGGTAGACGCAGAGCAGGGAGAGCCAAGGGCAGATGATAGTGATGCAAAACAGTTTGGGGAAGCACTCCTCAAATCAGTGCAGGATCTGGCGAGGCAGAGCGAGGTGATGGGGCAGAGATTCACCGTTGTGGAGGCTAGACAGTGTGAAACCCGAAGGGGTTTCCAGATTGGCAAGGGATCGAGTACATCCCACCATTTACCAGAGCGTGATGCTACTTAGCATATGGCATCACATGCACCTACCCGTTCCACTATGCCCACTTTCCTGGGTGCAGACACAGGGGCGGGAGCACAGCAGGAGCCAGAGCCTGCCCACATGGGTGATTATTTTGCTGAGTACCAGACATATGGGCAGGAGTTCAGGGATTCCCTTTCATTCAGAGACTTTTTTCGGTTCCATCGGGACAGCAGACCCCGTGACCATCACAGAGGGCACCGGCATTATCATGATGGAGACACCCAGCGTACAGCGAACCGATTCCATTTGCCTACGTTTGATGGTTCATCAAACAGTTCGGCAAAGTCTTGGGTGGAGAAGCTGGACATATATTTCCAGCTCAACCAGATGGTAGAGACGGGGGCCATCAAGGTGGCTACGCTGCATTTGGATGGTGAGGCCCAAGATTGGTGGTTCCATGGGATGGTGACACTTGGGCATTCGACAATGACCACATATGCCGAGTTCACCCGGAGATTGACAAAGAGGTTTGATTGGAGGGATCCGGAGGAGCATTTTGTTGAGCTGACGAGGCTCAAACAGACTGGGAGCCCGAAGACGTATATTGCAGATTTCCTGAGGATTTCAGTGATGGTGCCAGATCTATCCGCTGCACGGATGATCTACATGTTTGTTGAGGGGTTAGCAGAGCCACTTCGGGGTCTAGTCAGATCTACTAGACCAGCCACACTCCAGGACGCCATTGGCAGGACCTGAGATTTGCAGGATGCCCTACCCAGGACCAGGACACCTTACCCCCAGAGACAGGCTTTCCAGCCAAAGGGGAAGGATGTGAGGATTCCGCCTCCTAAGGGGAATCCGAGTAGGGGACAGCTAGATGATGATGCCAGGAGAGAGTTGAAGAAGAAGAGGTTGTGTTTTACCTGTCAGGAGCCGTGGGCACTAGGACACAGATGTGCTGCTGGCAAAGCACATTTTATCGAGGTCTTCTCCGAGAGCAGCAAGGAAGAGGATGAGTATGAGGATGGGGAGGCAGGAGACAGTCAGACAGCGCAGGACCATTTGCCACCTCCACCTCCAGGAGCAGGAGGTGCAGCTTTTGCACCCACAGGGGGGACCCTTGCAGCATTGCAAGGAGTACCCAAGTATTTGACGCTGCGTGTCTGAGGGATAGTGCGTGGGCAACGAGTTTCAGTTCTGGTAGACAGTGGGGCAACCCACAACTTCATCGATGCACAGATGGTTGAGCGGAGAGGCATACCGACAGAGAGCTTCGATGGATTTTCAGTGTTGGTCCCAAGAGATCAGACGATGCAGTGTGCCAGGTATGTTCCGGAGCTGGCTGTGACGATGGGTACCTACACAGTGACCGACCACTTTTTCGTGGTCAACATACCAGATACCAATGTGGTATTGGGTGTACAGTGGCTGATTATTCTGGGGAAGGTCACCACAGATTGGGAGGCCTTGGAGATGGAGTGGGATGATAAGAAGACCGGGAAGCATGAGAAGATACGTGGGATGCACACTTACCCACCCTAGACTGTTTCAGCTCACCGGATGGAGGCAGACTTCCAGAAGGGAGACATAGAGTGGGCAGTTGAGTTGCGGGCATCAGAGGCAGGGACTACTGGGTAGACAATTCATCCGGATATACAGGCCATCCTTGACAGGTATGATACGGTGTTTGGGGAGATACCACCAGGACAGCCACCAGATCGGGGGTTTGAGCACACTATTGAGCTAGAGCAGAGCATCCAGGCCGTTATTACCACACCCTATAGGCACCCCAAGGCCTATCGGGATGAGATTGAGCGGGCCATCCAGGAGTTGCTGGCTCTTGGACATATTCGGCCTACCACCAGTCCTTTTGCTTCTTCGGTGGTGTTGGTGAAGAAGAAGGATGGCACATTGAGAATGTGCATTGATTACAGGGCCCTGAATAAGAAGACCATGAAGAACAGGTACCCCATACCGCAGATTGATGAGCTGATGGATGAGTTGAGAGGAGCACAGTTCTTCTCAAAGATCGATTTGAGATCCGAGTACCACCAGATTCGCGTGAGGGAACGTGACATTCCTGACCACTTTTAGGTGCCATTACGGCTGAACATTGAGTTCTTGCATATGCCTTATGCCAACTAACGCCCTGGCCCATTCTTCCAAGCCATGGCCAGAATCACATTCTCGCAATCATCCGAGTGGTGCTTGTGTTGGTCTTTTCGATGATATACCGACATATAGTGACTTGGGAGGAGCATCTCCAGCACATAGAGGCAGTACTGCATATCTTGGAGGAGCAACAGTTCTATGCTAAGATCTCCAAGTGCAAGTTTGGGTTGACGGAGATGTTGTATTTGGGACACATCATAGGAGTGGACGGAGTGAGGGTCCACGAGGAGAAGATCAGGGCCATCAGAGATTGGCCAGAGCCGAGAAACGTGATGGAACTTCGAGGATTTGTTGGCATCTGCACTTATTACAGGAAGTTCATCAAGAGTTTCTCTCAGCTTGTTGCACCCCTTACAGATTTGACGAAGAAGGGGGCATTCAGTTGGTCAGATACAGCGTAGCGGGCCTTTGACAGGCTCAAGGAGGTTATGAGCAGCTGCCCAATGCTTGCGTTGCCAGATTTTACGCAGCCTTTTGTTTTGGAGTGTGATGCATCGGGAGAGGGGATTGGTGCAGTTTTGATGCAGGGAGGCCACCCTATAGCCTATGAGAGTCGGAAGCTCCTTCCTCATGAGCAGTTGTATGCTATATACGACAAGGAGATGTTGGCCATTATGCATGCATTGGTCAAATTCCGGTAGTACCTGGTGGGTAACAGGTTCAGGGTGAGGACTGATCATAACAGCCTCAGGTTCTTTTTGGAGCAGAAGCAACTACAGGAGAGGCAGCAGAAGTGGATTAGCAAGATCCAGGCTTATGACTTTGACATTGAGTATGTCAAGGGGAAGAACAACGTGGTAGCCGATGCACTTTCACGTAGACCAGCCACGTTGTCTCTGCTGAGTTTGGATACAGATTGGAGGGCTTGACTTTTGGTGGAGTACTCCAAGGATCGGTTTGCTTGCAAGGTTCTGGATGGACAGGTGACGGATGATCATTACAGGGTGATGGATGAGATCATCTACTACAGGGACAAGATCTTCTTGACTGAGGGCTCTCAGCTCAAGAAGAAGATACTACAGGCTTCTCATGATTCACCATTGTCTAGTCACCAGGGGTTTACCAAAACCTACAGGGCCATCAGAGAGAGGTTCTCATGGAAGGGCCTCAAGGAGGACGTACTCCAGCATGTCAAGGAGTGCGAAGTTTGCCAACGCAACAAGGGAGAGATGAACCATCCAACAGGGTTGTTGCAGCCTCTTCCCATTCCAGAGAGGAAATGGGAGAGTATTTCGATGGATTTCATCACAGGGTTGTCCGCGGTGCAGAGCAAGGACTGTATATTTGTCATCGTTAATCGACTGACAAAATATGCACATTTTTTCGCCATATCTGCGCACTATACAGCAGCACAGGTGGCAGAGCTGTTCTTCCGGGATATTTTCAGGTTACATCATCTCCCCAAGACCATTGTCAGTGACAGGGACAGCCGCTTCATGGGTGGATTTTGGCAGGAGCTTTTTCGGTTGGTGGGGACGGAGTTGACACCGAGTACCAGCTACCACCCACAGACATATGGGCAGACGGAGATAGCTAACAAGTGGCTGGAGGGCTACTTGCATAACTATGTCAGTGGGCAGCAGAGAGCGTGGTTGAAGTGGTTGCACCTAGGAGAGTACTGCTACAACACCACACATCACATGTCTATCGGTATGTCTCTGTTTTATGCATTGTATGGTTATCATGCTTTATCTTTCGTTGATGTGATGTTTGGTGCCAGCAAGGCTCCGAGAGCCAAGGATTGGATCCAGGAGAGTCAGGACATCCTCCGAGCTCTCAAGGATAACATGGCTACTGCGCAGAATCAGCAGAAGCTATATGCCGACAAGGGTCGGGTGGAGAGACAGTTTGAGGTAGGGGACTTGGTCTACCTACGCTTGCATCCATACCGACAGTAGACTCTGAAGCAGAAGGGGGCTGAAAAGCTCAAGCCCCGCTTTTATGGACCATACAGGGTGATACGCAGGGTCGGACAGGTTGGCCTATGAGTTGGAGCTGCCCCAAGGCAGTAAGATTCATAACATTTTTCATGTATTATGCCTGAAGAAGGCTTTAGGATAGCAAGTGACAGTGACGGAGGAGCTCTCGCCTACAGATGATGAGGGGCATTTGGTGCTACAGCCGGAGGCTATCATTGATGTCAGAGAGAGGCAGCTGCGGAGCAGGACAGTCCGGGAATGTTGGTGAGGTGGAAGAATTTGCCGGATGAAGATGCCACTTGGGAGAGTGAGAAGATCTTGCAGCATCCATCACTACAGTTGCTTGGGTTCAAGCAACATTTTGCCGGGGGAGACTGTAATATTCCCAATTAGCGATAGCTAATTGAAAATATTAATTTTGATCAATTTTGCCTACTATAGTTAGAAATATAAATAAAGTGAGTGAGAGGGGGACATAACTCACTAAAATAAAGTGCACTCCCTAGTAGACTCAACGTTGTGACTTAAGTGGGCCAAGGGGGGCCAAGGGACCATGTAGAGGGGGACCCACTTAGACCACGTGGGCCATGGCAGCGCAGTCTAGTTGGCTACATGGGCCAAATGGAGGATACGTTGGAGATGGTGGGGCCTAGGGTTGAGAGAGGCCCATTGCTATAAAAAGGAGGAGAGCCTCCTCATTTCCTCATTCGATGTTTATGAAATTGAGCTGGTCACTTCGACTTCTTGAGCACGTTGATTGTTTAGCTAGTCTGCAGCACTGTTTAGTGCACTGAGTGTCTCCGTTCGGAGATCTCACCCTCAACCCCGGGGGACTTCGAGTGCCTGCTCGGGTGACGTTGTCCCATCAGTATTTTGCAGCAGGATTGGTGTTTGGCTTTCGTGGAGGAGCAGTGCATCCATAGACTACGCAGTCTTGAGAGGGAGGACGCAGTCCATTTCTTGGGAGCTCTGGATTGGGTTTCTTTTGGAGGTTTCGAGCTTTGAGATTGAGCAAGGGGCCAGCCCTTGCCTATTGGAGGATTTTGGCAAAGTTTGAGGCAGTGTTTTGGTGGATTCCTTTCAATGTCAGCGCAGAGCCTTGGAGGATAGCGTAGATCCTCAAGGGGGTGATTTTTGGGGGTCGGCCATTCCAGAAACGCTCTCTGGGCTTTTCTGGGTTTGGTGAGTAGAGGCTGATTCCAGAGTTTCAGCTTATTCCAAGTAGGGGAGCAGCCCCAGATACTCAGCTTGTTCCAGCAGTTGCAGTTACACGGCAGTTTTCCAGCAGCTTGGACGCAGATCAGAGAGCAGCCATTCCTCTGTCATCCTGAGCGTATTTCTTCACTTGCCTGGTGCAAGTCGAGGTGCCATCACTTTGATCACCTCTTGTACTCATTATTATTTCTCAGTATAATAAAATGGCTCAGCTTCCTCTCTACATTTCTTGAGTATCTATTACATGTTCTATATATGCTATTGTATGCTTGCACTACTGTTATTTTTCTCTTCGAGTATTCCAGTTACTATACCACTTGGTGTGTTTTCCCCATACTCTTAGACAGAGTCTGGAAAGGGTTAGGTAGCCTCCAGATCTCACCCTCTTTTCAAAGGTGAAATATCTGGTAAATGCCCTCCCAGTCCATCTCTGGTTGGAGTTTGCCTGTGTTTGAGAGATATCCCTGAAAAGGGATATTACAGAAGATTATAAAAGAAGGCTTGAAAGTCATTTGGAAAGATATACTGAATTGATCTAGAGTTCAAAATTTATGGGGCAAGGTTTGCTGAGAAATTCGAGCTAGAGATCTGAGCAATGAGGGGCAGAGATAACATCCAGAGAGGAAGAGATTTTCTCAGCCGGTGGAGCATCAGTCAGAGAGTGGCAGAGTTGATCTAACCTAGCCAGCGTTGAAGGAAGGAGGGCTAACGCAGTGACTGCGTAGGGCTCACGCAGAAGCAGCGCAGAGGCAAAGGAGGGTTTCTGAAATTTTGCTTTTAGATCAGTTTCGGAGGCCAGGATCCGGAAAGTGACACCAGGAGGCTATTCCTTAGGGTTCACAGAGGCAAAATGACTTGGTTACGGCTGAACGTTGAGCCTGGAAGGGAGTGACACAGAGGCTGGAAGGTCCACCGTTGGGACTGCGTAGAGGCAGCATAGTGCCTCCCCGGGCAGTTTTCCCTTCATCAGGATCAGCCGGTAACTTAGTGATTGAATGAGGTAAATCCTCACAACTTCTTCTGTCAGTATTTCTCTCTGTAACTAAATAACCCTAGGGGTATTCAGATATGTATTCAGACATTGCTACTGCTTAATAATGCAAACCCTCAGATCTGTTGCATTGGTTTTGCTGCATTGTGTTTTTCTGTGGACTTTCTTGTCCAAAAATAACAATGTCATATGTGTGATTGATTTCTTTGTTCAGTTTCCTTGTTTCAGAATCATGAGTATTATAGTAGGCTGCTTTAGTGATTTCTTATAGTAGGCTGCTTTAGTGATTTCTTCAGTATTTCATGTGTAATTCAGAAATAATTGTGTAAAGTAAATTACATAATAGAAGTAATTCATTTGGTTGCAGTTGGATTCCTTAGATTGTTAAGATCTAGGAATTTTCATAGTGTAGAGATCAGCGAAACAGTTTCTCATACCTTCGTTGGTGTGACTTGGGCCCTCATCGTCCCAAGCTTACCTCCGGAATGCCCCTTTATCTACTTTCGCATATTTTTATGTCTGGTCCTAATCACCCAAAGCGGAAATACTTGAAGGTTGTTTGCTTGTCTGTATCTTTAGGACTTTTTAGTGAGTGCTCTGTGCTCCTAGCCTGCCTTAGGGGATTTGAGTCTTTTGATTTTCTTTTATTCATAAAATGTGGTTGACCAACCAATTCGTTGATCTAGGAGGCTTTATGGGCTCTCACCTGCAAGTATTGAGCCTTCACCTAGAAGTCGTAGGAGAAATTATGTTGGTTCTTTTGGGCCTAGCCAAACTAATGCAACGAAGACAAATCCTTCACCGAGGGTTTCTATTCCAAGGGAAGAAGTTGTTCATAAGTTGGGTATGGCCAATGTTCCTGAGGATACCAACCAAGGGACCTCTTCAAAAGGGGATCCTTGTGCTTTTACTTTTTTTGGAAACGTTGGTACCCCCTTGATGGCCACCTTGAATATTCCCTGATTGAATGTTGGACTACCAGTGTCGCTGGGGTCCGCTCCGAATATTTTGAATTTTCTTGAAGCTTCTTAGATAAACACTTCATTTTAAGGGCATCAAATGTTAAATTCTTAAATTAAAAGTGACACTCTCCTTTATCTTTCATTTTCATCCTTCTACTTAAATTTTTAACTTTACCATGAAATGGCTCGGGATCTTTGAGAGTGGTTCCAACCTCATTGGATTTCATAAGGAGAAAGTAGAATTTTAGATTTCACTCAAAATCCAGTAGACTTAACAATTTTTCAAGATTGCAAGATTGGGGGGATTGCAACGTTTCATTTGGATTTTGTCATGTACGAGGGTGTAATATCCCAAATTGGGAACAAACCGTAATATAAAGCACAATAGACTAAAAACTACAGCAAAGAGAAAACAGCATCAAAACACAAGAAATATAGTTAGAAATAACTGTTGAGCCATTTTACTAATTTGTCGGAAAGATTACAATAATGGTACCAAGAAAGGTAGCACATGTGCCTGCTCAAGGCATGATGAAGGTTAGCTCTAAATACAGACAAATATCACTGATGAACCAGGCTCTGCATGGCTCTCCCTCGGCGCTGCTAGTGTTGGAACTGTTGTTGTTGGCTGACTTCGGACTGTAGTTTGGTCGAGCTCCCGTGCTCAGAAAAATCCGGCCTTTTAAACCTGAACTCTACTCCAAAGACCCACAAAAACCCACAAAGGGTTTCCAGAAATATTGACCCTGGAAAATGACCCCTTTGGGCTTGGTACGCTGCTCTGCTGGGGAAATCAATCTCTTGGCTGGAATTGTTGGGAAATGCCTCCAAAACTCTGCCAAAATCCCTGGTAGAGGTGGCTAGCCTCCCCTCCAAATCCTTCGGTTGAATCTTCTCTGCTCCTCCACTTCCTGACACTTCCTCTAGGCTGGACTACGCAATCTTGACTGCCTCTGCATTGTCCTGAAGGGACTGCATGTTGTTGCTGATATATCTCTGCAAGCTCCTCACAAAATGGATGAATCTCCTCTCCTGAGTGGGCACTTGAAGTCCCTCGAGGTAGAAGTGTGCTCAGTAAATGAAGACAGGAAATCAATAGATGAATGAATGAGGAATGAGTTGCTCTCATTCCCTTTTGTCAAAACTGAGCCTCCAACGTTCCCTTGGGCCCACAAGGACAGCGTTGCCCCTTCTCCGGCCTACCACTGCGCTACCCCCTTCTTGCCTCTCCCACGCAGCCACCTAAGATGTTGCCTCCATTCGATGGGTGGCCACATGGACCCCACTAAAGCCGCAATATTTCCTTAGGGACTATAGGGAAGTGCTTTGAGCTGCTTAGTTATTATTTGTGGGTCCCCTTACCCACTTTATTATTGTTCAACATTAAAAATAAATAAAAATTAGCCAAAATTAATATTCCAATTAGCTGACTGCTAATTTGGAATATTACAAAGGGTATGGAACTAGTATTTAATAAAGAACACCAAGCCGTCTATGTACTTTGATGTTAGTGGCACTGGTTGTCAAAATCCTCTATCATGACTCTACTAAAAATGTACCCATCACTCAAACAAATCCTTGACATGACATGCTACGTTTTTTCTACCTTATTTGAATGCCTAATTGGTTATAATATATATTGATGACGAAGACCCCAATATAGGCAATGATTTTGATGATATGTAGGCGTTTGTTGTAGCATGACTTTTTTTGGATGCTAGAGGCCATCTGGAGCTTATTTGTTGATGTATTTTCGGTTCAGAGATGGATTGCACTCGATACTATTTTAGTTATGTCCACCCTTACATGCTATGTAAATGAGAACTTTTGCATATTTGCATATAAATGGTTTGGATTCATATGGATGCACATGAATATATATGTTTTTCTTTAACATGTGAATATTTTAAGTGTCTTTGAGAAACTGGTTTTTTTTCGGTTTTTAACCAGTCTCAGTCCAGTTCCGACCGTTTCCCAATCCATAAGATTTTTCGGTTCGATCACTAGTTGAATCAACGTAGAGACCCTCAAGATGGATAAATCCTTCAAAGGGTTGAACATTGCCCCCAATACATGAATCATGATTGCCTCAAGAGTATATTTCCCAAAAATGTTAATATAAAGCAAATCTTGTTCGGATAGGCTACCCTTGCGCTGTAGATATTTCTGAACAGTAATCATTTCTGGAGAAATCAAGAGTTTGATCAAGCTAGGAATACTGTGAAACAAAGTAGATTCGTCAAAATGCATACTCATGTCCTCAATTGACTTTGTAATTCTTCAAACTCCTGTTTGCTCCTTTCTTCCAACTCCTTTTGGGTAATTTTAGGAATATGCCATGGATTTAAAACAAATGGCTTTGCTAACTCCAACTTCTTGATGATAGCATTGTTATAGAGAGTAACATTACTCGGTTTAGAACCAGAGATGGAAGAAAGATTTTGGTAGAAATGATTCCAGAAAAGAGTGAGGATTCGTTCCTTCGCTTCCTGCATCTTACTACCATCATACCCAAGAGTTGGATCATGCTATTGTATCTTGCTACCATGATATCCACTATTATCTGCTACAGAATTAGTATTTGAAGAATCAACTCCACTCGTCGAATAATAGTTGGTTCGAAAGGGAAATAGACCAATTATGATATGTGAACCACTGGAAACTGTATTTAGTAAAAAGGGAGCCAACGAACTCTTCGAATATATTATGATATGTGAACCACTGGAAACTGTATTTAGTAAAAAGGGGGCCAACGAACTCGACGAATGAGAAATCACCATCACTGAACCTTGGTGAGATAGGCCGCTGCTATGCCCCAACATGCAAGGGTGGAAGGTTAACACAGCTCCGCATCGCGAGATGATATTTGAGACCATCATCCAAGGTCTTATTTGATTTAATCTAATCATTTTTGCTTTTTCCCCCTAGTCAGTCCTTGTAAATTCTTGGTGTAGTGGACTCGAGTGGGAACATACTTGATCTGCTCTGCAAACTCTTCCGCCTTTGCGCTCCTTGTCCCCTGTTTGCCTAAATTTTTGAGCTCATACACACCTCTCGGATTCATCCCAAAAACAATCTGGAATGGACTCATCCCAGTACTCCGGTTAGGAGTATTGTTATAAGCAAACTCGGCTTGAGCAAGTGCTAAATCCCACTGGTTAGGATTTTTTATAAACTAAGCTCCTCAAGATATTTCCCAAGCTTCTATTTACTACTTCGGTCTACCCATCCATTTGAGGATGATAGGCTGAGCTGAAACTAAGGTTTGCACCTAGTTTCTTCCATAGAGTTCTCCAGAAATGCCCAACAAACCTTGTATCCCTGTCAAATACAATACTTACAGGTAGCCCATGCAACCTTACAATTTCTGAAAAAACAGATTAGCAATATTAGTTGCATCACTAGTCTTTTTGCATGCAATAAAATGAGCCATTTTCGAAAATCTATCTACAACAACATAGATAGAATCATTTTTCCTTTGAGTTTTTGGCAAACCCAAAACGAAATCCATACTAAATGCATCCCAAGGCTGGTTTGGTATTGGCAATGGCTGGTATAATCTGGTATTTTGGCTTCTCCCTTTAGCGTGCTGACAAATCCTGCATTTCTCAACAAATATCTTAACATCAGTTTGCATCTTTGGCCAATAGTAAAAAGCATTTACCTGAGCAAATGTCTTGTCTTGTCCAAAGTGTCCAAATAAGTCTCCGTTCTGTTTTTCTTTAATTATGTTTTCCCTCATAGAACATTTGGGAATACACAGCTTGTTATTTTTAAACAACAAACCTCCTTAGGTAAGATAATTCAACCACTGGCTTCTATTGTGAATTGCTGGATTTTGTACAGCTGCATAAATGTCTTTAAATTCTACATCTTCCTTATACATGTTAACCATCTCTTCAAAACCCACAACACCAAATTTTAATTCATGTACAATTAAATTCACTCTGCTCAAAGCATCAACGACTTTGTTCAACTTACCGCTTGTATGCTTAATCACAAAAGTAAAACTCTGCAAAAACTCCACCCACTTGGCATGCTTCTAGCTCAATTTCGGCTAGTTATTGATAAATTGTAATGCATGATCATCAGAATATAGAATAAATTCTTTTGGTAAAACATAATGCCTCCATTTTTTCAATGCCTGCACAATAGCATAAAACTCCTTGTCATAGGATGAGTATTTCTTCTTAGCTTCATTCAATTTCTCGCTGAAATATGCTATTGGTCTCTGTTCTTGACTTAAAACTGCTCCAATTGCAACTCCACTAGTATCAGTTTCGACTTGAAAAACTTTTTCAAAGTTCAGTAAGGCCAAAACTGGTTTTTCTGTGATTTTCATTTTCAACAATCTGAAGTTTTGGTCTGCTGCTTCCGTCCACTTAAATGGTTGATTATTCTCCTTGATTGTTTCAATAATTGGCGCACAGATCTGACTAAAACTTTTTATGAATTTCCTATAGAAACTTGCAAGACCGTGAAAGATTCTTACCTCAAATCATCATGAAGGTACCTCAAAGATAGTATCCAACATCCATATCATCATGAAGGTATAGCATTATGTATTCAATAATAGTGCAATAATATGTCATAGTGCAGCATCATTAAGAAAGTTTCGAGGTAGTCTTCCAGCCATCAAATCAGATCTTCCACATCATCATCTAGTCTTCCAACATTCATCAAGTGTATGACTTCATCAAGTATCATCCAAGTGTATGACATCGTCATATGTTATCATCAAGTATCATCCAACTGTATGACATCATTGGTTAAGATCTAGATCATCAAGTGCATGCAACATTAGATCAAGTACTTAGGGCTTCCTTCATTAGTGTTTTGACTTCTTCATGACTTGGCATCTTCATTGATAGTATCCTAGTCAACCAATAGTCATGACATCATCATCTGGAACCAAGCATCTCAAGAATATTGACATCTCAGTCAATGCCACATTGACATCAATGACAACCTTGATTAACATACTCCTTCAAGACTTCATTCATTAATCTCATGAATGTGCTGGGTGCATTAGTGAGTCCAAAAGGCATCACTAACCATTCATACAGACCACTGTTTGTTTTGAACGCAGTCTTCCATTCATCCCCCCTCCCTTATCCTTATTTGATGATAACCACTTTTCAGATTTGTTTTAGTAAATATTTTGAACCACTCAAGCAATCCATTAAGTCATCCATGCGTGGTAAAGGAAAATGATACCTGATGGTGGTTTTGTTTATGGCTCTGAAATCTGTACACATCCGCCATTCCCTGATTTTCTTTGGGCTGAGTACTATTAGTACAACGCACGGACTAAGGCTCTCTCTTATCAACCCCTTATCCATCAATTCTTGCACTTGTCTCCCAACGTTTGCATTTTCCTAAGGAGTTAACCTATATGTTGCTTTATTCGGCAAACTCGCACCAGGTATTAGATCAATATGATGACTAATGGTTCTGATTGGTGGTAATGCATTTGGCAACTCATCAACAATAATATCAACATAGTTATTTAGTAGATTTTTAATTTCTTCAGGCAAATCATCTAAATTTGTAGTAGTCAGAATTACCTTTGGTTTACCCACAACAGCAAATAGTAATTTTGCATCCTTCTCGACTTCTTGTAGCACTTCTTTACCACTCATCAACATAACACTGTTTCTAGACGCTTCTTTGTATGCTTCGTTCTTTAAGGGCAACAATGTGTGTTTATTCCCATCGTTCTCTAGGGTATAAGTATTTCTTTGACCATCATGAACAGCTTTTCGATCAAACTGCCAGGGTCTTCCCAGCAATATGTGGCATACATCCATCAGCATTACATCACATAATATAACATCTTTGTAGGTACCAATTTGTATCTCTACCTTGCATTGCATTGTCACAAGAAGTTGATGTCCTTTTTGCAGCCACGACACCTTATATGGAGTAGGGTGTACCATTTTTACCAATTCTAATTTTTCCACCATCTCTGTGGAAACAAGGTTATCAGTGCTTCCACTGTCAATCACAACCTTGCAGCATTTCCCTTTTGACTTGCATATAGTCCTGAATATATTATTCCTCTGAACTGGCTCTTCTGCTTCTTTTTCTGCTTTAAGCAATACCCTTTTCAATAACAAGGATTCTCCTTCTTTGGGTGATTCTTCTTTTCCCGCAATCTGAGGAATTTCTTCCTTTACTTCAGCAATATTCAAGTTTCTCTGAGTTGTTGACCTATTGTGAGGACAATCCCATGACCCATGTTCCCATTCACCACATGTAAAGCACCGAATCTCTCTTCCTCGGCCTCTACCTCTGGGTATGAACCTTCCTCGACCAGAGTCTCCTCTCTGTGGTGTTCTACTACTAGAACCTCCTGCTTCACTCTACGAATGCTGAAATCTGGGTTTGAATACTCCTCTTCCTCTTACTGGATTTTTCCCTCTACTTCTTTGGCTTTGCTTCCTCTGTATCTACTCCTTTGCTTTTAAGGCTGCTTGGTTAGCATCTTCAATTGTTTTCAGATTTAATAAACTGATCTCATCTTGGATATCATACCTCAAGCCATTTATGTACCTGACTACTTTCTCAACATCATCTTCCACATGTCCAGCTCTAATATTCAGCCTATAAAACTCTTCTGTATATTCTTTCATTGTCATCCCTTTTTGCTTCAAATTCTGTACTTGCTTAAAAATATTTAACTAATAATCTTTTGGCATAAACTTACTCTTCAATTTACTTACCATTTTATCCCATTGTTTGATTTTTGGCTTTCCTTTTCTTTGTCTAGATACCTGTAACTCCTCCCACCAAATGGTTGCATGGCCCTTCAATCTAGTAGCCACAAATTTCGCTTTCTTTTTGTCTTCAATTTCTTAAAGTCAAAGTACTTGTCTAATGAACTGATCTAATCTATTAAATCTTCCACATTGAGATTTCCATCTTACAAAGGCACCTCTACCTTCAGTCTTCTGCTCACCTTCATCAACATCTTGAGAACTTTTGTTGTCTCGTTCTCTTCATCTTCTTCTTCTTCTAAAAGTTCTTCTGCAGCGTTGTCATCTCCATCATCAGGCGCTCTCCTTTGGGCAACTTCCATCGTCTCCATCCTTGCACAAAGGCATTGAACCTCTTCCAATAGAATCGCATTTGCTACTAGTCTTCCTCTCCCTATGCCAACTGCTCTTCTAGGTGGCATCTTGCTGAATTAAATTCAATTTCAATTCACTGCTCTGATACTAAAAATGATGTATAGGCACACCATTCCAGTGCAAACTCAATTTAAAATCTTTAAAGCACAATTAAGTCTCAATTAGGCCCTTTTTAACTATATCGCATTTTCCAGAAAATATTGCAACTTTACCGATTTCGCAAATCGGCAAACATAAGATTTCACATATTGTGAATCTTAACTTATCTCACTTCGGCTCTTCACAACTTTGCACTCGTCAGCACTTCACGGATTTACCTTTATCGCATGTCGCACAAATTAACAAACTTTGTCGATCGCGCAATACATATATCACAATGTTTGCGATTTTGCAATTTCGCAAATCGCAGCGAAAACCTTATTGCATATCGCAAAATTTACGATATTGTAACTTCGCATATCGGGTATCGCTACTTACAACATTTAACTTGCGATAACTTAATAATAAACATATAAATCGCCGATAGCGATGTGGCGAAATATTATATCGATGCGATGCGATATTTCGCAATTTTTAACATTTGCGATGCGATATATGACTTAAGATTGGGGATTTGAACATAAAAACTTGGTTTTTGCCGAAACCACAACACACAGGTTTGCGATAAAAACACAAAATTTTGCCTAATTTCTTTGAAGTCTTAGAACTTGAAATATCACATGGCTATGCCTTTGAACGGGTTTAATTCAGATCTCTGAGGCGAAGACAATAAATTATAAATACATAGAAGGATTAATACCCGAATTTTAACCCCTGCCATAAATAATCCTTAGCAGCTTTTGGATGAATGCACACACACAGGAACAATTACTTGCATCTATGCTTCAATCAATTACTCAGAAAATAAAAACATAGACTTAATTTCCCTTTTCGGCTTGATTACATCAATTCTTCGCTCTCTTTCTGTCCTCTCTGTCTCTCGCTCTATCCTTCCTTTATACTAAATGCACTCGCTATTTTTAACAAACTAACAAGTAAATCCTTATTCCAAGGTTCGATGCATTTCTTTCTAACAGTCTTATCTTTTTCCTCCTAATTTAGAATTGCTCTAACTATTACAATAAATGAAATAAAAGAAAAGTATTACAATAATAAATAAAAGTAAATTCAAGAGATCCAACCCTCTCTACTAAAAGATAATTTGAACACACAGGTCGATGAAATTCATCTCAAGCGATGCTCCTGCATCAACCAACCACCCGGAAAACCCACAAAATGATGCAATTATCGGCTGAATAATAAAACGTACTTTTGAATAAAAATGGGATTTATGGCCTGAATACTGCCCGGAAAATTTTTCAAATTTAACCCCAAACTCCTCTCAACAAACCCACAAAAACCCAAAATGTGTTTTCACTAATTTCGACCTTCCAAAATTGCCCTATTTTGGCACTACGCCCTCCTAACAAAGATTGCATCCCCCAGTGATGAAATCTACTGAAATCCTCTTTATTCCTCCTCAATCTACAATAGGAATGATATAGGAAATTTTCCCAGATGTAGGGGAGAGGTTTCACATCAAAATACGGCACAAGATAGCTGAACCCAGCTCCACAAAATGTTGTTCAGTGACTCCCTGCGCAGACCCCAGGAAGATAAATTTGTTCCCCTAAATTGCAGTCACCTCCAACTCCAAAACTTTCCACAAAGACTAGACTCCCCCTCAAGCAAATCCACTAATTTTCTCCTACCAAAACACTCTCGGAAGCTAGCTGAAATGAGTGGTACTATTTCTCTACTGCGTCCTCCCTGGAGTATGAATTGGCTAAAGGAATCTATTGAAATGTGCTACAATACTCCACAAACCCTCTCACCAAAGTAGCAATAGCTTTCCTCCCTAGGGTGGCACTCAAAGTCCACCGAAAGAAGGGTGAGTTCTCCCCTTGGATAACTCTGTGCTAAGAAGCACTTGTGACCCAGCTAAACAGCTTGAGCAACAAAGGAAACAGACGAGTGAACAAAAGACCCCAGTAGCTTCGATGCTCTTATTTATAATTTTTCCTTTCCTC
Source organism: Pinus albicaulis (assembly GCA_034641835.2). NCBI lineage: Eukaryota > Viridiplantae > Streptophyta > Pinopsida > Pinales > Pinaceae > Pinus > Pinus albicaulis. Next base: position 423,272,569 of record CM076577.1, read on the forward strand.
CTCATGTGGGTCCCTCCATCCAATATTTCGACCTCCTTCCCTTAGCAATTCGATTTTCTCTTTGAGGAGTGTGTATTTCTTGTAGGTGTGGCCCCCACATTCCACTAGCAAAATAATTTTCTATTTCTCCTAAGTCCCATACACCAAAAATGTCTCCAATGCTCAATTTACAAAATTGTCCTATGCTTACACCTCCCTAATAAACTCCATTAATAACCTCAGATGAAAAATCAAAATTGGGGAAATTACAATCAATGTCCTTTGATTGATAGATTCCTTCAAGTATTTTATTTCAACTCCTTTATCCAAACTTGTTTGATTGTAATAGGGTACCTTGACACTCATTATCATTACTGGTGAGTTGTCTCGCGTTTGTTAATGGTATACATCAATGATCTGTAATCAAACGATTTCTCACATGGTCGACTTCAACTCATTTATTCCCATGGTGTAGAGATGTACCATTTGAGGTTGGTGAATACCTCAGGTTGTGTCAGCATCTCAGATCACCTAACAGTTCCTACAGCTTTCTGCCAGTGACATCCATACTTATATGTTGCCCACTCTTTTAGCAGCATCTTATATGTTGGCACCCAAGTTTTATACAATACCACTACTCCATTCATATGACTTTGGTACTTTTGTGAGGATCAGTCATACAACATCTTATGTACAAATATCCTCCTATATGATACTAAGACATAGCTCCACTGTGTTCTTCCACGGCTATGATATGTTTTTCCATTATGTATTCTTCTGAGCATCATCACACTTGTGTATACATATTGGATCCGTATTTATTCCCATGGTGTAGAAATGTACCATTTGAGGTCGATGAAGACCTCAAGTCATGTCAGCATCTCAGATCACCTAACAGTTCCTACAGCTTTCTACCAGTGACATCCATACTTATATGTTGCACACTCTTTTAGCAGCATCTTATATGTTGGCACCCGAGTTTTATACAATACCACTACTCCATTCATATGACTTTGGTACTTTTTTGAGGGTCAGTTATACAACATCTTATGTACAAATATCCTCCTATATGATACTAAGACATAGCTCCACTGTGTTCTTCCACGACTATGATCTGTTGTTCCATTATTTATTCTTTTGATCATCATCACACTTATGTATATATAATGGATCTGTATTAATCTTGATCAACGGATATGCTTTACTATCTCTTACCATTGGTATGTCAGCCTCGAATATGAGTTTTCTTTCTAACTCCTTTTACAGGAATTTGATGGACTGGAATCCGGTGATCTCCTCTTGGGCCTTTCGAATGACTCTATACTTAAATGTATTTTGGTCATATGTCCCACTTTTGACCTCATACATTAGGGGGCATCTATTATAGCATATTTTATCATTCTATGGCCTGGGCAACTCTCTTTCCCCTTGTAGACGCTGTTGAGAATTTATAGGGTTGAGATTAATACAAAAATTCTCTTCTTGATAATCACTTGTGAGCTTACTTATGTATTCTCTTCTTAGTTGATCTTTCATCAAGTCAATTATCAAAGTACTCAGTCAAATGTAGAGACGGAATTATTTTTACTTGTAACTGAATTTCTTGAAATGTAGTTAGGAAGGTAAATCTCTAATTTACCTTCCTTACTTTCACCTTTAGATCAGCCTTTTCTTCTTATGATCACTGTCTTTGAATTTGACAAATTCTGTCCTTAGATACTTCAAACTCAGAGATGTTTGTACGGTACTCTTCCTGCACCTATCTGCAATCTTGTTGCACCACTCCGCAATCCTGTACCTTGTTGTACCTGTCCGCAAACTGTACATTCCTGTACCTTCCTCAATCTGCTCCCTCCTGTATATTCTGCAATCTGTACTTTTCAATCCGCATTAACCTTCAGTCCTTCAGTACTTCGATTTTAACCTTCAGTACTTAACCTTCAGCACTTTTAGTATTTCGATTTATCCTTCAGCGCTTCGATTAACTTTCAGTACCTTGATTTACCCTTCGGCACTTCGATTTATCTTTCAGTATTTCAATTTATCCTTCAACACTTCGATTAACCTTCATATCTGCACTTTTATTAACTCACAGAACTTATCCGAATTTTCTTATCTCAAATGATTCGTCGAGCAATTATATATAAGTGTATGTTTCCTGGTCTTCAAGCCAACTCACCAAATTGACTTTAGGCTGACTTGTCCACAGTTTGTATGCTGACATAACTAATACTTTATGAGGTGTTTATTCCAGCATGTTGGAGTGTTGTCTAAGCTTGACTTTCAATGCCTTTTAGAGCTTGTCTCCCATCTTCTTTGAGGATTGTTTGTGAGCTTCTTTACAAGGTCTTTGGAGCATACTAAACTAAATCCTTCATGTCTAATTATATTTACTCCTAGATGACATAAACCTAATAGACATCAAGAAGAAGTCTATCTACATAATAAAAGCTTGCTCATGAAACCCATGAAGTAAGTACACCAAAAATACATTTTATTATCTTTTGACCTCTTCTTTGAATAAATATATAATTACATAGTCAACATGAAGACTGACCTAGTTATACTTTCCAATGCTCCCTCTTAACTAGGGATGTATTCATACGGGTACATGGTTACTTTCAAACTGAAGAATCTCATAAGAAGAATCAGATTGGTAATCGCATCTGTATAGCATCATATCAACCAGCATTGTCCTAGTGCAAGGCCTTGACTAACAGCCCTATCTCTCAACGAGACAATGGGCTACAATGCTGGCAAGACACATGACTTATAGGCACCTTCGTCATTGTCTCTCCAAGGTACATACTCCACCCGGGTGTTCCCAAAGTATGACCTTCTTGGACAATTCTTCTCTTGGGTAGCTAGCCCTCAAAGAATATCGGTCCTCGACTACTCTTATCTTGAATGCCTTAACACATTCTCAAAGAGTATTGAATGCCAGATGATTACCCAATCCTCCATTCTGTCTTCCCAAGAAGAGAATGATGTGTCTATCTCTCCCTCTCAACCAGGGAGGACCTATTCCATAGGGGAATGTAATCATTCCTAAACAAGGAATGTACCTAAGCTCATTCTTAGGAATTACCAAGTTTCTTCCAAGTAAGAAACTTATCATTGGGCTCCCTCTTATCCAAGGACCTCCAGCAGCAACGGTGAGACACCCAGCTACTCATGAAGAATTCCTATCCTCAATGTCATGGATTTCGATATTGAGGAATCTCTAACTTTTAGCTTCATAGGGCACAGATCATCCACCACTTTCATCCTGAGTCATGTCAGCTATCAAAAAGTGATTCACCAGACTTCCTTATCTGGTCCATTGTTATGCCATGCTGCTTTCCTTCGAATCATCTCCAAGGATCATACATCCTTTCTCATGATTGGCAGCCCTGCCAAAATTCATCTAGATAAACATATACATATGAACTTTTAGAACAAAAGTTACCTTAGTGATGATCTTTCACCATGACATCTTCCTATAGGTATCGACATCCTTCATACAGATTGACACATCTCCTAATGATATGTTTTGTCAAGAGTCTTCTTATATACCAGACTTCTGTCAGAGTCTACATATCCTCCCAGGAGATCTCCTAGTCACATCTTCTTGGCTTTCGGATGATAGCTGCCTTTTGACATGGTTGCATGTCATGATCTATTCCTCTCTACACATTCTTTATTCCCGGGAACTTATAACCTTTCTAGTTTCTTGTTCATATACAACCACCTCATATTCCATGAGGACATATTACGCTGATTTCATTTGTCCGTGCACTGAGAGATACTCCTCCATAGATCATACTTCTAAATACAGAAGTTCATTACCTGCAACCATATGACATGACTTCACAGCATCCAATGTTTAGCATATAAATATATACATACCTCATACTCTTTCCCTTGGGTCATCCTGTAGCAATTTCTCAAGAATGAAGAGCCTCATTCTCTTGGCATGCTCCATCAATATCTCGGAAATATGTTTCCATGATGACCCTTGCTCTTGATGACTGCTTTCCACGTTATTAGAGAGATTTTCAAGAGCTCCTACTCTGCTTTCATTAGTGTGCTACACTGCTTCCTATCATATAACCAACAGAAATCACTTTAAAAAAGAAGATGATCTCAATCGTAGTGTAGATCCCTTGCTTATTCTTTCTTTAGATTATCTTGGAATCAGGTTATTCCTTTTCTTCAAATGTTTGAGTTCCCATGATTTTGTTACCCTTATGATCATATGAGTTCTTGTTTCTTATACTTCCATGATGTCATATCGCATCAAATCTTAAGCAGGATCTAGGAGCCATAAAGAGATTTATCATAAGAGAGACTATTCTTAATGATCTCTTACTCCCTCTTTCCATCCACTCCTTCCATCCTTTCCGGTGACATGAACTTTCTTGTACTGTTCATAATTCTTCTTCCAGCTTCTTTTGTGTCTCCAATATTGTTCATGTGAGAGAAACTTATGAGTTCCTTTCCATGACTTCACAAGAGACCCTTATCTATGACTTCAGTTATCTATCAGGACCATGTCTATCCTCTTTGTTTCATCCAAGGATCTTTCGTAATACAACCACCTTATGTATCTCCTTGCAAATCGAAGTCATTTAACCAAAATTAAAAATGAAAATGAAAGATACTTACTTGGCAAGTGAAGAGGAGATCTACATCTTGTTCTTCCTTGAATGATCTTCTTCTTAGGCTATTCCAGACTTGATATCACATGTCATCCATTCGTGTAGTTGATCTTTCAAACTGTATTCTTCCAACGCTGTGACCACCACTGAAACTATGCTATCTAAGTTCTGCTTCCCTTTTCAAACTCATATACATATATGTCGAACTGAAGTATCACCGAACCTATGATGTAGCTGACATGTTGAAAACCAAACTATAGCTAATGTTTAGTGAATGTAGGCTAGAGATGCCATTAGTCTTACCATTACTCTCAAGTCAAATAAATTATTGTTACTTTGAATACAAGTGTGTATTCTCCTTATTTTCCACTGTATGTAGTGAATGCATAAAAGAATTCTTCCATCATATGTAGTGAATGCAAAAAAATAAAAAATAAAATAAAATAAAATTATATATATATAGGTATAGTGTTAAAAGTTGTGGAAGGAATTAAAGTAGAGTAAGTATACTTATATAAATACTTAAATTTATTTATGAACAATAATGAAAGATGTGCACCAAATTTTATTATGACACTTGAACATTGTTACTCGGAGATGTCATTCTATGACAGCATAATAACAATTCAACGAAACGAGAATTTAAACTTATTAAAATTCCAAGTGTTAGTTATAGTCATAAGTAGAAGAAAGTCAATAATCCCTTCTATAACCGCATCTAGGACTGAACATTCTAGACAAATTTGACAAAACAATACTATGATCTATGAAAACCCTTGCATTTCACTCTAGAATTAGTAAGCATAGAATATCCTTCATAGGACAAGGAGGTCGCATGGCCATCCTCCTTGACCTCGGTACCAGTAAGACCTGCCTGCAAGTAAAATAGCAAAAGAACTATACCCGTATGCAAGCTCAATTTTACGAAAATTATTAGTTAGTCTACAAATTTACCCAATTCTCATACATTTATTATGTATTCTAGGAAAAGTCACAATGGTAAGAATGTACCAAAGGCGGCAACGCCAGCAAGATGCATCGCCATTTCTAACACCTCCACATCATCGTCGCCAACACCGTCACTATCGCCACCACCTAGATCGGTATCAACACCAGTTGCTCCAACACCCAATCTAACTACTGTAATGCGCTCATTAGAAGCCATTTGGAAACATTAAAAGGGTCGCAGCCGACCAGTAGCAAAGAAGAGCGACCTCATCTAGAGGAAAGATATTCAGAAAAGCCTAAAGATTATGATTATAAGCCACGGAGAGAAAATATTTCCCGGGAACTGCAAAAGATTAAACTCCTGGAATTCTCAGGAGGAAACGCTGGAGAACATGCCGAAGCATGGTTAGACGAGATGATAAGATGCTTCGCTCTAAAATAATATTCCTCTACCTCTAAAACAAAGATCGCTATATTCCAACTCAGGGGTAATGCTCTGATTTGGTGAGGAAATCTAGAAAAACAACTACATATCACATCAGACATTGTTCCTTGGGAGTTGTTTGTAGACCGATTCCGTGCAAAATACTTACTGCCTTTCTTTCAAGGGCAGCAAGCAAGAAACTTCCATACTCTAATCCAGAGTAATAAGACCGTGGAAGAATACAAGATAAAGTTGATGGAACTTGTGAAATATGTTCCTTATCTAGACACAGATGAACGCCAAGCTGAGTGTTTCATATATGGGTTAAACCCTCGAATCAAGGCCATGGTAAGAATGTGAAAGCCATCAGCGGTAGCAGAGGCAATGGAATGTGCACGATATGCAGAAGAACATCTGGGGATTAAAAGGGATTTCAGGCCAGCTGAACCATCACAGCAGGGATTTACAGGAAAGACTCCCCGAAATTTCTTCCGAGGAAATAGCTCGAGGCCACCTCCTTATGGTAACAGGTTTACTCCAAGAGGAGTAGGAGCAGAAGCTCCCATGACCATTAATATTATAGCTTTTGAATCCTCAGACATCAATCCTTGGAAATCTCGAGGGACTGGTAATCGGGGAAGGAACGGGAGAGGAAGTAGCACCAAGGGACAGAGATCCTGGTCTAGAAATTCAGTTAGAATCAAGGGGGCCAACCCAGGTCGATTGTTGGGGGTGTGGAGGACCTCATCTTCAGCGTGACTGTCCGGAGAACTCAAAGAGAGCAGGAAAAGGACCATCATCAGATACCCAAGGCAATCATAGAATCCATGCCGTCGTCAACAACAACCAAGCAGCACATCAATCCACTGTAGTGCAATCTTCAGGTACAATCAATGGGATAAAACTAAAAACCTTACTTGACACCGGTGCTACTGATAGTTTTATTTCATCATATACCTTAAATAAATGTGGGTTGGCAACTTGCAAGCAAAACGATTTCAGACAGGTAGAAATGGCTTCGAGAGAACTTCAACCAGTAGAATTAAGTGTTGAGGATTGCAAAGTTGATCTAGGAGTCTGTTCGACCAAACTAAAAGTATATGTCACAGCGCTAAGAACTTACGACATGGTGATGGGAATGGATTGGTTAGAGTCGCATCATGCATGGGTAGACTGTGTTGGGAAAAAAATACTTTGTATGAATGATGAGGGGGAGACAATACAAATCCAAGGTATTAAGAGGAAAGTATCCTTACGCTTCATCTCAACTATGCAAATGAAATGATGCTTAAGGAAAGGCTGCCAAGTGTACGCAGTTCAAGAAGTAAGCAAGGAGAAAGAACCATCCTTAGAACAGTATCCGATTCTATCAAAATATTTGGATGTTTTTCCAAAGGAATTACAAGGACTACCTCCTAAAAGAGAGCTAGATCTCACAATAGAATTTAAACCTGGTACTCAACCAATATCTAAAACACCTTACAGAATGATCGCTCCTAAACTCAAGAATTACAAATACAGCTGAAAGAACTGTTAGATATAGGACACATTCGACCCAGTGTTTCACCTTGGGGCGCTCCTGTAATATTTGTCAAGAAGAAAGATGGTTCATTACAACTGTGTGTGGACTATCGGGATTTAAATCGAGCCATGGTAAATAATAGTTATCCAATGCCTCGCATTGACGACCTTTTTGACCAAATGAAAGGAGCTGCAGTGTTTTCAAAGATCAAACTGCGATCAGGTTATCATCAGCTAAGGATTAAAGAAAGTGATGTTTCTAACACTGCATTCCGAACTCGTTTCGGGCATTATGAATTCATTGTGGTACCATTTGGGTTGACCAATGCACCTGCGGTATTCATGAACCTTATGAATAGCGTTCTCCGCAAATATCTCGATCAATTTGTGCAAATCTTCCTAGACGACATTCTCATTTACTCTAAGAATGAGGAGGAGCACGAAGAGCATCTTCGGATAATATTATCTTGCCTCAGAGAACACAAGTTATATGGAAAATTATCCAAATGCGCCTTCTTTCAAAAGGAAATTCGTTACTTAGGTCATATCATATCTGGTGAAGAGATCTTTGTAGATCTTGAAAAGGTAAACTCAATCAGGGAGTGGCCGATACCTAAGAATGCACATGAAATGCGTAGTTTTATGGGTTTAGCAAGTTACTATCGAAGGCTTGTGGAGGGATTCTCCAAAATTGCAAAGCCGATCACAACCCTCCAGCGCAAAGGTGTTAGGTATGAATGGGCTGAGGAATGTGATAAAGTTTTTTCCGAACATAAAATATTATTGACTAGTGCACCCATTTTGCGAGTACCTGATATGGATAAAGATTTCACTGTGTGTAATGACGCATATAAACAGGGGTTAGGTGCAGTATTCATGCAGGAAGGAGACGTAATAGCATACGCTTCAAGACAATTGACGCTCAATGAAGAACTTTATGCTACGCATGATTTAGAGTTAGCCGCAGTGGTTTTAGCTTTAAAGATATGGAGACACTACTTGGTAGAAAGAAACTTTGTGCTTAAAAGTGACCACCAAAGTTTGCAATATTTGTTCACCTAGAGAGACTTAAATGCTAGACAAAGACGATGGAGTGAATTCTTAAGTGGAAAAGAGAATGTAGTAGCAGATGCCTTAAGTAGAAGACCTCGACTATTTTCCATCATACCTATCAGGTGGACTTAAGAGATCAAGTACTTGAACATCTCGTAAGAGATAGTTGGTACTTAAAAGTAAGGTCGGGGTTTGATAGCAACCATTCAAAGAAACCTAAGTTCGAAGGATATGATTTGGAAGAAGACAGAATTTTACGATTTCATGGAAGGATGTATATTCCAAATAGTGGAGATCTTCGAAACACCATCCTGAAGGAAGGTCACAGAGCAGTGTATTATGCACATCCTGGTGTAAAGAAGATGTATGCTGACACTAAGAGACTCTTTTTCTGGTCAGGCATGAAAAACGACATTGTCCAATTTATCGCTAAGTGTCTTAAATGTCAGCAGGTAAAAGTTAATCATTGTCACCCAGCAGGTCTCCTACAACCTCATGACATCCCTATGACCAAGTGGGAAATAATTTCTATGGATTTCATCGTTGGGCTGCCCCTTACACAACAAAAACATAATTCCATTTTGGTTGTGGTAGATAAATTAACTAAAAGCGCCCATTTTATCGCGGTAAGAGATACTTACGAAGTTGTTGATGTAGCCTGGGTATTCATAAATGAAATTATTAGATTTCATGGAATACCTAAGAAAATCATATCAGATAGAGATCCTCGATTCACATCAAGATTCTGGACTGGTATGCAATCAGCCTTAGGGACTCAGTTAAATTTGAGCACAACTTATCATCCTGAGACTAACGGACAAACAGATAGGGTAAATCAAGTACTAGAAGATATGCTAAGGATGTATGTTATGGACAAACAATCATGCTGGGAAAAGTACCTACTCTTAGTAGAATTTGCATACAACAATAGCTATCACAGTTCAATCGGGATGCCTCCATTTGTAGCACTATATGGGAGACCCTGCAGGACGTCGTTGAGTTGGAACAGGTTAGAAGACCGGGTAATAGTCGGGCCAGAATTGATCCAAGAGATGGAGGAACAAGTAAATTTGATTAGACAACGACTGAAAGAGGCACAGGATAGACAGAAAATTTATGCAGATGCTCACAGGACAAATAGAAACTATATAGTGGGAGATCAGGTTTCATCCGCATCAGGCCAAATAAGAGCACCATTCAATTTGGGAAGGGGAAAAAATTATCACCCCGATTCATAGGGTCGTTCGAAGTCTTGGAAAGAATTGGACCTGTCGCCTATCGTCTTACACTGCCACCCCACTTGCACAAAATTCATAATGTATTTCATGTATCTACCTTACGACACTATATTGCTGACAAATCTCATGATCTTCATTGGAAGGAACTGCAGGTATCGGATGAGGGAACCATTACGGTCAAACCATTACGTATTCTGAAATGTAGAGTTCGACAGCTCAAGAATCGCCTGATAGACCAAGTTAAAGTCCAATGGGACAAATATAGTCCTGGATCAGCGACTTGGGAAGATGTTGAGACTTTATGCCAAAATTATCCCAACTTATGCTAAATTTTGAGAAACTGGAAACTTTATATGTATATGACTACTCTATTTTTTATAATTGAAACTTTATTTTTGAAATATCACGTAAGGATGAGTTTTACTTTGCTGGTACATGGATACCCATAAAGATAGAATGTTACTTCACTCTAGTGATACAGGATATATGTTGTTTGTTTAACTTCACTAGTACATGGATACCGATATGCAATTTGTCATTTAAATTAACATTGCAAGAATATGAAATCATAAATTAACATTATAGATGAGACTATCTATCAATTCATTTCATTTTGCATCTTAATATGATTGAAGGAAAGGAAATAGAAAAGTAACCACATTTTAAAAATGAAAGCAAAACATATTAGTATATAGATTGAGAATGACTAAATACAATGTATCATAGATGGAACATATATGAACTATACAGGAGCTGTATCTAGCGAGAAATTGTATTAAATATATAGATGCATATGTTGTAATGTATGTACGAGTTTTTACATTGCAGAGTGTGTACAAAGTGATTACTTTGCAGAACACATCGTTACCGAAACAATCTACGTGATGACAAAATTCCAAGAATAGTTGAGACTCCATGAGATTTCATGATAGGGTGTTGACCCTGGTCCTACTAGGAGGGGTGGAGGTGTTGCCCACCGTTTATCCTCCAAAACCTGGAGTCATGGGAGGATTGTGCGAGTCACGCTCCCCTAGACGTGTGATGATGACTGTCGGATGCCTACAAATAAATTAGGTCAACGTAATCGACACTACTACCCTTAAGGTCTATGGATGGATCAGTAAAACTAATGTCATGGCATATGCCTGTAGAGAATGGATAAGATGGGAGCAGAAGAGATTAGGAAGGATAGGATGATTCTAGAATAGCTTGGAGACTCGGTTAAGATGGGAAGTAACAATTAAATTACTAATACATACTTATTCAAACCAAAAGTCAATCTTAAATTACAAGCCTTATACAATCGCCCTAATCTCTAAAAACGCAATTATTAATATGATTATATGAAACCCTAACTTCGGGACGAAGTTTTCCGAAGGGAGGAAGTATGTAACGACCCAGTCCTAAGTTATAAGCAAAATAACATTAGCGAGTATACAAGATACGCATATGATAGCTACACATGCATATATCGCATACCCCACACTAGTATACATACCTGCTAGTATTAAGACTACCTAAGTTAGAGTAACGAATTGAATATTACAATATATTTTATCTCGCCGAGATATAATGAAATATCAATAGGATACCTAACACGTATACTGATCTATATGCGTATGCATGGGAGAGCAATATTCAAGAAAATCAAAATATAATTTAATAAAAAAATTATATGTGAGTGGACCAATAAAATAATAATATAATTTAATTAATTATAAAGATTATTTAATTAAGTTAAAAACAAAAATAATACAATTAATCTTAAAATAATTAATCAAAGTTAATATCTCTTTAAATGCATAAAATATCCACATAAATGCATAATATCTCCTTAAATGCATAAAATATCCACATAAATGCATAATATCTCCTTAAATGAATAAATATCCCCATAAATGCCATCACATCTACGTAAGTATGAGGAGGTGGAGAAAAGTTATATAAGGAGGGGAATATGAAGGAGAAAGGCTTTCCTTAGCAAAATTATGCATGATTGTCAAGAGGAAATATTGAGGGATTTGAATTGTTCTGAAGGGGAGACTCATTGTTCTTGGAATTCTGGGCACGGGGGCAGAAGAGGCATCTTCTGGGTCTAGGATTGTTTCCTAGATTGGCTAGGAGGAAACGATTGTTTCGGTAACCTGTCCGCTGCACTCACGAGGAGAACCACAACTCAAGAAATCATCAGTTTCATTCTAGGTATTTTTCTAAGTATAAAATAGTTGCTTATGTAAGTTTTAAATTTACTGTTGGTTCCATTTATTTGCATCTATGGCTGAAATATTTGTATAGGATTAAATTCATGAATAAAACTGATGAGTAGGGGCTCTACAACTGTCACCCTCAAAAATCGTGCCCAGAATTCAGCAATACAGTCGTACGGCTGTACGGACTGTACGAAAAATACAGTTGTACTTCCTCCTCGAAAATGTGCTAGAATCTGCCTCGAAATCTGTGTTGCCACTATTGTACAGATTTCTCGAAATGTGTCGGAATAACAACAGTGCCTCTCGATTTTCATGCCCAAAAACTACTTCAAAATTCGTGCTAAAATTGTTGTACAAATTTCTCGATTTAGGTGCCTCCTTTCTCAAAAATTGTGCCAACCTCCTACTGTACGGATTTTTGCCTTGGGATTTGTGCCACTAAGTTGTTGTACGGATTTGTTGAAGTCTTCTTACCACCCTCCTTCAACTTCTCATTGCCCAAAAATTTTCTCATTGCTCTCCTTCTCTTTCTCTCAATACTTCATGGAAGACTGAAGTGACCTTTTCCTCCTCTCCTCTCCTTTTACCCTAAGTGACCTTTTGGGTAACCCTAAGATCTAATGGCTGAAATTCATTTAGATCTAGGGATGAGAATAAATGTGGATTTAGTTCTCACTTTCTATTTTTTAACTCACCCACTTAAATAAAGACCCACTTAGCCTTTATTTCCATAGTCACTTTTTCACTTCTAATTTTTTATTGACTTTAATAAAGTCACTTAAAATTAGAATGTAACTTTACCACTTATAAAGTCACTTTAAAATTAGATTTGACTTTACCACTTATAAAGTCACTTTAGGAGAAAAGTACAAATAAATTTGGACACTTTTCCCTAAGCCAAAGATTAAAGCCTTAGGGAACCACTTGTCCTCTGGTACTCAAATTTTAACACTCCCTCTTACCGAGGAAAGTATTCCTCACCACTCCCATCTTGTCTCTGAAATAGACATGTTTGCCTCGTGGTAAGGCTTTGGTCAAAACGTCCGCTACCTGCTCATCTGTGGAAACATACTCAAGCTTGACAACTCCCTTTTGGACATAGTCTCGGATGAAATGATATTTGATCCTGATATGCTTTGACCTGTTATGAAAAACTGGATTCTCCATGAGTTTAATGCAACTCTGATTATCACAGTAAATCACTGAAAGTCTCAATGCCTAACCAAATAGACCAAACATCTTGCGAAGCCATATGGCCTCACAACTAGCCAAACTAGCAGCCATATACTCTGCCTCAGCTGAGCTCAATCCAACTAACTGTTGTTTCCAGCTGAACCACGACACAACTGCCAAACCCAACCCAAAACAACACCCTGAAGTGCTCTTCCTATCAGAAGCACAACCTACCCAATCTGAATCAGTGTACCCTGTCAGTGTCACTCCATCTCCTTGTCTATAATCCAAACCATAATCCACTGTACCCTGCAAGTAACGAAGAATGTGTTTTGCAGCCACTCAGTGCACTCTCCTGGGCTCACACATGAACTGGCTCATAGTGTTAACTGCAAAACATATATCTAGTTGAGTGTTGACCAAATACATCAATGAACCAATCAGTTGTTTGTATAAAGTAGGATCCACCAACCCGAAATCTGAAGCATGAAGCTTCTTCTAGTTAGTTATCATAGGTGTAGACATGGGTTTGCAATCCTCCATGTGAAATCTGCTAAGAATGTCCACAATGTACTTCTCCTGTCCCACGAAGAAATGCCCCTCCTCCTGCCACACCTACAATCCCAGAAAATAATGCATCAAGTTGATATTTTTCATCTCAAACTCTGAAGCAAGATCTCTCTTGCAGCCCTCAATGAGTCTCTCTGCACCAGTGATGACCAAGTCATCAACATACAACACCAGAATGAAAGGCTCCTCACCTACCACAATGAAGTCTGGGTTCGGATCAGTGAAACCCAACTGCTGCAAGTATTTATCAATCCTCGAGTATCAAGCTCTAGGAGCTTGCTTCAGGCCATAGAGTGTCTTCTTCAATCTACATACATGGGACTCCTTCCCATGCACCTCAAAGCCCTGCGGCTGCTCAATATAAACCTCCTCCTGGATGAAGCCATTGAGAAATGCGGTCTTCACATCCATCTAGTGGATCTTCCAACCCATCTCTGCTACTATCAATATAATGGAGCGAATGGAAGTATACCGAGCTACGGGAGTGAAGGTCTCCTCATAGTCAACTCCCTCTACCTGTGAGAACCCTCTTGCCACAAGTCGACCCTGCAACTTCTCGATGCTGCCATCTGCAGCATGCTTTATCTTGTAAAGCCATCTGGAAGTAACCACTGATTTACTTTCAGGACTCGGCACTACCTCCCAAACATCGTTCTTCATAATAGAAAAATACTCCTCCTGCATGGCCTCTCTCCAAACCTGTTGGATAGCTGCTTCCTCATAGCTAGAAGGCTCGGAATCAAAGATGCTAGTGATCAATGCCATATAGTTACAGAACCGCTCAGGTGGTTTGCTCTCTCTAACCTATCTCTTTGGCCCAGCAACAGATGTGGCCTCGCGCAAGGTGTCCTGAATCCACTTGGGCTTCCTCTTCCCTAAGCACACTTCTCCCATCGGAGTGAAAGAATCCCCATCATCATCAAAAGCCTGAACTCCTAAAGGCCTACCAACTGACCTCATGCCAGAACCTGTGCCTGTAGATGTTGAAGTACCGTGCGAACTATCCATCAGTGGGCTACCCTGTGAACTGCTCTGCGGACTGCTCTGCATGTTGCCCGAAGCACCACCCACCTGACTCTGAGAGCCAGTGCTCACTAATGGACTTGACACTGTAATCGATGTACCCCCTGATCCCTGTCCACTGGTTCCCTGTGACTAACTCAGCTACTCCTGAGGGTCTGGTGAATCTAGATACTCTAACTCTCGTGACCCCCTAAAAGTTCTCTCCTCCTCGAACTTCACATCCCACCTGACAACAACTTTCCTCTTCGCAGGAATATAAATCTGATAAGCTTTCGAGGTCTCGCTATAACCCACAAAGATGCCCTTGTCTGTAGTGGGCTCTATTTTGGTCCTCTTCTGCTTGGGAACATAGGAGTATGTAATGCACCCAAAGATACGAAAGTGACCAACATCAAGCTTCTTCCCAAAAAAAGCCTCCTTCGGAGTCACATTGCCCAAGGCACGATGTGGACTCATGTTCTGCAAGTACACAGCAATGTTGCAAGCCTCTGCCCACAAAAACAAAGGTAACCCCTAATCATGAATCATGGTTTTGGTAGCCCCAACGATGGATCTGTTCTTCCTCTCTGCAACCCCATTCTGTTGGGGGTTGTAAGGAACCGTGAACTCCCTCCTGTTGCCTGCCTCACCACAATAATCAACAAACTGACCAAGGTTATACTCTCCTCCATTGTCCGACCTGAGGACCTTGATCTTTCGACCTGTCTGGGTCTCCACAAGAGCTTTGAACTCTTGAAACCACTTGAAGACCTCACTCTTGGTCTTCAAGAAATAAATCCAAGTCTTCCTGGAGTGATCATCAATGAATAACACATAATACTAATAGCCACTCAAGGATACATGAGACATCCGACCACTCACATCGGTATGAATCAAGTCAAGAATCCCTGTCAATCTATTGTCACTACTGGGAAAGGGGGATTTGGTAAACTTCCCCATAGCACATCCTCTGCACACATCAAGGTGATCAGGACTGAAATCTGGCACACCAGTGATGATCTCCCGCAATGTCCTCAAGGCCCCATGATACATGTGCCCCATCCTGCGGTGCCAAAACTCACACAAATCTAAACTGTTAGATCTGTTGCCGGTACTGCTACTCAATGCCATCAGGGGCTGGAATGAGAACTTGTACACCTTGGCATGGCACACACCAATTACTCTAGTTGAAGAAGCTGGAGTTCCCCTAGGATATATAAGCACCTGCCCTCTTCTGAACAACTCCTCATAGCCTCTATCCTCCAATTCTGAAACGGATATCAGGTTCTTCTTCATTCTAGGCACATATAGAACATCTGACACTTTCAAGGGAGGTTTGGGTGCCCTATCAAATGTCAATGTCCCCACACCCACTACTCTAACAATGTTGTCATCTCCAAGTACTACCTCAATATAAGTGCAACTCTCTGAAAGCTCTGAAAAGTACTCTCGGACTCCTGTCATATGACGAGAAGCCCCACTGTCAACATACCAAATACCAGAAGATGCTCTGCTAGTGGAGGGAAGTGCACACTCCCTCTGAACTTGTATGGCAGGTGATCATGCACTAATGGCCTCACAAGCTATGAACACAAACTCCCGATCAAAGCTCTCCGAGAAGCCCTCTATCTTTGCAGAACCTGCCATGGTTTTTTCCTTTCCCTTCTTGTTCTTCTTCTTCGGACACACAACTGCATAGTGTCCCAACTTTTGACAATTCTAACATTTGACTTTGGAATAGTCCTTCTCCTTGTTTTGTTACTTACCTTTACCTTTGCCTTTGCCTCCACCTCCACTGGTAGAAGTTTGCTTCTTTCCTTTGCCCTTCTTGCCTCTTGCTAACAATGCCACATTGTCATCCTCCTCCACCTGTTTGGCTGCCCCAAGATGGTTCTTTCTGATCTCATTCAGAATGCAATCATCCCACAACCTCTCTCATCCGGGAAGGTTCTCCCGTGCAATAATGCCATCCACAAAACTCTCCCATGTCTTGGGAAAACCATTCAAGGCTATCCTCACCAACTCAATGGGTGCTATGGTCTCTCCTACGGCTCCCAACTCATCTCTCAATGAAGTGATCTTTGTGAGGTATGTTGTAGCACTATCAGTCTTAGCCATTTTAATGGCCTTCAGTTTCTCCCTTAGGACCATTTTCCTGTTTTCATTTGAGCTCTGGTAGAGACTGGTCAAGGTTGTCCACATCTCATGTGCATAAGTCTTTCCTCTCACATGAGGAATGACATGATCTTTAACTCCATCCAGAATCAGTCTTTTTGCTGCCTTAGCATTCTTCTTGTTAAACTTTTCCAACTGAACAAGGTCAGTAGGTATTGCCACTGGGTGTTGTGTGGTGTGAACCATTATGCCCAGACTTTTGCTTCCTCAAAGATGATCTAGATTCTCTCCCTCCATGCACTATAGTTGCCCTGCCCATCCAACTTATCTTCAACCCTCAAGCCCAAAGACATGCTTGTTGTCCTAACAAACTGAAATTTTCAAATCTGTTGTAAAGGTTTCAATTTTCTGTGTAAAAATCAGCTTGCTGTGATTTTCACTTTGTTGTCCCAAACTGCACTTTTCAGCCAACCAAACTCTGATAGGATGTAGAAATTTGCAGAAATTTCAACCCCCACGCCGGTTATTAGTTTTCCTTATCAATCCATACATATAGTTTTAAATCTGAACATGACATAAATACTAAAATCTAGAAATGACTGAAATTTCTGAAAACACAAATTTGGAGATTTTTTGCAACTGCTGAAAATGCAGAAATAAAACACAGCAAAATTATGACAGCCACACACAGAAAATAACACAGTGATTTTTGGTCTATGTGACCCTGGAAAAACCCCTACAAATCTTGGGGAAAACCAGTTTGAGAGCTCTTCTTTATTTCTGAAAATGATTTTACAAAGAAACTGAAATACACAGTAAAAATTCTAGCAACCAAAATTTACAACTTATCTCGATTTTCGTACTTGCACACCGCCTCGGAAAATGTGGCAACAACAAAACAGAAATTTTATAGCATTAATGACAACATTAAATGTTGAACTGTCACCCTCGAAAATCGTGCCCAAAATTCAACAATATACGAAAAATACAATTGTACTTCCTCAAAAAATGTTCCAGACTCTGCCTCGAAATCTGTGTTGCCACTGCTGTACAGATTTCTCGAAATACGTGCCGAAATAACAACAGTGCCTCTCTTAGATTTTCGTGCCCAAAAACTCCCTCAAAATTCGTGCTAAAGTTGTACGGATTTCTCGATTTTTGTGCCTCCTTTCTCAAAAATTGTGCCAACCTCCTACTGTATGGATTTCTGCCTTGGGATTTGTGCCACTAAGCTATTGTACGGATTTGCTAAAGTCTCCTTGCTGCCCTCCTTCAACTTCTCACTGCTCAAAAATTCTCCTTGCTCTCCTTTTTCTCTCAATAGCTCATGAAAGACTGAAGTGATATTTTCCTCTTCTCCTCTCCTTTTACCCTAAGTGACCTTTTGCGTAACCCTAAGATCTAATGGCTGAGATTCATTTAGATCTAGGGATGAGAATAAATGTGCATTTAATTCTCATAATCTATTTTTTTAACTCACCCACTTAAATAAAGACCCACTTAGCCTTTTATTTCCATAGTCACTTTTTCACTTTCTAATTTTTCATTAACTTTAATAAAGTCACTTAAAATTAGAATGTAACTTTACCACTTATAAAGTCACTTTAAAATTAGAATGTAACTTTGCCACTTATAAAGTCACTTTAAAATTAGATTTGACTTTACCACTTATAAAGTCACTTCAGGAGAAAAATACAAATAAATTTGGACACTTTTCCCTAGGCCAAAGATCAAAGCCTTGGGAAACCACTTGTTCTCTGGTACCCAAATTTTAACATGCATGATGGTCGCATCCATATCATGTCCAAACAAACCCAAGAGTAACTTCCGTAGCCAGTTCACCTCACGTGCAACCATTGTTGCCGCCATGTATTTTGCCTCTCTAGAACTCAATGCAACCAACCTTCGCATCTTGTTGAACAAGGAAACTGTGAATATTCTAATGTAGTGTATTGGTTTATTTCTCCTACTTGATTTAATTAATACAAGTTATTTTCAAAAATTAGATTCAGAAAATACCAAAAATAAACACAACTACAACCTACACATGCAAATCATTTACTGAATAATACGCTCATGCAACAAAGTGACACATGGATTTTTAGACATAAGTCCCCGAAAAAACCCAAAGCGGAAAAATCAATGCAGCAGATATGAGGGTTTATTATTAAGTAGTTATAAGTACAGTAAATCTGGGTTCCAGATCTGGAAAAACCGACAGAGAATAAAAGAAATCAAATCTGCAGCTAACCTGAAGTTCTAGTGCCAAATATCTGACTAATCCACACCCTCAAATGGGATTTACAGAACTCAGCTCGGATCTGGCCCTAGAAACGCTCAGCGTTGCCCCTGAAGCCCCAGCGTCATCCCTGCTAGCCTCAGAATGCCACTGTGCTGCCCAGAGAGGGACTGTGTAACACCTGAAAGGGTGACGCGGGCCTTACGCTGACCTGGAAGCCCTTCTGCGTAAATCTGAAACCCTCTAGAGCCTCAGCGCTAGCCTACGTAGCGGCTACGCAACACCTGCATAGCTATTGCTCTGCTTCCCTACGTTGTCCTTGTTGCTGCTCCTCTGCCTCTTACTAACTCTTGGCCCCGGAATCAGATCATTCCCTTGGCCAATACCACCCCTCATTGCAGGAAATTCCTCCAGAAATTCTTCGCAAACCCACCCTAGAATTCCAGATCTATTCCTCAGTTTTGCAACTGTGTGTCCCCCCAACTGACCCTCAAGCCTTTCTCTTATACTTTTCGTTGAACCCTTCAATGGCCGAGATTAAATCATTCATCAATGGCTGAGATTAAAAGACTGCTTGATCCATGTGACTTAAGACAATTGCAGCACGTGTTAATTAATTCACTTTAATTATCTTAATCTCCTAAGTTTAGACTTAGGAAATCCATTAAAATAATTAATTAATTGAATAACTTGAACACCAACTGAAATTTCTTAAATCCCTTTCTGGGTTTTGGAGATCAAGTGTGTCCTAGCCCCTCCAGAAAATTCCAGGGCTAGAGCACACCCGATGCTACACCAACTATACAAAATCTCAACAGAAATAGCTCATAAACCCAAGTTGAAGCAACAACATGAAGTACTCTTTTTTTCCACTGACCATCCCACCCATTCAGCATTTGTATAACCTATGATCTCCACTCCATCTCCTTCCTCATATTGTAACACAAACTCCATGGTACCTCATAGATATCTTATTACATCTTTCACAGCCATCCAATGCAATCTCTTTGGGTCCACCGCAAGCTAGATCTGTGTTACTATGAAACAGATATTTGGCCTAGTGTTGACTAGATACATAAGCAAGGAAATCAATTGATGATACAATGTGGGGTTGACAACCTCCGACTCTAAAGCATCCACCTTCCTCCATTTTGTGACCATATGTGTAGACATGGGCCCACAATCCAACATCTTGAATCTCTTCAAGACCTCCACAATGTACTTCCCCTCACCAAGGAAATACTCCCTCTCACTATGACAACCCCTTACCCACGAAGCATGCCTTGAACTTCTCCACACTCCCATCAGTTGCATGCTTAATTTTGTAGATCCATCGTGATCCAACCACCCTCATGCCCTCTAGCTGTGGCACTACCTCCCATGTTGTAAATTGGCAACTCAGGGATGAATTTTCTTAAATAAAATTTCATTTCTAACCATTATGGAGTGACTTTCTAAAATTAGAAAGTCATGTCTAGCATCTCAAGCATGACTTTCCAAAAATAGTAAATTACCTTGTATCAATTGGTAATCAAGTATAGATGTTGGAAAATCACTTAACTTATCATTAATCAATCTTAATAGTTCAATTTTTTACTTAACCATCAATATTATCATGACCTTTATTATTATCTTTATGATACTATGACATTATTATTATTAAAAGGAACTTCAAGTCACCTTACCTTCATCACTTAATCGCTTTGTACCTCTATGTCCCACATAGCACATCGTAACTCTCCCTCTCTCTCTTAATGGATACGTTTCACTCTCATTAAATTCTTGTCATAAAAGATTCTCTTACGCTTTCATTAATGCAAATGTTACTCTCTCTCTCTTACGCACTCATTAAGACATGGCACATTCCTCTTACTCACTATAAAAGCATGTCATAGAAGATTCCTCTTACACCTCCTTAATAGCATGAGTTACAAAGGCATACGTACCTCCTTAATGGCATGAGTACCTCCCTAAATCGCATATGTAACTCTTTCTCAAGGCATGCGTATTACTTCTTCTTTATGACCAGAATTTGTTGCTCCTCCTATATGTATCTCATATCATCTCACTTTCACTACTTGTGCATTGTGAAAGAAGGATTTGAACTAGAGAGAGAGAGTTGGAGAGGCTTGAAGAAGATTGTGAGAAAGAGAGACTTGGACAGTAAGAGCAGAACTTGAAGGTTGATTGAGTGTTTGCATCAATTACTGCTACTAGTGATCTTCATGCTACAACTTGTTCAGATTTGGGTGAACTTACACATTCTCTTGATCTTTCATTGTACTTTATATCTCTGTTGAACAATTGATATCTAATAGAAGAAGAATCTGGTTGGGTTTTTCCCCTTGTGGGTTTTTATTCTTGTGGGTTTTTCCCTGGTCATTAGACCTAAATTCTTTGTGTCTTATCTTGTTCTTGGTTGTCTTCAATTGTGCATTTGGTTTATGTTATATCTACAACTACTTAACAAATATTGCGGCAAAGAAATATTTTGGAATAAGTAATTATTAAAGCATAGAACATCACAATTTTAACATGGTATCAGAGCTTTGGTGAAGACAAGCCCAAGAAGATAAGAGTTGTCATCCTTCTATTTTCTATTGAAATATCACTTGTTGCTCCTTCTTCTTAATGTTGAAATTTGTTTGACTAGATCAAGATGTCTTCTTCTTACTTCAAGAATGAAGAGAATTTGAATGATGCTTGGAATTTTGGTCCATGGAAGGGAAGATTGGATATTACCCTTGAGGAACATGATGTACAGAATATGTTGAAGGTGAGGTAAGAAAAACCACCAGAAAATTTGAATGTTGTTATCAAGGCTAGAAACAAGAAAGGAGAAGTCAAGGCTAAAAAGGTCATCCTTGATTCTCTTGGAGACCATCTCATCACCTATGTCTCCAACTTGAAGAATTCCAAGGAAATGTATGACAAGCTGATTGGAATGTATCAACTAAACAACTTGAGTCAAATCTTTGCTTTGAGGAATCAATTCAAGGACATTAAGATGAACAGCAGAGAGACCATTCAAGCATACTTTATGAGGATATCAAAAATCAAAGATCAATTGTCAATCGTTGGTGAAATTGTATCTGATAAAGAGTTAGTGTTGATTACGCTTGGAGGTCTTTCTCTTACTTGGGAGACTTTTATTACTACCATCAACAACAATGATAAGTTTCCCACATTTGATGAGATCCTGGGAAAGTGCAATGAAGAAGAGGCAAGAATGATTTACAGAGGAAGAAATCCCAAGCATGAAGAGGGAGAACCTACTTCCTTTGTTGTCCAAGGCAAGAAGCAAAAAGGAAGAAGAGGTCATCATTTTCAAGAAAGCCTACTCTCAGATCCAACAGTTCCTATAAATGGAACACGGACTTATCGTAAGTTCAATGCTACAACTACCATAAGCATGGCCACTATGCCCGTGACTCTCATTAAAACAAAAGAGCACCAAGATCCAACTTCGACAATTGTAGCAAAAACTTCAAATGTGATTATAGAAGAAGAGAAGCTCATGTTGTTCGAAAAGAAAATCATCGTTCTTCCAAGACTTCAAGGAACCCAAGGTATGATAATAATGTAGTTGATTGTGATATTCCCACTTAGCATTTGCCAAGTGAAATATCCAATTTTGACATTCTTGCCATCACATCGACTTGCACTTAGGAAATGTGGGTTGTTAGGGGCCCACATGAGGTCTGTCCTCACTCTTAACCTGTTCCCCACGAGGTACTGCCGAAACTTGGCCAATGCATGCATGATGGCCAACATCTCCTTGTCGTATATAGCATAAAAACTCTCCTGTGGCAGCAGCTTCCAGCTCTCGAAAGCTATGGGATGGCCTCCCTGCATCAAAACTGTGTCTATCCCCTCCCCTGATGCATCACACTCCAGGACAAAGGGCTGTGTAAAATCTGGCAATGCCAAAACCGAACAGCTGCTCATCACCTCCTTGAGCCTGTCGAAAGCCCTCTGCATTGTATCAGTCCAACTGAATGCCCCCTTCAGCTCGTCCATCAACTCATCGATCCGTGGGATGGGTACCAGTTCTTCATGGTCTTCTTGTTTAGGGCCCGGTAGTCAATGCACATCCTCAATGTGTCGTCTTTCTTCTTCACCAGCACCACTGAAGAAGCAAAGGGGCTAGTGCTAGGACGAATGTGTCCAAGAGCTAAGAGCTCATGGATGGCCCTCTCAATCTCATCCTGATAGGCCTTAGGATGCCTATAGGGTGTAGTGATGATAGCCTAGATGCCCTGCTCCAACTCAATCATGTGCTCAAACCCCCGATCTGGTGGCTACCCTGGTGGTATCTCTCCAAAAACCATGGCATACCTGTCTAAAATGGACTGTACGTCTGGGTGTATGACCTGCCCTGTAGATCCTGCCTCTGAAACATGCAGCTCCACTGCCCACTCTAAGTCACCCTTCCGGAAATCTGCCTCCATCCAGTGTGTCGAAACTGTCTGTGGTGGGTAGGTGTGCATACCCCGAATCTTCTCATCCCTCCCAGTCTTCTTATCCGTCCACTCCATCTCCAAGGTCTCCCAATCAGTGGTGACCTTTCCTAGCGTGATCAACCACTGTACCCCCAGTATCACGTTGGTGTCTGGGATGTCCACCACGAAGAAATGATCTGTCAGGGTGTACGTCCCCATAGTCACTGGCAAGGCTGGCACATACCTGGCACACTGCATGGTTCGGTCACCTGGGACTAGTACTGAAAATCCATCAAAGCTCTCCGTCGGGATGCCCCTCCGCTCTACCAACTAGGTATCAATAAAATTGTGGGTGGCCCCATTGTCCACTAACACTGAAACACGTTGTCCCCGCACTGTGCCTCGGACACGCAGTGTCAAGTACTTGGGAACTCCCCGCAAGGATGCAAGGGCTCCCCCGGTAGGTGCAAAAGCTGCACCTCCCGCACCTGGTGGTGGAGGTGGCAGATGATCCCCTCTCTGCGCCGTACTGTTGCCTCCCGCCTCCATCTCCTCATACTCCTCTTCCCCACTACTGTCGGAGAAGACCTCGATGTAATATGCCTTCCCCGTGGCACAACGGTGTTCTGATGCCCATGGCTCCTGGCATGTGAAGCATAGCCTCCTCCGCTTCAGATCCCACCTGATTTCATCATCCCCTGGCCCTCTGCCTTAGTTCCCCTTTGGAGGCGGAACCCTCACGTCTTTCCCCTTTGGCTGGAACGCCGATCTCTAGGGAAAAGGGGCTCTAGTTCGGGGTAGTGCATCCTGCAAATCTTGAGTCCTCCCAACTGCATCATGAAGTGTAGCTGGCCTCGTTGATCTGACTAACCCCCATAGAGGCTCTGCCAAACCGTCTATAAACATATAGATCATCCGGGCTGCGGATAAATCAGGCACCATCACGGAAAGTCTCAAGAACTCTGAAATGTATGTGTCCGGACTCCCGGTCTGCTTGAGCTTAGTCAGCTCAGCAAAGCGCTCCTCTAGATCCCTCCGATCAAATCGCTCTATCAGCCTCCATGTGAACTCAGCATATGATGTCACTTCTGAGTGTCCCAGCGTAGCCATCTCGTGAAACCACCAGTCATGGGCCTCGCCCTCCAAGTGCAGCACTACTACCTTGATGGCCTCAGTCTCTGCCATCTAGTTAAGCTGGAAATATATGTCCAACTTCTCCACAGCTTTGCTGTCCCGCTTGAGCTGCATGAAGTCATGGAATGTGAGGGCGTCTCTAAACTCCTGACCGTAGGACTGATACTCCGCAAAATAATCTCCCATGTGGGCCAGTTCCTGCTCCTGTTGTGCTCCTGCCCCAGTGTCTGCGGCAAGAAATGTAGGCATCGTGGAACGTGGAGGTGTGTGTGATGTCATCTACTGCGCTGCAATGTGCTCCTGCAAATGAGGGGATACGTCTGAGCCGTCTCCGATATGGAAACCCCTTGAGGTCTCACGCTGTCTAGACTCTGTCGTGAACCTTTGTCCCATCTCCTTTATCCATCTCGACAAATCCTACACTGGTTTGAGGAGAAGTTCCCCGAACTCCTTTCCGACATCTCTTTCCTCCGCCATTGGTTCCTCCTCCTCTGCGTCCACTACTGGAACATTTTCACCTTTCCCGAAAGTGAGCTCTAACCTCCGTTCTTGGTCTTTATACTTTCTTCCCTGGTAGGTGATGTATGGTTTTCCTGCTGGTGTCATAGACAATCTGCTCCACAGGCTAAGCCAAGTCTATGAGCTCTGATACCACTATAATATCCTGAATGGAAATAAACAGCAATATAAAGCACATAAACAAAGACATACAGCAACTAGAGAGAGATCATAAGAAAAACAGACAATATGGATAACGCTGAGCCATTTTACTAATACTGAAAGATGGAATGAGTACAAATGGTGATCAGAATGATGGCACCTTGGCTTGCACTAGGCAAGCGTAGATATACTCTCAGAAGATGACCCGGAATGGCTGCTCCCTCAAAGACTGCGTAATCTCCAGTGCTGCTGCTATTGCTACTATGTTGCTGCTACTGCTGGAATGAACTGACAAATTGGGGCTACTCCCCACCTCAGAAAATTGTGAAACTCTAGGAATGGCCTCTCCACCCAATACCTAGAAAAGCCCAGAAAGCTTTCCAGAAATGGCTGATCTCCGAAAATGACCCCCTTGAGGCACTACACTAATCCCCAATGAGAAACGCTGGCCCTAAATGATTTGCTGGAAATAATGGCCTCTGACTCCACCAAAATGTTGGAATAGGGAAGGACTGACCCCTTTCCAACTCTCCCAGGCTGAATCCCCTGATAAACCCTCAATCCGAGATCACTTCCTCGCAAGACTGTGTCCCCCCTCTCACTGACTGCGATGTCTCTCTGAGTGAATGCTCCCGACTGTGGTTGCTGCAACTCTCTCCGGCAAAACAAAGATGGAGCTCCTCACCCGAGCAGGCACTTGAAGTCCCCCGAGGCTGAGGTTGGGATCTCCGCACGGAGACACCCGATGCACTGAACAGTACGTGCAAACTTTGCTAAACAACAGGCGTGCTCAATGTCAAAAGACAAATAACATAGATGCATAATCAGAATGAATCAAAATGAGGAGAGCCTCTCCCTTTTTATGCTTGGAGAGCCTTGCTCTCACCTAGGCCCCACCATCAACTGCGCTGTCTCCTTGAGCCACGCTGTCCATCTCTCTCTGCGTTGGCTTGGTCCCATGCTGCCTATGTTGTCCCTTTTCCCATGCTGCCACTTGACCACTAGGCCCCACGCTGCCAATTAGTCATGTCTCTCAAGTGACTTTAGGAAATAAATTTTATCCTAAGTGTGAGTTAAGTGTCCCTCTTCACCCACTTTATTTATAACTTAACTTTATAAAGGTAAAATAGTCAAAATTAATATTTCCAATTAGCTATTGCTAATTGGGAATATTACAAGTGGCTAGCGGTACTAGAACCCTGATTAGCGCAGAGAGGGAGCAGCAACATCAGCAGCAGCGCAGTGCACACTAGTGTAGCTCAATGCAGAGCAGTGCTCACGCAGTGCAGAAGCAACGACAGTGCAGTATTTTCAGAGAGCTAGTGCAGAAACTAGCAGCAGTCAGTCTTATTTTTTAGTTGCAGATTTACTTGTCCAATTTCGGATGTTTTCTGATGCAATTAGCAACATTGCAGCAACAACAGTAGTTGAGCAACAACAGCATAGTGCACAAGTGGTGCAGTGCAGAGTAGAGTAGTGCTCACGCAGTGCAAAGAAGTGCTCACACAGTGCAGCAACATGGTTGTAGAATTTAGAGGAAGTTACAGTACAGTGGCAGTTGGCAGCAGCATGCAGAGTCAGCAATAGTACAGTTGCAACATTTTTGTGCAGTGTTGGTGAGCAGCATCAACAGCACAGTAGCAGATGTTCCAGAAGTCAGATCAGCAGCACATTGAGGTGTTTTGCTAGAGCATTTTCCTTGCTAAGAGGGAGTGTTGATTTATGGTAGCATCGAATGTGCTCTAGCCTTGTAATTTTGTATATAGACTGAGACATGTGTATTCCATAAAACCCAGAAATGGTTTTGGAAAATTCCACTTAGAGATGATTTAATTAAATTAATTAATCATTTTTTAATATTTTCCTAAGTCTAAAATTAGGGAATTTGATTAATTAAAAGTGTATTAATTAAATCAAGTGTGAATCTTCTAGATAAAGTCATGGATCACCTCCAAGTTAATCTTAGCCCTTGATTATGTTTTAATCTTAGCCGTTGAAGGGTCAACGAAAGATTATAAGAAGGAGGGTGAGGGCCTATGGAAAATACACTTGACACTTGAGCCATTGAGCATTTTCGAATTTGTGTGAGGAGATACAGCTTTTGATCAAGAGCAAATCACTAGGGCTGGGTTTGCTAAGTGATTTGATTCAGTGATCAAATCCAGAGAGGGGCAGAAGCAGAGATTGGTCAGGTGGACGAAGAATACATTTCAGAGTGAAGCGAAATTTACGCAGAAGAGAGACAGCGCAATTTCTTGCAGAGTGACGCAGTCCCTGTAGAGAATCACGCAGAACCAGCGCAGTGTCTCTTGGAGTCAGTCCGGAGAAAGCTAGAGGCTGGGGTTTTGAGCCAGGAGGGCCAATATCCAGCTTCAGGTCAGCCAGATCAGTTGCAGAGAAGGGTGACGTAGTTCCTCAAGCTTGCCTACGTAGGCTTACGCAGATCCAGCATAGGCAGTCACGCAGAGGCAGTGAGGGCTTCACCAACGCTATTTTTGATCAGCCGAAGACTTGCTGAGTGAGGTATATCTCACAGTGATTTTTCTTGTTTAGATTTCTCTAAAGGGTTTGCCAAATGTTGGCACCCTAGTTGTATTCAAGATTCTATTACTTAACAATACAAACCCTCAGATCTGCTGCACCGGTTTTCCCAAGTTGGGTTTTTCCGGGGACTTAGTCCAAAAATAGCTTTGTCAATGTGGTTGTTTTTCATTACATTTTGTTCAGTTTGTTTCAGCACTTAGATTTATTCTGCAGTATTATTTGTGTAGACCACTTCAGTAATTGTTGAGAATTGGTAGGGCTTGTGATTAATACAAAAATTATCTTCCTGATAATTACTTGTGAACTTGCTTATGTCTTCTTAGTTAATCCTTCATCAAGTCAATTATCAAAGTATTTATATAAATGTAGAGACAGAATTGATTTTTCTTGTAACTGAATATCTTGCAATGTAATTAGGAAGGTAAATCTCTGATTTACCTTCCTTACCTTCTATATCCTTTATATCACTGACTTGACTATGACAAATTCTTACAATAGATACTGTGTAGCTCAAAGATATCTGCATTTATACCCTCCTGTACCTATCCACAAATCTGTTCTCTTGGTGCACCCAACCGCAGTCTGTTCTTCCTGTTCTTTCCGCAATATACTCCCTTCGATCTTTACTAAACCCTGTGCTTGGATACGCAATTTTAGATGCCACAAAAACTTCAGTAAGATCCGCAATTTCTATTCCTTCTCCAACGTTGTCTGTCTTTTACTTATCCACAATTTTCTGTCGTATAACCTTATACTTGACCGCAGTTCTTGCTCCATGTTCCACGTTGTATAGTCTCAGCCTTGACCGCAATTTTTACTCCTTTTCCACGATGTATAACCTTAATCTTGACTATAAGTGTTCCTTTAAGTATCCGCACTTCCTCGGAGATTTAATTCACGAATCTGTGTGTCATAACTGAACCGCAGTGTGGACTTATATATATAGGACTTGGACAGCTTATAGGCCGACTTCATAACCTTAACTTAGGCCGACATGTAGATGGTTTCTTTGGCATATTAATTCACATATATTTCAAGATAGTTGAAGGATGTTTCTGCCATTTATGAGCTTGTCTTCCAACACCTTTTGGAGGGTTGTTCCATCTGATTTGGATCCTTCATGACTTTGACACTTAGTCCATTTTACACTTAGAAGACAAGAACCTAATAGACATCAAGAAGAAGTCTATCTACATAGAATATTTGCTCATGAAACCCATGAGACAAAAATACATTTTTATTACCACTGTCTTTTTCTTTTCATAGTTACATAGTTAGCATGAAGACCAACCTAGTTACATTTCACAACAGTAATTACTTCAATATTTCATTGAAATGAAATAATTATGTAAAATAATAGAAGAAGTAATTCAAATTTGTCGCAGTGGGAATCCAGATCTAGGATTTTTTCACGGCAGCATATTTCTGGTCCATTCCAGTGCAGAGCCGGGACAGCGCAGTGATTAATGTAATATCCCAAAATGGGGATTAATAGTAATAAAAGTGCAAATAGACAATTAACTACCGAAAAATAGAAACACCATTAAAACACAGAGATTGAAGCCAAATCCAACTCTCATCCATTTTATTAATTTTGTCGGAAAGAGTACAAGATTGGTGCTTAGAAGGATAGCACATGGGCCTGCTCTAGGCAGGCTGAAGAACAGCTCTAAAACGGGCAAAAATCTCTGCTGAAATGTGCTCTGCGTGGCTCTCCCTCTGCGCTGCATGTCCTAGAACTACTGCTGCTGGCTAACTTCGGTCTGTTGTTTGGTTGATCTCCCGTGCTCAAAAAATTCTAGGCTTTTAACCCCGGGCTCTACTCACCAAACCCACAATAAACTGCAAAAGATTTCCAGAAAGCTTGACCCTGGAAAATTGCCCGTTTGGGCTTGGCACGCTGGTCTGCTGGGTAACTCGGCCTTCTGGCTGAATTTGCTGGAAAATGCCTTTGAAATGTCACCAAAATCCCCAGTAGGAGGTGGCTAACCTCCCCTCCAAATCCTTCAGCAACTCTTCCCCTTAACTCCCTTCTTCCAGCACCCTTCCTCGGTTGGACTGCGCAATCACTTCGCTGCTTGGGCTGCCTCCACGTTATCCTAAAGGGACTGCGTAATCCTGCTGATGTAGCTCTGAATCCTCCTCACAAAATATTGGAATCTCCTCTCCTAAGCGAGCACTCGAAGTCCCCCGAGGCAGAGGTTGAGATCTCCGCTTGAAGATCTCTTGTGCTGAATAACGCTGCAGACTTGGCTAAACAGCTCAAGTGTGCTCAGTCAATGAAGACAGAAAAAAAATAGTTGAATGAATGATCCAGAATGAGTTGCTTCCTTCCTTTTGTCTACCATAGCCGAATGCTCCCCTTGGGCCCCACCTAGGACTGCACTGCCCCCTCACTAGCCACTCCTGTGCTGCCCCTCCTTGGCCAATCTCAGCGCTGCCACTCAGCCCAGCTCAAAGCCTTCTCATTGGCTCTCCAGCCCCCACCTAAGCCACAATTTTTCCCTCTAACTATAGGAAAAATACTTTTGTTTTGCTTTATTATGATTTGCGGGTCTCGGCCCATATTATTTCTGTCTAACATTAGGAAAAGCCAAAATTTGTCAAAATTTAATATTCTGACAAGGGTGATGTGTACTTCATTCCAGGCTTAGCTAGCTTTCCTAGAGCAAGCTCAGGTGAATACATTCCAGCGTCTCATCTTGTACACCTTTATTCAGTAATAAAATGGCTAAGTAGTCTGATTATGGTGTGAAACTGTGCATCTGATTTATTTTTCTATTTCTATAAATTTTATATTTATGCATGCCTGTTTTTTACTATCAATTTTCCTTGGGGATATTACATTGAGGCCAATCAGAGTACTTTCTTGTTTTTGCTCTTTCTAGTTCCTCTCTTGCAGATTTTTGTGATAGTTAGTTGACTAAGTCACATGATACGAGGACACGAGACACGGAGGACACGTAAATATGAGTATTCGACACGAGACACAATGACCCTAGAAATAGGTCACGAGGGACACGATATATATATATATATATATATATATATATATATATATATATATATATTTAAAAAAATACTGAAATATAGTGCCTGATCCATATTTTTTAGAAATTAGAACATCTACAAATATGAATCATGATGATAACTATTTAGTATTTAGTATGAAGATATGCATTCATCTAGAAGAAAACATATCTTCTGGTTGACAGGCTGTAACAATTAGTAGCTTATTCTTCCCGTAGACAACTATCAATGATCTACTCTCTTGAATTGTTGCTTTATAAACAACTATCAATAATCTACTCTCTTGAACTTGTTGCCTTATGATAACATCATGTTGGTTGAGATTCTTTTCCGTTGTTCTTTTCATATATCATTTTTCTTGTTTTTGCTGAAAACAATAATAATGGGGCACTAAATAGTGCTCCCAGTTTTGTAAGTAGCAAAATCTAGAAAAATACTAGCATCTCTCTGTTTCAGGTAAGAGAGAGAAAACAATTTCATGAAAATGAATAGATAGAAGTACATCAATACTAAATAGCATAATGATAGACAATAGAATGGTGAATTTGTTACATACAAGTAAATTCATCACATGATGTATGGTGATTTTTTTTAAATTGATCTCTTGCTATTCCAGGGGTTTCCTCTGATGCAACAATTTGAAATTAGAGATGCAATTTCCGTGAGGATATACAAATAACAAACAGACTATATTTTGAGCAATTATCACTCATGTGGAGTTTAGATGGATCTTCCATTGAGTCACTACGGAGAAACCACTGATTTATCCCACTTTTTAATTTCTAAAGAACTTGAGTGCTTTACATTTACAAACACATATGTAGATATACATTCAAGCATATGCTTATGCATATGTATTTAGATCTGAACACAAAATCTATATGTATGCTACAATATAAGTAAAACAAAGACAAACGATGACATCGACAAAATCATATACATTGAACCTTAATATTAAAGCAACTTCTAAAAAATAATAAAATAAATGCAAAATCGTATCAAATTCTATTACAAAATAATGATCCAAGACATGACAGCGAACAACTCACTGAGGTTGAGAAGGAAGAATATGACATGGAGTTGACAAGAAGACGGCAAAAACACAGTCAATCTCATTAGTCATCCGACAAAATTCCTCACACTACACAGCAAATTCGATTTCGACGGCGAACAATGACAAAAAAACCCAAAAATAAACCAAGGCGCCATTTTAAATGTCACTTTTCGTAGGACACATGTCCTAAGAGCCAAAAACGTTAGGGCACGTTTTCGCCATGTCCAAACCATGTGTCTCAATTGGACGACACGAAAAAAATGTTTTCGACACATTTGGTGTTCGACGCATGAAATACGAGACATGAGACCCTGAGGGAGATGTCCTATGAATTAGTTGGCTGATTGAAAGTGATGCTTCAAGGCACTTTATTGGTTATAAAGAAGTTCTCTCAAATCTGGTTGAGAGGGAGACGGATCTAAAAATCATACTTGAAGATAACTCTACATATCCTCTAAAGGGATATGGTTTTGTTTCTTTTCATTTGGATGAAGGTAAAATTATTTCTCTTCAATAATTTTTGTACGTACTTGGTCTGAAAAATAATCTTGTATCTATATCTGCTTTAGAAGATAAAGGAATGAAAGTTGCTTTCATAAATAGAAAAGTTCTCACTTGGCCAATGAGATCTAGCATGAGTGTTAATTTTGGACAACTAGGTCCAAACTCCATGTTGTGATGCTCAAATGAAGATACCAATATTTTTATTGGGTTCCTCTTTCAGAGAGGTGCAAGATCGATCTAAAGATCATCTTGATCCGATGAGCAGAACATTTATTTTGAATTTATTTTTAATCTATTCAAAATATGTGCAGGTCAGCCTTAAGGTTTTGTGCCCCAGCAGATGTGTCACACACCCTCAATGATGGATATAAATAAGGTCAACGTTGGAGGACATTTCACTCATCTCATCCTCACACATTCTCTCTCATCTGATTGGTTCGATCACTTGGGGTCTCTTCTCTCTCCACACGTGGGAAATCTAACAGCAGCACTTTCTGTTTTTCGATCTAGGGTTTCTGCGCAAACTTTGACCAGTGTTGACTTTGGTCAACACAAGGTCAAATCGACCTGAAACTCTCCCAAAATCTCGATTTCCCTAATCCGCATTTTCTGGCACTATTTCCGAGGCAAGACGTTGACTTTGACTTTTCAGCATTGACCTAGCTGCTGCTGCTGTTTGCGTTGACCGTTGACTGACAACGTTGACTTTTGAGTTGACTGTTTGACTGCCTTAGAGGGTTGTGTGACATTGCTGGTTGGCTGACCATATTGAGACTTTGTTGGTTGAAGCATCCTGTTGACCGCCGTAACGTACCAACACAATTATATATTTCTGGACTGTCTTATGTCGATCTACTGGTATGTTCTATCAGCATTTAACTTTATTGTTTATGTGATTGTTGTCTGATATTGAAGAGAAAGTAAAGTTGCATCAAGCATAGAACATCTACATAAATTTACATGGTATCAGAGCTGAGGTGAAAACAAAGCCCTAATTTGTAGCAATCACCGAAGAAGAGGATGGGTTCCTCAAACTACAATGGCTTCAAGGCTGATGACAAATTGACTAGGAAGGATGACTTCCATGTTTGGAAGATGACATTGGATCTTATGTTGGAAGACCAAGATGTCATGGAATATGTGCGGGGTAAAATCCAAGAGCCTCCATCCACTGCAACTGCTGCCGCCAAAACAAAGTATAAGAAGGGGGAGATCAAAGCAAAGTTGATGATCAGGGACTCAATTCACAAGAGTCTAGTTGCCTACATCTCTGAGTTGGGCACATCCAAAGAGATGTATGATAAGTTGGTCCACATGTTCAAGGCCAACAATGTGAATCAAGTCCTATTCTTCAAGAATCAATTGAAGAATCTGAAGAAAGGCAGGGATGAGTCTGTTCAATCATATTTTCTGAAGCTGACCGAGATCAGGAACAATCTGCTGGCTATTGGGGAGACAATAGCTGATCGAGAGATGGTACTCACCGCACTTGGAGGGCTCTCATCCGAATGGCATGTGTTCAACACTACCATTCTCAATAATAATGTGATACCTGACTTTGACGAAGTACTATCGAGATGCGTTCAAGAAGAGACAAGAATGAATGAGTATGAAAATGAAGGAAATGCTGCCTACGCTGCTCATTCTAGAAAGAAGAACTTTGGTGGTCCAAAGAACAAAGGAAGAGCAGGGGCCCAAGGAAAGAAGGGCTAGTGTTATTCTTGTCATAGGCCAGGTCACTATGCTAGAGAATGCCCTTTGAAGAAGGATTCTCCCAATGGTGATGACAATAACATCAACCGGAGGAATGGCAATCAAAGGAACAACAGGTTCAAGGGAAAGAGGAAGGCTCCCTCCGACGGAAATGGTCAACCTTTCAAAAAGTCGTGAAATTCCAGATATGAGGAATCAAATGTTGTTGATAAAAGAAATGAATTCATTCTTGTATCTGCCCTCTCTGTTGCATCTCCACCCAACACTATGGATGTCTAGTTGATAGATAGTGGTGCCTCAAGGTACATCACTGGGTTCAAGGAAGCACTCTCTGATATAGTTGAGAAGGTTACTAATCTGGAAATTATCCTTGGAGATAATGCCACATATCTCGTGAAAGGGATAGGGACTGTGACCCTCCACTTGTCTCAAGGTCAAGTCCTCCGCTTGCAGGATGTACTCTATGTACCTAATTTGAAGAAAAATCGTGTGTCTATATCGGCCATGGAAGACAAAGGTTTCCATGTGGCATTCACTGATGGAAAGGTGTGCATGTGGAAGAAGAGCTTCAAATAAGCTATCACGATTGGGTTAAGAGTTGATATACTCTACCAGGATGGAGGAAGTCCACTGGGAGCGATGACATGTGATACTATCCGACAGACTGAACTATACCACCAGAGGTTGGGACACCTTCACTACAAGGCCCTTCCCGAAGCAAGGAAGGTGGTGACAGGGATGCCCGAGTTCTCAAATAATCATGAAGGTGTATGTCAGGGTTGTGCCGAAGGAAAGCATACAAGGGGACCTTTCCGCTCAAGCGTCACAAAGACATCTGATGTCTTGCAATTAGTACATTCTAATCTGTCTGGTATGCTGCCCGTGACATCCTTGGGAGGATGTTCTTATTATATGACGTTCATAGATGACTTCTCTCGCAAAACCTGGATATACTTCTTGAAGAAGAAGGATGGGCTTTCATGTGGTTCCGTACCTTCAAAGCCTTGGTGGAAAATCTGACAGGGAAGAAGATCAAGACTTTGAGGACCAATAATGGCACTGAATATGAGACGAACGAGTTCAAGAACTTTTGCAGAGAAGATGGCATCAAGAGGGAGACCACAACTGTCTATACTCCCAAGCAGAATGGCATTGCTGAACGAAAGAACAGGACCATTGTGGAAGTTGCATGTGCCATGCTATGTGACCAAGGTCTACCAAAGTTTCTATGGGGAAAAGCTGCAAACTTTGCTGTGTACATACAAAACCGATGCCCACATTCCGCACTGGACTCCAAAACTCCCGAAGAGATTTTCTCTGGTAAGAAACCTGACGTCTCACATTTTAGAGTTTTGGATGTCCTGATTATTTTCATGTGCCGAAAGAGAAGAGGAGCAAGTTGGATGCTTCTGGGAAGAAGGGAATGTTTGTGGCTTACAGCAAAACTTCGAAGGCCTATAGAGTCTATGTGTCTGGTCAAAGGGAAGTGGAGATATGCCACGATGTCACTTTTGACGAAGATGCTGCGCTGCGGAAAGTAGTCAATCTTCCGAGATCTGAGGAAGATCATGAAGCAAGGCCTGGAAACCAAGAAGAACTGAAGGATGAGACAATGCCCGATGTTGAAGGACCGATGGACCCAATTGATCCACCTTCTTCACTGGGGAAGAGACCATCATGGCTCAGGGACACTCTCGAGGATGCCCAGGGACATATGGCCCCAAGGGAGACATTCCATGAAAGCAAGAAGCTGAGTAGATACCAAGGGTATCTAGCAGCCATGAGTACTATTATACAATCTGAGCCTGGATCTTTTGAGAAAGTCGTAAAGCATCAAATCTGGAAGGATGCTATGCACGAAGAGTATCAGTCCATAATGAAGAATGATGTCTGGGATGTGGTTCCAAGACCAGAGGACAAAGAAGTTGTCACCTCGAAATGGCTCTACAAGATCAAGCATGGATCTGATGGAAGTGCTGAAAAGTTCAAGGTAAGATTCGTTGCCCGTGGCTTCTCTCAAAAGGAAGGCATAAACTATGATGATATATTTGCACCTGTGGCCCGATATACCACCATCCTATCTATCATAGCCCTTGCTGCTACGCAAGGATGGAGTCTTCATCAGATGGATGTGAAGACCGCATTTCTGCATGGTGCGATAAAGGAAGAGGTGTATGTAGAGAAACCTCTGGGGTTCGAAGTCCAAGATCGGGAAACCCATGTCTGTAGGTTGAAGAAAGCCCTCTATTGGTTGAAGCAAGCACCCAGATCTTGGTACGAGAGGATAGATAGCTACCTGATGAAGCTGGGCTTCACTCGTACTAATGCTGATCCAAACCTTTACTTCAAGGTTGATAGAGAGAAGCCTCTCATTCTAGTGCTATATGTGGACGACCTCTTCCTGACAGGTGCTGACCCTCTCATTCATCAGTACAAGAGGGAGCTCGCTGCTGAGTTCGAGATGAAGGACCTAGGACTGGTGCACTACTTTCTAGGCCTAGAGGTCTGGCAAAGACCTGGCGAGATTTTCCTTTCTCAAGGAAAATACATTGTGAAGCTTCTGGAAAGATTTGGTATGGTGGATTGTAAGTCCGTGTCAACACCGATGGAGCTCAACTTTAAGAAGTTGAGTGGCAGCGCTGCTAGGCCCGTGTTAGCAAATCCTACTGAGTATCGTCAACTCGTAGCGGCCCTGATGTTCTTAGTGAACACCTGTCTGGACATATGTTTTGCAGTGAACACTTTGAGTCAACAAATGGTTGAGCCTCATCACATTCACTGGGTTGGTGCCAAGAATCTTCTGAGATATTTTCGGGGCACGATAAACCATGGGCTGAGATACACTGTCGGGAGCGTGACACTCCTTGGATATACTGATGTCGATTGGGCTGGCAGTGTGGTGGATCGTAAGAGCACATCGAGATGTTGCTTCACACTTGGTTCCACTTCGATATCATGGATGAGCAGGAAGCAGAATTCGGTGGCTTTGAGCACCGCGAAGGATGTATACATTGCAGTGAGTATGGCCTGTTGTGAAGCAGTCTGGTTGCGAAAGCTCTTCAGTGAGCTGTTTGGGCATGTGCTAGATACCACCGTGATACTCTATGATAACCAGAGTGGGATTCTGTTGTCCGAGAATCCTGTGTTCCACGATCGATCCAAGCATATTGATATCAGGTACCACTTTATCCGAGATATGGTACAGCGAGGCACCGTAAGGCTAGATCATATAAGAACTGATGAGCAGGTCGCGGATATTCTCACAAAGCCCATGGGGAAGGTCAAGTTCCTAACCTTCCGTGAGAATCTTGGTATCGTGGAACGACCCTATTCTGAGGGTCCTGTTGGACGCTAAGCTCTAGGAGCTCTGGGGGGCTTTGGGGATAGCTACTCGGAGCTATAAGCAACCACGGGGCTAGGCTTGTCGAACCTTGTTGGTGTGCTTCTACCCCACCGTTGTGATGATTGAGTTGATTCACCTCTCATTATCTGTGCCCCGCATGCATCCTACCCATTGAGTTCAGGGCTCATGGGAAGTACCTCTCATTTGGCCAGTGAGGTGGGAAAAGCTAGAGACTAGTAGCAAAGACTGATGGACGCATCAGAGATTTCCATACTCTCTATCTAGGATGGCACGGTCCAACCACTTGATTTAGAATCAAGTCTAGTGAGTTGACCTCCTACTCACTGTCGGCTTAAACCAACTTTGGGTTGGTATGAGACTCTTTCTAAGTCCTATAGAGGTTTCAGACCTCCGTCAACTGCTGCCAGAGAATGATGTCTTTGTGACTAACCCAATTTCTATTAGGAAATAAATAAGCTAGCAAGCAATAAAGAAGCTAGCAAGCAAGTTACGGTGGTCTAACGACGATGTTTGGATTGAACAGTAAAGGAGTTCTCCCTAGTTGAGAGGGAGTGTTAATTTTGGACAACTAGGTCCAAACTCCATGTTGTGATGCTCAGATGAAGATACCAATATTTTTATTGGGTTCCTCTTTCGGAGAGGTGCAAGATCGATCTAAAGATCATCTTGATCCGATGAGCAAAACATTTATTTTGAATTTATTTTTAATCTATTCAAAATATGTGCAGGTCGGCCTTAAGGTTTTGTGCCCCAGCAGATGCGTCACACACCCTCAATGATGGATATAAATAAGGTCAACATTGGAGGACATTTCACTCATCTCATCCTCACACATTCTCTCTCCTCATCTGATTGGTTCGATCACTTGGAGTCTCTTCTCTCTCCACACGTGGGAAATTTGGCAAGGGTGTGCAAGTGGAAAGCATGTAAAGGGACCATTCTCTTCAAGCAAAAGCAAAACCAGTCAAGTACTTCATCTTGTACATTCTGATTTTTGTGGACCTATGCCTATAAATTCTCTTGGTGGCTACTTGTATTATATAATCTTTGTGGATGATTTTTTTCACAAAACTTGGATTTTCTTGTTGAAAAATAAAAGTCAAGCATTTAACATGTTCAAAGACTTTAAAGCTATGGTAGAAAAACAAATTGGAAAGAAAATCAAAATCTTCAGATCTGACTACGAAGGAGAGTTCACTTCAAATGATTTCATTAACTTCTACAAAGAAGTTGGAATCTGTTGAGATTTTGAGTGTTGATGTAGCATCGGGTGTTCTCTAGCCATGAAATTTTGTGGAGGGGCTAAGACACACAAGAACTCCAAAACCCAGAAAGCGTTTGGAGAAATTTCATCTAATGTGTGAAATATTAAAATAATTAATTTTTTTAATGAGGACCCTAAGTCTAACTTAGGGAATTAGAAAAATTAAAGTGAATTAATTAAACACATGTGATGAAATGTTCTAAGTAACGGGGATCAAGCAGTCTTTTAATCTTACCCGTTGATAAGAGATTAAATCACGATCGTTGACGTCTCAACGAAAAAGTATAAGAGAAAGGCTTGAGGGTCAGTTGGAGACACACACACGGAGGCAGAGCTGAGAGACTGAGCTAGAATTCTAGGGCAAGTTTGTTAAGAGTATCTAGAAGAGTTTTTTGCAGCAAGGGGTCGTATTGACTACGCAGACATAGAAAGGGCAACGTTAAGCTAGCAGGAGACCTCCAGGGTTACGCAAATGCCATCCAAGGCAGCGTAGGGACTGCGTCACCTAGTCTGGGGTTATGCAGCCCTCTCCAGGCCAGCGCAGAGGCTAGCAGGGCTGACGCAGGGGCTTCAGGGGTAGCGCTAGGGTTTCTAGAGGTAGAAAGTGGTTGAGTCCTGTAAATCACGTTTGAGGGTGTGGATCAGTCAAGTTTTCAGTCTCCAGAACAGCAGATATTGTTGTAGATCTATTTTTCTCTGTCGGGTTAACTAGTAAGGTGCCCAGATTTGCTATACTTAGATTCTACTTAATAATAATAAACCCCCATATATGTTGCACTGGTTTTCCCGCATTGGGTTTTTCTGGGGACATTTGTCCGAAAAATATGTGTGTCACTTTATTGAATGAGCGTAATATTCAGTAAATGATATGTATGTGTGTAGGTTGTTAATTGTGTTTACGTCGGTATTTTCTAAATATTTTCTAAAAATAACTTGCATAATTTAATCACAAGTAGGAGAAGTAAACCAAGAAAATGTAGTAGAATTTTTGTATTACTATATTCAAAAATTTTCACATGGTATCAGAGCGATTGCAGATCAAGCTGAATCTCTGGCAAATCAGTTGAAGACATATTTTTTGCAGTTAGCAGCTGAAGCGCAAATCCGGAGAGGGCAGTTCAACAACAGGAGGACGCAGTCCCAGAAAGGGCTACGCAGTCCCCTCTGGGTGACACAGAGACAGCGCAGCACACTCTAGAGGGACGCAGGAGTAGTCTGCGCTATGCAGTCGTTGTGCAAAGGCTGCACTGGGTCGGTCTGCTCACACAGAGGCTAGCCAGAGGGACGCAGTCTAGTATTTTTTCTGTTGCGGAGCAGTATTGCCGAGATCCGAAAGCAGTGCTTCAGATATTCAGCAGTTGCTAGTGTGGTGGAAATTTTGCTAGTGCAGAATTGTACCTAGCTAAGTTGACAAAGAGCGAGAAGAAGACAGTCACTCAACACATCTGAGCCAAACAAATCTAAGATTCGATCAGGAGGGTGATCGGAGAGAACTGTCTAATTGTTTTGGCTGAAGATTTCCAGGAGGGAAATCAGTTGACAGAGGGAGAAACTACTATAGAGGGTTTTTGATCGCCAATAAACCTAGATCCAGCATTTCTGTTGGGTTTTGCAGCAGAAAGAGGGAGAAGAGTCTTGTTTCGTCAGATTTGAGCTAGATGGCTTCTCATGGGCTGAGAGATCAGGACAGGTTGGACGATGTGTCCAACTTCGTCATCTGGAGAGCCAGGATACTAACAGTCCTGGATGAGTACGGCATCAAGAACCATGCGGAAAATATCCTAGCTGAGCCTGCAGATCCAGATCCTCTGAAGAAATTCAAGGAAAGTCAAGCGCGGGCCAAGCGTTTGATTATGGATGGAGTAAAAGATCACGTCGTGCCACATATTTCCGGAAAGAAAATAGCAAATGAGATGTGGACTGCTTTGGACACGATGTATCAGGGAAGCTCTATTCAAATAAAGATGCTTCTAGAGAATCAGATGAGGTTGTTCCAGATGCTAAAGGGTGAGGAGATAGATCCCTGGACCCTTTCTTTTCTGACTTCAGACTATCCGGGATCAACTGATTGCCATGGGTGCAACTCCGGATGAAGGACTCTTGGTAAGGACTACCCTGAATGCAATCACCGAGGAGTGAGAAACATTTGTCAAAAGCATATTGGGCAGGGCAGCGTTACCATCCTGGGCGGACATGTGGGCAATCATCCGTCAGGTGGAGATCAGGAGAGTCACCAAGAGGAAAAACAGCAGCAGCGAAACCGACAGGGTGAAGAAAGAAGAGGAAGATGATGCAACCCTTGCATCGAAGGAACGAAGGTAGCAAGGGAAGAAGAAGATGGACCTTTCCAAGGTCTGGTGCTTTCTCTGTGGCGAACTTGGACACTTCGGCAGCACTTTTCCTAAGAAGAAGGACAAAGGAACTTCTGATTCCAAGGCTGCAGCACCAAAGGACGATGGGAGTGACGATGACGTAGCCATGAGTGCTCATGAGCCACGTAAGTGGGGCGACATGGATTTGTAGAGCAACT
This sequence comes from Pinus albicaulis, assembly GCA_034641835.2. NCBI lineage: Eukaryota > Viridiplantae > Streptophyta > Pinopsida > Pinales > Pinaceae > Pinus > Pinus albicaulis. The sequence goes on from CM076577.1 coordinate 423,313,920, forward strand.
ACAGATGGAGAAGGCAGGATCCTTGAGTCAGCCCTACTCTTGGATCACATACGAGCTACGGGAGCCTAAAGATAGTAGCGGGACAAGTAGATGGATGCAGAAGTTCACAGTGAAGCAGAGGACAGTGCTAAGATGCTATAGAGGGAGCAGCGCAATGCAGAGGCAGCAGTGCAGAGGCTGATGGGACTTCAACAGCGCAGAGAGGCAATGCTCATGCAGTACAGAGTTGTAGCAGCGCAGTGACTTGAGGAGAACAGTGTAAAGCAGCAGCCAAGGGAGTTTCAGTGATGGGATGCAGCATGACTTGTCTGTCAACTATTGGGCAGGACTCGGGAGTCTTTCAGTTGCTTACTTCTCGACAACTGAGTTGCAATGCAGCAGTTAGCAGTGGCAGTGTTATGGGTTGCAAGATGCAACAATTTGAGAGGGAGTTACAGTACAGATGTAGCAGTGTCAGTGGCAGTGACATGGGCAGCAGTACAGAAAGCAGCAGCGCAGTGGATGGAGGGCAGCAAGCCAAGCATTAGCAACGCAGATATCAACACCGAGATCTTGTGATACATGGTGTGGATGTATTACTAAAGCACACTCTGTGCTAAGAGGGAGTGTTGAGGTAGCATCGGGTGTGCTCTAGTCCTAAAATTTTGTGGAGGGGCTAAGATACAAGAATTCCAAAACCCAGAAAGCGTTTGGAGAAATTTCATCTAATGTGTGAGATATTAAAATAATTAATTTTTTTAATGAGGACCCTAAGTCTAACTTAGGGAATTAGAAAAATTAAAGTGAATTAATTAAACACATGTGATGAAATTTTCTAAGTGACGCGAATCAAGCAGTCTTTTAATCTTAGCCGTTGATAAGAGATTAAATCACGGTCGTTGATGTCTCAACGAAAAAGTATAAGAGAAAGGCTTGAGTGTTGGTTGGAGAAACACACACGGAGGCAGAGCCGAGAGACTAAGATGGAATTCTAGGGAGGGTTTGCTAAGAGTATCCAGAAGAGTTTTCTGCAGCAAGGGGTAGTATTGGCTAAGGGGATGATCTGATCCCGGAGCCAAGACTCAGCAAGAGGCAGAGGTGCAGCGATCAGGAGCAACGTAGAGGAGCAGGGGCAACAGCAGTAGCTATGCAGCACAGAGGGCTTTAGCTACTACACAGGCCCAGAAAGGGCAGCGTTGAGCCAGCAAGAGACCTCCAGGGTTACGCAGAGGTCATCCAGGGCAGCGTAGGGACTGCATCACCTAGTCTAGGGTTACGCAGCCCTCTCCAAGCCAGTGCAGAGGCTAGCAAGGCTAACGCATGGGCTTCAGGGGTAGCGTTGGGGTTTCTAGAGGCAGAAAGTGGCTGAGTCCTGTAAATCCTGTTTGAGGGTGTGGATCAGTCAAGTTTTCAGTCTCCAGAACAGCAGGTATTGTTGCAGATCTTTTTTTTTTGTCGGGTTAACCAGTGAGGTGCCCAGATTTGTTGTACTCGGATTCTAATCAATAATAATAAACCTCAAGTCTGTTGCACTGGTTTTCCTGCATTGGGTTTTCCCGGAGACATTTGTACAAAAAATCTTTGTGTCATTTTGTTGAATGAACATAATATTCAGTAAATGATATGTATGTGTGTAGGTTGTTAATTGGGTTTACTTCGGTATTTTCTGAATATTTTTTGAAAATAACTTGAATAATTTAATCACAAGTAGGAGAAGTAAACCAAGATACTGTAGTAGGATTTTTGTATAACTGTATTCAGAAACTTTCACAGAATCAAGAAATATACCACCGTACCATATAACCCAGAACAAAATGGTGTGGTCCAAAGAAAGAACAGAACCATCATGGAAGCAGTCAAACCTATGTTCCACAATCAGAAGCTACCAATGTTTCTTCGGGGAGAAGCTGCTAACACTATTGTCTATGTCCAAAATAGTTCTCCACACCGAGCCTTAAACAACAAGACTCCTGAAGAAGACTTCATTGGTGAAAAGTGTGAAGTTGGTCACTTGAGAATCTTTGGCTACCCTGTCTACTTTCATGTGTCGAAGGAAAAGAGGACCAAGCTAGAAGCTTCAGGTAAGAAAGGTACATTTGTTGGTTATTGTGAAAATTCTAAAGCTTATAGAATATACATGCCTAATCAACGAACTATAGAGTTTAGTAGGGATGTAACATTGATGAAGATGCAGCTCTTGGAAAGGCAAGAGACACTCCTCCTCCTCTTTCTAATGTTGAAAGTCAAGATGATGCCTTGGATGCTCAAGAAGATCCTATGCCTAAGCTTGATCTTGTCAATGAACCCATGGATCCCATGAACCCTTTGGATCCTCCTCCAAGTGATCCTCCTGCTAGAAAGAGAGGTTAGGATGGCTTTGTGACACTCTACAGGATGTTGATAGACATGCTGCCCCTAGAGGAACTTTCAGAGAAAGCGAGAAACCTTCCTGGTTTCAGGGACACATTGTAGCCATGAGCAATATTATTTAGGCTGAACCATGCACTTTTGAAGAAGCAGTGAAAAATCAAGTATGGAAAGATGAAATGGCCGAAGAATATGATTCCATCATCCATAATGATGTATGGGAAGTAATTCCAAGACCCAAAGGTAAGTCTGCTGTGACTTCCAAATGGTTGTATAAAATCAAACATGGTGCAGATGGCAGTATTGAAAAATATAAAGCTAGATTTGTGTCTAGAAGCTTCTCTCAGAAAGAGGGAGAAGACTATGATGAGATTTTTGCACCTGTTGCTCGATATACTACCATTCGATCCATTGTGGCTCTATCTGCTAGCCAGGGATGGAGTCTACACCAAATGGATGTGAAAATTGTTTTACTACATGTCTTCCTCAAAGAACAATTTTGGAGCAACCACAAAGCTTTGAACTGCATGACAGGAAAACTCATGTGTGTAGACAATAGAAAGCTCTTTATGGATTGAAGCAAGCCCCAAGAGCTTGGTATGCCCACATTGATAGCTTCTTGATAAAGCTTGGTTTTACTAGAAGCAATGTTGATCAAATTCTCTATTTCAAGACGATCCAAGGTATTCCTTTGATTTTGGTATTATCTGTTGATGACTTATTCTTGACTGGTGGAGAACTTCTTATCCAGCAGTGTAAGAGGGAGTTAGCTTCTGAATTTGAAATGAAAGATCTTCATTTGATGCACTACTTTTTTGGCCTAAAGGAATGGCAGAGACCTAGTGAGATTTTCCTTTCTCAAGGAAAATGTGTTGTCAAGCTTCTGAGAAGATTTGGTATGACAAAATGTAAGTCCATGAACACCAATGGAAATGAATTTCAAAAAGTTATGTGGTCAAGTTGCGGGACCTGATTTGGCTAATCCTTTCGAGTATTGACAACTAATTGGGGCACTGATGTTCTTAATGAACACTAGACCGAACATATGTTTTGTGTTCAATACTCTGAGCCAATATGTGACTAAGCCATCACATACACACCGGATTGTTGCAAAGCATGTGTTGAGATACCTGCATGAGACCATCAATCTTGGATTGAGATATACTATCGGAGATGTGAGACTACATGGGTACTTTGATGCTAATTGGGTTGGTAACTCCACTGACAGAAAGAGCACTTAGCTTGGGATCTACCAAAGATATCTTGGATGAGCAGAAAACAGAAGTTTGTATCCCTTAGCACTGTTGAAGTCAATTGCATTGCTACTACCATGGCTAGCTGTGAGACAGTATGGCTAAGGAAGCTCTTTGGAGAGTTGTTTGAGCATGTGCTACATATAATAGTAATATACTGTGACAATAAGAGTGGGATTTGTCTTGCAAAAAATCTCGTGTTCCATGACAAGTCCAAGCACATTGAGATTGTTGACCATTAGAGTGGCACCTGATGATTATATGAAGACTCCATGCCCAAAGATGTACCAAAGGACACTTGTACCATCAGATATCATCAGAGTACCAGAGTTTTTAAACTATACTTCTACTTCTCATCATTTTCTCTTGTACCCAGATTCCACACCCTACGGGGAATTGCAATAAATGATGCTAGTAATGATGAGTTTGAGTCATGTAACAGCCCTAGGTAGCTTGGGACCTTGCCAACAAGTGAGTATTGCTCTGGGAGATTTTTTTCACTTGGTTAATTATCATCTCCCTACCAAGACTTAATAATTAATTGAGTTTTCTCCTCCAAATTTACCTCAAAGCCAAAGTACGGCTTGATGGTGAGGCCTTGGGTGAGTCCTAGTGTCTAGAGTCGATGTATATTACCATACTATATCACACAAAAAATTTCATGGAATTTGATTAGGTCTAGGTAGTCATTTTTTAATTTTTTAAATTTCCCAAGGCGGAAATTGTAATAAAAATTGTATTTGTAATGTAATAAGTGATGTCTAGAGAAGTTGTATGGGGTATGAGTAATAAAATTTGCACCTTTCACTCTCAAATTTCTACTATGACACACTTTGAGGGGGTCAAAAATGTGTTTAGGACCCCCAAACCCACTTTTCCTAAGTTTAGTGGAAAATGTGGCAATAAATTAGGCTAGAAATAAATTATTCCATGTGACAAAATGACATGGAAATGACTTGGAAATTATCATAAGTCAAAGAGTCGAGTCAAGGGACATGTGGATGATGATTGAGGACCTTACATCATAAATGAACCAATATCTCATAAAATAGAATTTCCTGGAGTTAAAGTAGCAGTTGCACATGTGGAAAATCGAATTATTTGGAGGAACTCATGCACTAAAGAAATATTCAATGGAATATTTTGATTGAGGATTTCGTGGGGACTTATCTCACTGTTAGTTCGAGTGCTTCTACACCTAGCACTATCACTTGGACAAATACGAGTTTTTCTTGGAGATGACTACGCAATTCCTTGGGATTTACACTGAGCTTCTTTGAGATCATCATCTAAGGTGGCAACACTTGGTTCGAGTTTGGATTGTTTGAGTGGAGTTATCTCATTGCTTTGGTTCACTCATGGATTTGTTTACTATACTACATAGAAAAATTGATTTTCCTTGGGTGCCACATATGGAATTCGATTTGCCTTGGTGTCTCTATCATCTCCACTTGGAACTCGACGTGCTCTTTCTTGGGATTTTCTCCAAGAAGTTCTCACATGCATTCTTCCCTGGGATTTTCTCCCAACTCTCTATATAATAGAGCCATGGGCTTTCATATGTATCATGTTATGAGTTATTGGGCTTGAGGAAACTCTGCCATTTTGTACTTGTAACTTGCTAATATAATCAAAGACTTTGGGGCAATTTTGGTGGTGTTCTCTTGGCATTTTGAGGTGATGTCCTTCCATGATCTTGTTATTATGTTTAAATTCTCTTCCATATTTGAATGATATTAGTTTATATTTCCATCTATTTTGGATTGATATGTGCAAGCTATCTTGCACATATCCTTGATTTAGAGTAGTATTCTAGGAATGAGCTTGCCAATTCATTTTCGGAGGAATATTTGGTCTATCTTATTCATTATGTTGCTCTAATCCTTTTGCAAACTAATTCTTTTTCAAGTGTGTAGGGAAAATCTATTTGAATTTGTGTGCAGGAATCCATCTGGGCGTGGGAGAAATCTCACCTAGATCAACTCACTCCTAGATTCAAAGTGATTCAAGACTCATCGATTTTCACTGCAAGTCTTTCATCCAAAGAAGAGAAAGAGGGAAGTTTTTCTTACTCATTAGCTACTTGATCATTTATTCATTCAAAATTTACATATTTCTTTGATCTTAGAGCCTTCAAAGTTATATAAGTTATTCAAGAGCAATTTCCTAAGCTAAACAAGTATGGGGGTTCACTCCCATTACTTGAGTTAGCGTTGTGTATGTGTGTTGAATCATGATGGATGTTTTTGATACGTGTTCTCAATCGTGAATTTGCTTCCGCAGATGAGTAGAGTAGATTTGAGTCTTATGCTTTAGTAAATTACATGAGCAGTTTTGAATCTACATTAAAATTCTAAAGCTAGGACATGCAAGGGTTAATTATTATGATGTGATGGAGCAACATGTGCTCAAGAACCAGGTGATAGCCATAATGAGTGAGGTTGAGCTCATGATAGGTCGTTTCCCATGTGTATGTCCTTGGCCATATTTTTGCATTTTGATGTTATTTCTTTTGTTTAATTGTGGCCATGATATGCTCTTTCTAATTATTTTAGCTGCATCGACCTCCTAAGGCAAAGTTTCCAAGCCCTAACTAGGTATGAGGATGCATGGGTACAAAATCCCAAAGAACCAATTGTTAGTTGAACCCGAAGAATGGATGTGAGATAAGGGCTTGTAATGTATGATGGAAAGTGTTAAGTATGACATAGGGATAAATGGAACTACACTATCTCAATTGAGGCTTACCAAGTAATTCCCCTTCTATACCCATTGGGCCATTAAGGGGGGTCCTACTAGACTAGGATCAAAGATTAACACCCCATTTACAGTGAAAGAACAAGATCACAGTCAAAACCCATCCTTCTTCCAAGTCACCCCATAATCCATATCAAATGCCCAAAAACAAACAAGCATAAGCACCTAATTGCAAAATGATCAAAGTACCTTTTGAGTGGAGGCCCACCTTCATCCATGTGCTCATGCTAGATGGGTGAGAAGCATATGGTTGATGTAAGTGGCAGAGAAAATAATGGTGGATCATCAACTAGCGGTGGTTATCAGGGGCTGCTGGCTATGTGGATGGATGGTTGGCTGTCAAGAATAGGAGAAAATTTTTCTCCCATAGGGTTATCCATTTAGGTGGGTAACAAGGCTACACATTCTCAGAACATTACTGTGATCAACTCCAGAAGGATCCCGAGTAGAGCACCTGCCATCCGTCAAACTACCTCCCATATCTATAGGAGCAACCAGAGATTTATTCGGAGTTTCCTTCTTTCGACCTTGGTTTCTAGGAGTATTCCTCACTCGTATACCCCCCCACGCCAACCCCCCGAATAGAGTAGTCGGGCTCCTTGATGGTTCCATAAGACTCTAACAGCAAGCCAGTGCCCAATTCACCCCCCTCGCCCTCAGCCATGAGACTCAAGAGACCTTGACATCATTGGCCTCTGTAAGATCTATCGCTCTCTCTCTCTCTCTCCCGCCAGGTTTGTGGGTTGGATTCTCCATCTCCCCAATCTTGGATAAACTCACTTGATGTTTCATATCACCATATCTTTGTCACAGTTTTATACATATGTTATGATGTTATATTTATGTAGGACTCTTTCTTTGTATTATTTTCGAACTTTTCTAGAAATTGCGTCGGCACTCCCACATTGTATCCACGCTGATTATACTCTTCAATCCCATTGACCTACTTTTGTGGTCATTTGTCGGAAATTAATAAAATTATCTTATCTTTCTTTTGTTTTAGACCATCATTACTACAGTTTTCCCATTAAATTTTAATGTAACTCTCCCTTGCTTTAAATTAATTAGAGCAAGACAGTAACCATGGATAGCTAGTTTTCAATAACACTTTGTGGGGCCAAATTATTCCTGCAAAGTATGGCACAGAATCTGATGGGGCCCTAAATAAGTAGTTCAACATCAAATGACACAAGCTTAAGCATTTATCAGGCATTCAATTTGGAACAAAAGCTGTCTTACTTCAAAGAGCTGAACTATTTTCATCTAAATGCCAATACAAAAACATACGTGACAGTTCTTGCCACTAAATAACAGCTATTACAATTCTAAGAATAAATTAAATAAACCTTTCACTTATCTAAGATATATAATAAGAAATGTTTGATAATGTAAAACACAACCATACATCAAAAATAACCTAATGGTATACCGTCCTAGAGAAAAATAGAATAAGCTATTTCTGTCTGTTCCGCAAGAGGAAAACAGAAAAGGCATGTGCTATGAGAAAGTACACTACTCATCCTTGCCTAAATTGGATACAAGACAAAATTTACAAGAAAAGAGGTTACACCTTTGGATGGTAAAAAACCAATTTTCAGCAGGTTGTCATTTGATTGTACTATATTTTGAAAGACTCTTGCAGTACCAGAACCAACAACTCCAATCTGAACGTTTGGAAATTCTGCAGACCTGCCAAAACACAAACAACAATGATAAGCTCCTAGAGGAAAACTACACTCTATTAAACCACAAACACATATAATGACATATGATGACCACTGGATTGCAGTAACATGTTTGGAACTCAGAAATCATAACTAAAAAGAAAGAGAACCCTCGTGGGTAAAATGATTTATTGCCTACTTGATACTTTGCTAATGCAATAAGAAACCTAACCTTCAAAGTCTCCTTCTAAATCATTGGATTCAGTGGTTGCATAGTATTTGGTCTATGCACGTTTCTATAAACTCTGTTTATTTTCTTGCTTGGTGACCTATCAGGGTCTCCCCCCCAAGGGCTCACTTGGCAAAGAATGGCCTTTCAGATGAACTCTACCTCTCCTATCTAAAGGAAGAAACTGGCAAGCTTTTGGGAGTGCTCTTTTGCAAGGTCTTGTTGGGATTAGGTTTAGTTGCAGTGGGCAAGCATTCTTTAGCAGCATTTGCATTGGAGAGCAGTAGTTGCAGCTGGCACAGGGGCATCTGCATTGGAGAGCAGTAGTTTCAGCTCACACAGCAGCATATGTATTGGAGGGCAGCCTTGTTGGGGAATTCCCGATCTGTCATTATGGACTTTCTGGCAAGTACTTGGCATTGTTAGAGAGTTTCAGCTTTATTTGTTCTTTGGAAATTTTGTCACAAATATGAGTTTGAAAATGAGGTCAATTCTTTGGCTGCTTTTTGTCAGTTATGAAGAGAAGGTACATATGTGGCTGCTGGTGAAAGGGTCATTATTGATAACAAACGTCAAACTGTTAGATTCTGCCGCTTATTCTAACTCCAGAGCTGTTTTAGGTACATTAAGGAAGAGGATGTAAATTCCATTATATATACCCTGGATTTTCCTCTGACAAAAAAAAAATTATCAAAATAACAAAAAAATTGTTCCACTGCATTCCAGATACATACAAATTCATAGTTTGAATAATAACACTCATACCAATTTTTCAAGAGCAGACAGGATCACCTACTTCCAGGCATCTAGAAATACCAAGCCTGCTTCCGGAGAGGTTATCACAATCCAATCAAATGTATTATCTGCAACATAAACCAACAACAAAGGTAGGCCATAAAAGTGACTTTCTTTCATTATTTCATAGCTTCATTATATTTTAAAGAAAATAGCACAAACTGACTCAAGACAAACCCTTTGTCTAATCAATACATAAATCATACCAAAAAGGAAAGAAATATCAGCTTCCAATTTGCCCAAATTACTAGAAAGAGAAAAGGCAAGACAAACAGAATGGATTTTCCTTCTCTCTAGTTCATCACAACAGCATTGCTTGTGTTCATTGGGCCCAATCTCTCACTAACAGGCTAAAGGATAGTATGCATCCTGTAACAATGTGTACACGTGTAACTATCAACTATGCTTAGTTGTGCTTTTTCTCGTGTATGTATGAGTATATAAAGGATATACATAATATATAGAGTATAAAGAGTGGACATCTACTATGTGTATAGAATGGTCATGACCAGGAAGGGCTCAAGATTGAATTAGGTAGATACTTTGATGAAACAATAAGGGCCTTCAGCGCAAAGAAGCTAACCATAGGCAATAAATCTCTATTGTTGTTTTAAGCATGTTAATGTTCATGTAAGTTTGTTCATTGACCTTTATGTCAAAGGGGTTTAACTTCCGATTATCTAATGTATAAGGGTTTAAAAGAAGAAATCCTCACTAGGTAAAATAATTAAACTTTTGTACATACTTGATTCAAAGATGGTGATCAAGATTATTCCATGGTACATGAGGAGAAAATTATCACATTAAAGAAAGTTACTGCAATAGAGGGTTACATGTTTCCCGTGGTCTTCTCTTGAATATCTTTTAGGCGCTCGATCAATAGGAAGAACTACTCCCAACTAGTAATGACCAACTTAGATTGTCCATAAAGTTTTGGTGTAGCAATAAGTCAGAGCACTTGTCATGACAATGGCCTAAGTTCAAATCCTAGCAAGCATGCTCCAATAAAATATAGTACCCAAGGATGCAGTGAATTAAATGTAGTTGATGTTACTTCTCGCACATTGCTCCCTCCTCACATCAATACATTACACCCAATATGTAGACTTCCTCATTATTGCTACCCTTTTGACCATGCCATTGGGCCCTGAGACCCCTTTATCCCCAATATTGTTCCATCATTATTCACATGCCACCTATTGATTGAAGCATGTACGAGGGACTTGTCCTTCCCCTTAGGGGCTGCGAACACCTAATAGGGTCGTTTATTAGCCACACTAGGCCAACCATACTGATAATTCTGGTATTGTGTGATGTTGCTCCCCTTTAAGTCTGTGAAGTTTGTGATGTTTCTCCGCGCAGCAGAAGCAAGTTGATAAGGTCGTGAAAGAGTACAAGGACATCTTCTCCTCACCCACACAGGTACCTTTTCACTGTCGGGTCAAGCATTCGATAGATTTGGGTTCTAAAACCAGCTATGCTTGCCTTAGTGCAACCTAAGTATTTGGAGCACCCTTGTATAGTTGTCAAACTTCCAGTTGCCTCTTGTCTCAGTAGCATCATGATGTTGATTGCACCTATAGCCCCTTATAGTAATGACCTCATGATGAGAGTCTTTAGGTTGATAGTGGAGACCCTTCAAGACTTGGAAAACAGTGAGGACCCTACCTTTGGGAAGAGGCTAGAGATTCTAGAAGTCATGGCCTTGGTTAGATCTTATGACCTCATGTTTGAGTTGGAGTGTGATGATTTGATCCTACAGATGTTCCAATGCCTCTTCAGCATTAGGAAACATCATCCTGACACAGTCATAGCACACATGCAGTCCATTTTGTCCTCATGTATGGGAGGCCATGATGCCATTTGCAGGAGGTTGCAGCCAAGATTATTGGCCATTTGGAGGAAGGAGCAGTTGGTTTCACCTGCTACGTATGGACTAGCCGAAAGGTTAGTAGTGCAGAACATTGAGTTGTTCAAGAGATGATTGACCCAGGAGGATTTGCGGAGGATTGGTGGACCATGCAGCAAGAATGCGCTGAGGAGGAAGGGTCTTTGCTTAATTTGTAAGAACCCTTGGGGACCTAACCACTCACGCTTGAGAGATGCAGAGGAGATGGCAAGGTAGAGCAGGACGATATTCCTTCTGTCTTTTAGGATGAGGACTCTTCTTTGGAGGGTTCCCTGGGGTCATACGAGGATGCCTCTAGGGAGCATGAATAGTCATGTGGTGTTGTGGACACATGACATATGTATGGTGAGCAGTCAATGGACCCTATGGAAGACATTCTGGATGATGAGTCACCAGTGATGATTCAGCAGGAGCAGCATATGGCGGAGCATGAGTCAGCTCAGGAGGATGATATGCACAGTATGCATGATGAGTCGTTTGGGGAGTACTAGTTGGAGGCTCATGTTGAGCCCATGATGGAGGAGGGTGAGCAGTCATCCATGGGGCCAGCCATTGGTGAGGAGCAAGCAGATGTACAGACAGCTAGCCAGATTGCAGTATTGGCAGACACATGTTCTCAGGAGGTGCGAGGGTCTGATGGGATTGTTTTGCAGGAGGTTGGTAGACTCGAGGAGCGTGGAGTTTCCAGCCAAATGAGGGTGGATCTTTTTGGGATAGTGATGCATCCACCTTTGGGTCGACCCACTAACGAGGTGCAAGTACTTGCACAGGCAGCTAATAGAGTTGCAGTATTTTCAAGGAGCAACCCTCTCCAGGAGTACATAGACAGGGCTTGCAGCACATCTTGCCCCCTTTTGTCCATTATAGAGAGAGGGGCAAGCCTCCTCAGACAGATCTGTTAATGGACAGGACAGAGCGGCATGAGTTGAGCATGGACCAGCGGCAGCATAGTAGAATTGTCCCATACATAGGTGTCCATGCATTCGTTTCTTTCCACGGGATAGATTGGAGGGAGATCTTGAGTCGGTATCCTATTGATGGAGTATCATTCTTGGTCTGGGGAAGAATATTGCAGGAGCCCTTATATGAGAGGGTTACTGCATATTTCCGTGGGCAGTGAGATGTGGACCAACAATTCATCAGCATTTCAGTAGCACTGGCCCAGCATCAGCAAAGTGGGGTCGACCTCAGCCTATGCTAGAGGTTGGATTGGAGAGAGTTGATGAGTTGGTATTCAGTTGAGGGAGCAGCAACCATAGCTGGAGACAGAGCACAACTATAGCCATGGGATAGGGGTGTTGATGAGTGGCCAAGGTGGCATTGGGATCCCGGAGGATTTATTGATGGCAAGTCGAGTCAGAATTTAGTCTGGGATCTGGACATTGAGGGATCTGTTCTTGAATGGGTAGCATGGAGGTATGGTATCACCTAGTGGTTTGTATGGGATCCAGGTATTGATTCTCAGTTGCACAGGACTGCCAAATTTGTAGACAGATATGGATTGCTTGAGGGCAAGCATTCTTGGGGCAGAGGATTTGTAATATTCCTTTTTTGGTATTTCCTTATGACATGGTTAGGATGGTCACAGGTGCAGGTTGACGTCATCGGCAGGCCCAGGGGGCTTTTGGAGGGGTTTTGAGGAGTTTTTATGAGGATCGATGGCATTCACTTGGTATATTCCATCAGCCGCACAATTTGCCTTTCATTTCATTGCATTCTGACAACTTTCGAAAAACTGAGTTATTAATGGACCTGACTCAATTAATTACACCTAAGGTGGCATTTCAGGAGGAATACTTGGCAGAACACCTTAGTGTAATAGCTCGTTGGAACCGGAACGAGAAGATCTATAGGATGGGATGACTAGAAGTGATTTTCAGTGACCTGAGGAGGCATGGTGGCCAATTTACCATTTTCCCACATTAAAAAGAATATTTGAATCAAGGGAAATGTGCTCAATGATTAAAACAATAACAAAATAGGAGCTTCTAGAGGGGTCCATCAGATCTATAAAAATAGGAGGAGGAGCCCATTGGAGGACATCTTGGATTTGTTATTGCTTCTTGTATGCAAGGTTAAGAACCTGGTTCTCTACTCCATTGGTAGCCCCAGGATGGAAACCCTCGGATGATTTAGAGAGATTGGGCAAGCACCCATCCCCCCTTGGTGAATTCATCCAGAATTCACAAGAGAGTTTAGCAGTGGCAGTTCAGTTCAGTTCAGTTGGAGGGCCAGGTTAGCAGTGCAGCAGATTATCAGGGAGGCCAGCTTCTCATCTCAGCTATTTTGGGTTGTATGTGCATGTAACCCCAGATTATCCATTTTAATAAAAGCTGAGAATTTTCCTGTTCATTGTGTTATTGGGTTGCAGTGTTCTATGTTGTTAAATTTTACATGGCAATCTTCTGTTTATGAATGGAGAATTTATCTTAAGTATTTATGAGTAAAAAATTTAAAGTATACCACGAATTTTTGCATTTACAATTCTCCAGGCACCTCCAATCAAGACATTTCTTTTATGCTATAGAGTTCTTAAGAGGGATTCTGATTTCTCTAGGACTGCCAGCTTTGTATCCTTTGATTTCATACACAATAGACTTCAGGATTTAGGTCTTTGAACCCAAAGGTTAGATATGTGTTTTGTAGGAGCTGCACTCACACCCCCATTGTGTCCTGTGATGTACCTAGCAGTCCCTTCAACCTATTTATGGTCACTTGTTGGACATTTACCAAATTATCTTACCTCAATGACAAAAGAAATAATTGAATATCTTCTAGCTTTTTGTCACTAAATTAAAAATAAATTCCAACAAAGTTTTTTCCAGAAATGTTAACCTCGATTTTCTTACCTACACATTTTGAAATTTCTTGTAGTTTTCTTTAGTTGAAAAACAAGTTTAGGCACTGAAAGGATTTAAATCTAAAATCTTATTGATAAGCAGCATAGGAGGTAAAGAAAAAAAGATAATTGCAATACGAAATGCATTTTCTGGGGAACGTTTCTGGAAAGTTCCATTATTTCTCTCTATTGTTGGGAAGGTCTCTTACAAGATTCACAACATCAGATGCAGAGAGAATACCACAAAGTGTAGAAGCGAGCTTTTTTAAGTCTGGTCCTTCCTTGTGTTCTATAAGGGGAAGCTCCAAACAAGATATCCCTTGGTTACCCTGCAGCACAAATGATTTATAATTATAACATAAAGATATAAATAACAATCTTAAGACTTATATCAAAAAGTTACTACTGTAAGGTCACAGGTTCTGCAATCCCAGGATAATGGGTAATATATGCAGATGTACAAAATGACCAATACTCACGTTCCAGAATATTCTCTCTTGAACAGGAATACAGTTATTCTCGCATACAACTTACTATTTCCCAATTGATGATGACTCCCACCCATTAGAGTTGAGTTTTATGGGGTTATTTCCACATTGTTACACTAAATTTGATATTAACTGTGTTTCAGAGAATAGCCTGTGGATTCCTGCTATCTTGAGTGTTGTCACATGAAATTCCATATGTAACAAGTAAATTACAGGGTCCAAAATGCATGTCCTTTATTGACAAGGTGAATTCATGTGTTTTCAGCTGCATCAGTTTTCCATCAAACCTCAGAAAGCATAACAAAACAAACTTTTAAGAGCATGCCAGTAGATCTCTCCACTTGTGTACAGGAATATAATATTTCAGTAAAGCACCTTCACATGAAGCATGCTGAGAATCAATTCATAGAGAAGACATAGAAGAAGAAACAGCAAGAATGACAACAGTGATGCTGCCAATAGGAATAAAACACAAAAAAAGTGAAAGTTGAACCTAACAATCTATGATGGTCAAGACAATCAATTTCTAATGGGGAAAAGAAGATCTTATAGCTCCATAGCAAAAAGTGCTAAAATAAATTGCATTAAGCATGCTTGGCCCGCCTTTCATTCAAGGGAGTCAATTGACTCTTTGCCTTCTTCAATTCAAGATGTGAAAAAATAAAGATGATAAGATTAAGACAAAGGGCGCAGGTACAGTTTCAGGGGCAGCTATGGCCACGGACACAATCTTAGGTGGTGGTACATGCACAGGTACAATCACATTTGCATGTTCAGCAGTTGCAACTTTGACTGAAGATACAGGAAAGGATGCAGCATCCGTTGTGGGTCTGATTTCAGCAGATACAGCCTCCACACAAGTGGGTTTTGCTGTCGAAGAACAGAGCCATATAGTCAATGGTGGGTTTCTTTTTTCAGCTGGTTTGATTGGAGTTTGGGAGCAGAACTTCACTAGGGGCCAGTTGCCACAAAATCTAGCAGGTCTTGTGAGAGGCCTCACATGGCAATAACTAGACCAAAGGACAACAATGAGGTGGACGCCCACTGTCACCACAGCACACCACCTCATGCTCTTTAGTGGATTTTCACCACAAGGGAGGCTTCCCAGTACTAATCACCTAATGGATATTTTAAGGCCATGGTTTAGAGGTGACAGTTGGGATAAGCTCAAAAAGGATACTCAAACTAAGAACAAGGCTCAATGAAGTGAAGCAAGGAACAACGTGCTCTCCAAGAAACCTATCAAGTGCACTTATAGCCTAGGGTTTTAGGAATAAAATGGCTTTTGTAGGCATATAAGACCAAGAAAAGGCCTGTGAAAAATATGTATGAGCAACAAAAGGAACCTCCAGCATTCAACAAGCCCTAAGTTGAAGCCTTAATGCTAGATTAGGGTTTCCTAAAGCAAAATTACCTGGGGTTTGTGACATCAGCCTAGCGAGGCAATTCTAACCAACGTTGCACGAAGCGGGGACAAAGCAGAGACGTTTTTTTGGAAGCGGGGATGCGGAAGCGTCATTTACCAAAACTTTAGGAAGCGAAGCGCTTCAGAAGTGTCTAGTATATATATATATATATATTTATTTATTTATTTATTTATATTTTTTTGCATTTATATTCAAAACAACAATCCCAAATACCATATTAGTTGTAGAAGACATGAAAACATGCATATTTTTACATTAATCAAGATAGATATGACATCCATGATTCCATTGTACATCAATAATTAATTACTCGAGCATCAAGAATCTAGAATATAGATTCTAGATCCTAGCAATTATAAACATACATCAAATAATTAAGCATGATAAAACATTTAAGCATACTATAAAACATAACACATTTAAGCATAATATAAAACATAAATGATAAACATAAAACATTTAAGCATGATAAAACATTTAAGCATACTATAAATTTTAAAACATAAAACATTTAAAAATTAAGCATACTACAAAACACTTATGATAAACATAAAACATTTAACTATATTATAAAACATAAAGTATATTATAAGTGAGTAACTGTCAACATTAGTCAATCAATATTACTTTGTATGTTATTTTGGAGAAACCGAGCGATGGCGACCTACGGTAGCTTTAGGGTTTTTGGTTTCGGCCCCTGTATTTCTTCTACGGCCTCCCATGACGACGCTGCTGCTGAACGTCGGTCCTGCTCCTGCTCCTGCTCCTGCGCCCTGCGCGGTTATGTGCAGCAGGGTAGTTTACCACAGGTTTGGAGAGGTTCCATTCTTGCGGCGGCGGAAACTCGAATCCCATGCCCCTGTATTGACTGGCGGACAGGTCTCATGGGCCTGTTTTATCACCTGCGTCCAGAGGTGGTGTCTGGCTTATGCACCCGCGTCAGATTTTTGTGGTCAGAGGATTGGGGCGGTGACTCACAGCCGGTGGGAAAGAAGGGTGATGCCCCTTTACCTCCTCGCCCTATGCGCATCCTTCTAAAGGCTGATTACTCCAAGCGACGGTACTCACAGGTGGACAGCACCTGGGCAACCAGCCATCATCGCATGAGTGAAGGTATACCAGATTCTCCTAGACCACCTCAGAAGCAAACAAATATGAAACAGCCAAAGCCCCAAATCAACACCTTTGCAAAGGAAAAATAAGTAAGCACAAATAGTTTCCAGATTTTTCTTAAGACCCCTATGGGGAATAGTTTATTGATTTGGATAAAAGAATCTGATCTGGTTACAGACCTGAAGCAAACCATTTCGAATACCACTGGTTATCCAAGCCATGAACAGTCCCTCATTCATGGTGGGAAGTCGCTACAAGACTCCAACATTCTCAAAGATTATGGCATAGGCCCTACTTCCACCATTTATCTCAATCTAAGATTGAGAGGAGGGGCAACTGGGCAGCACAGTTCTCAGGGGCCCCCCAAGGGTTTCTCCTACAAAGAAGCGGTAAAAACTCATCCTTCCAAGCACTCTTCTCCCCCTCCTGAGGCGCCTAAACCTTTCCTGGTGGATAAACTGGAGGCTCCCTCAATTGATATTTCCCACCCTGATTTAGAAGGGCAGCTTAATCTTTTTTCTGAGCTTGCCCTCATCTGCAGGTTTAACGGGCTCTGGCCCTGCACTGAAGATTTATATGCTTGGATTCACTCCAATTGGACCAATCACTGCAAGGTTATTCTCTGCTCCAAGGGTTTCTTTATTGTTATCTTTGCTGACAGCAAGGAATACCAAACAGCCCTAAAAGGAGGCCCGTGGTTTTGGGGAAAAGCAGGGCTCTTCCTAATCCCCTGGTTCCCTGATTTTGATCCTTCCACAGCTGTTATCACCAAACTGCTGATCTGGGTTAGGCTTCCTAACCTGCCTGCTCACCTGTGGCACTGTGTAGTCTTCCAAGCCATTGGTAATTCGCTAGGCCACTTTCTCGCCACAGATCCTTCGAGAGGTCTGCAGGGACTCTACACCTATGGCAGAATTTGTGCCGAGATCGACATCAGCAAAGGCTTACCGGACCAAATCATTCTTAAAGCTGGCAATTTCTCTTGGGCACAAACTTTGGACTATGAAAATATAGCATTCCGCTGTTGGCACTGTCATCAAACAGGACATCTTCAGAACTCCTGTGCTCTTTTTCTCGCCCAAGAGAAGATCAATTTGCGAAAATCGAAAGGTAAAAGCTAGAAAACCTTTGATCCTCTCCTTTGGAGGACATAGATTCCTCCAGCTCGGACAAGGATGAGATGGACTCGGAAGATGAGATTAACACTCAATAGCAGTGGCTTTCTCCGAGACATAGTCCCGGAGAAAGCCCCTGCGTCCTCAATTTTTCAGAAATGTGCGCATGAGTCCAATACATCGAACTCGGATAAAGAACCTCCTTCTCATCCCAGTAACACTCTTCAAGTGGTTGTGATCCAACCGTCCCCTGACGGCTGGGTTAGAGTCAATAACAAGAAAGGGAAGAAGCCTCGTAAAGTGGACTCCAACCTCTCTGGCTAGAGCTCCTTTCTACTTCTCTTGTCTGCTTCTCGCTTCCATGTGCTCCGCTGTTCCCTTTTCGCTCCTGCAGCTCCCCACTTCTCAGGAGTGTTTTCTTTTGATAATCTTGTTTGGAGCTTTCCGGTCCCACCAGTCTGAGACCTTTGTCTCCTGTGGACCTCTGTCTAGCTTCCCTCTTAGCAGGTGTTCTGTGCCTTTTCGCTTGCAACAGGAGCCCTTTGTGTCCTCGTTGTTCGCCGCTATTTCTTATGCTCACTGGTTAGTTTGTCTCCTCTCGACTTTGTCTGGTTAACTTGGGCTCCCTTGGGTTCTATTACCAGCGAATCCTTTGTAACACTATGTACGTTATTCGACCTTAATACAACTGTTGATTTACAAAAAAAAACTGTCAACATTAGTCATGTCCAAAATTCAAATAATAATGTTTACAAAATAGGCCACTTGGCCACCACCAAGACAAAAAAGTTCAAATTCACAACAAGCCTACAAGTCTAATGATAATCTATGACAAAAGCAGAAAAGTGTGAACACTGAAAATATCTACTCATCTCTCCTCCTTCCACCACAAAGAGTACGTGACGGTGCGCCTCCACGTGGTGGCAACGAAGAAGATGGTGGTTGTCGAACCTGTGGCAATGGCACTGTAACTGATGAAGACGAAGCCCTTACTGTTGGTGTTGAACCATGGAACCTAAGACGCAAGGGAACAGTGGGGGGTGGCATGTCAAGTTGATCATCATCATCATGGATAAGAGCATCCTCTAATTGCTCTAATCACAACACTCCATCCTCCAAACTGGTCTCCTCTGGATACCTGTCCCAAACCTTAAGGTCTCTGTTACTCTTTGCATCATCACAGTAATGGGACAACAATCTCAAGTTGTAATGAACATAAACCAACCTCTCTGCCCGATCTAAACTCAACCTGTTCCTCTTAATACTGTGGATGAAAGAATAAGAGCTCCAACACCTCTCTGCAGAAGAAGTGTTTACCACCTGTGATAGCACCTGTGTTAAAATTGGACAACTAGGTCCAAACTCCATGTTGTGATGCTCAGATGAAGATACCAATATTTTTATTGGGTTCCTCATTCGGAGAGGTGTAAGATCGATCTAAAATTGATCTTAATCCGATGAGAAGAACATTTATTTTGAATTTATTTTTAATAATTTCAAATATGTGCAAGTCGGCCTTAAGGTTTTACACCCCCAACACATGTGTCACACACCTCAGATATTGATATAAATAGAGTCAACGTTGGAGGACATTTCACTCATCTCATCCTCACACATCATCTCTCCTCTTCTGATTGGTTCGAACTCCTTAGAGGCAGTTTCAGTTCACACGTGGGAAAGAAGGACGAAGAGGAAGTTGCTGCAACTAGGATTTCCATGCAAGTTTGACCAACGTTAACTTTGGTCAACGCATGGTCCAAAGGAGCTGATTTTTTGTGGAGACTTCGATTTTGGAAGGACGTACATTTTGGCACAAGAACCGAGGTCAAAGGTTGACCAGCTGCATTGACTTTTACATGGTGTTGCTGCCATTATTGTTGTCGTTGTTGCCGTTGTTGTTGCCGTCACTGTCGTTGTTGCTGCCGTTATTGTTGGTGTTGCTGCCGTTGGGGCAGCGTTGACTTTTCTGGGTTGACTTTGAGTTGACCGTGTGGCTATTTTGAGGGTTGTTGTGACACATGCTGGGTTGGCTGACCAAGGAGACTTTGCTAGTTGAAGCATCCTGTTGACTGCCGTAACGCACCACCACATTTTTTTGTTTTTGGTTTGTCTTCTATAGATCCACTGGTATGTTCTATCAGCATTTTACTTGATTGTTTATGTGATTGCTGTGGTGAAAAGTAAAGTTGCATCAAGCATAGAACATCTACATAAATTTACAACCCGCAATGCCAAAGTCTGTAGAAGTGGAGTAGCACCTCCATGCATGTTCCACCACTCAATAGAAGAAAAACTCTCTCGATCTCTAATAGCATGCATGCTCCCAAATGGACCAGTGGAAAGTGTATAGTTGCTCAACTGTTTCCATAACAAGTGTGCCTCCTCCTCATCAGGGACTAATTTATCCAGTGCAATCATATATTTTTGTAGGACCTCTGGATCTAGGTGTGGTTTTCTCCTACTCGCCCCCCCAGGTGCTGTTGTTGAAATCCATGATAGACTATAATATTTTGGTGTCAATACATATGCTAATGCATGCAATGGAATATTTAGCATATCCCATCGTTTTACCACCTCTGCACGACTATATTTGTACAAGGTGGTATCTCTAAGCTCAACAATGTCTTTAATCTACCCCAACATGTTATCCATTTGCTCATACACCTCCCCAATTATTGGCTTATCTGAATATCCAAACTTGATCATGTAATAAATTGGTTTGGTGAATTGCAAAACATATTTAACCTGTGACCAAAATAACATGTCAAGAATAGTGTCCTTTGCTGCATTAGCACCATCTCTATCAGTGTTAATCTCCTCCCATGATTCAGCGGTGACCATATTAGTTAGAGCTTGTCTCACCTTCACTAACCGCCTAAAGGTGAGGTAATAACTTGCAAATCTAGTTTTTGCAAGTTTAAGCAACTGCAACTTGGAGTAAATGCCATAGAAGTAGTTAACCCTTGTATGCTCTGTGATAAATTTAATGAGCTTCTTCCCTCTCTTGTAAAGCTCATTAATCCACCCACATTCTTTATGCTTCACAGTATCATGCATCAAAAGGTTCAATGTGTGCACCAAGCACCCAGACCAAAATATGTGTGGATAAGTACACTCAATAATTTTACCTGCTTATAATTTGCTGCATTATCTGTGATCACTTGAACCACTTTGCTAGGACCAACAACTCTGATTGATTGCAATAGGAGATCTGCAATGTTTTGGGAAGTTGCACTGACAGAGGAGGAATCATGACATGCAATAAACACTGCACCAGTAGCAGAAACACCAAGAACATTTATCAAATGTTGGTTTCTGATATTTGTCCACCCATCTGATACAATGGATACTGCACTATCCACCCACTCATTTGTAAAACGTGTCAAAGCTGCTTGAACCTTTCCTTTTTCTCTTTCTAATAACACTGTTCTAGCTTTCTCATAGTTGGGGGACTTGTATCCTTTTGGGGCTTCATTGATGCCCTTTACCAATTCATGCCAATAGGGAGAGCGAAGCACATTGAATGGTACACCGCAAGCACAAAGAAATCAGACTATCTTTCCATCCACATCATCCCTCCCAGCAACATTAAGGAAATCTACTATTGTTTTTTTACCTCCAGAACCTGCAGAAACACCATGAGGAGATGTTGATGAGCTACCAAATCTAGAGGTTGCACTTGATTCAGATTGATTTGGATGTATTTTCTTCTTTGTTCAGCTGGAACCTTTGGGCAAATTGATATCCCCACAGCACCCTTTCTTTCATCACTGTCCATCACACCACAAAGATGCCTCCTCACATGGGTGTATGAACCACTATATGGTTTTCCTCCATGACAACCATGAGGGCACAAAAACTTGTAGCTTCCACCACCTTTTCCCCCTTCAAGTTCGGTCACATAGTTCCACAAGGGTGTCAATGCAGCTTTCCCACCATGTGATTCAATGTTTTCATCATCCCCTTCCTCTTCAAAGCCTTCCTCCTCATCATACATTGGGTCACTCATATGGGGACCACTTTCCTCTTCTTCTTCATGTTCTCCTCTTCTATTTTTACTCCCCCTTACCATCATCAAAACCAAGAGTGGAATGATACATAGAACCCAAAGAAACATCATCTTTGAGTATGAATATAGATGGTGGACAACCTACAAATAAATGTACAAGAAGAAAGAATGGGAAAGTGTAGGAGAGGGAGGAGAGAAAATACAAAAAACAATAACAAAAAAAATGAGAGAGTTTGGGGTTTGCACTTACCTCTTTAGCTCTTGTAGATGGAAGCCCTTCTTTACTCCTCCAAGCTCCTCCTCCTTCACTCCTCCAAGATCTCCTCAACTCTCTCTTCTCCAAGCTCTCTTCTCCTCTCTTTCTCTTCTCTTCTCCTCTTTTCTCCAAGCTCTCCAAAAACACAAGTGAGCAAATAAGAGGTGAAATAGAACTTACAAGCTTTTCATCCTATCCCTAACCCAAGACTAACTCACTAACCGAGCTAAAACCAAAAATCAAAAATTACGCCATTTTTTAGTGCACAAGTCGGATTCGTACGGCGATGTACGGAACCGCTCGCGAACCGTACAGATCCGTACAGGAATCGCGGCGCTTACGGCGATCCGCCGTAGGGAAACGCGGATCCGACTGTACAGATCCAACTTTCCAGGAAATACAAATTTTTTTCCAAAACGCGTTTCGATGTACGGATCCTGTACGGTTCCGTACGGACCGTGTTTCGGGGGTTGGAGCTGGGGGGGACGTTTCCTGCAACATTGATTCCAACCAAGGAAAAGGCTAGATATTGATGCTATAACGTTACATCCACAAGCAAAACCTCCAAAAACGCAACGACTTAGCCCTAGTCAAATTCGGCCATATGCCCTAGCCGTAGCGGCTTGCCTTGAAGGTCTGAAATTAATAGAGAGAGAAAGAATAATTAAGTTTTGATGATGTTTGATATTTTATGTGGAAGTCAGTGCCTACTTCTTGTGTGGCGGATTCTAAGGGAAACCTACTATGGACATTGGAGATATCAAACACCAAGACATAAGGGGAGAAAACCCTACTTTTCCAATTTTCAAAACCCTAGCTATCACTTTATGTGGAGATAAAATGAAGAGAAAATTTCACTCGGGGGTCCTCAAGTGATGTCCGAGATTCTCTAATTACAGCATATAGAATATTTCAATAAAATTTCATATAAGGATATGTTGTGTTGCACGGGGACCCGTCCCCACCTATATTTCATGCCGTTCCCTCCGTTCCGGGGACTTTGGAACTCCTCGGAAACGTTCCAGATTTGCCGGGGACATCCCCGTGGACTTGGGGACTTCAAAGCCGTCCCCTAGCTGTCCCTCGAAAATTCGGGGACTTTTCGGGGACTTCCAAGACGTCCCTCAATAAATCGGGGACTTCTGGACGTTCCCAAAAAAATAAAACATTATGAATTAAAAAAAATCAAATATTTCGTTTTTTTTTTTTTTTTCTTTATAAAAAAAAATTAAAACATAATTTTTACATAAGATAGTGAGGCTCAAGCATTTTCAAATACACTTGATGCAGAAGATATCAATCTTTGAGTAGCTTCAGCGTTCATTTCTACTATGGAATCTGCCATCTGGATATTGGCTCATATTTCCTTTTTTGTTGTTTTGAGACATTTTGTTTTTCATTTTCAAATTTTCTATTTGGCAACTACACTAGTGACTATTTTGGTTCTTGGACTATAGTCTATGACTATAATTTATAAATTATAATCCATGGTTTTCTACTTCTAGACTCTTAATTTGAGATTTTTATTTAAATTTTATTATTTGTTCATGTTTACATCTTTATTAAATTTTACTTTTAATACTATTTAGTATTTATGCTTTAGCTGCTATTTAAAGTTTGAAATGATTCATCATAGAAAGATCATTGATTATGTAGATATTAGTCTTTAGACAGTAGTAGTCTAGTAGATTACTAGATTGTAATTTGTAGGTTATAAGTTGTATGAATAATGAAATGATTCAGCTTTTATGCCTTTAAAGTTTAAGTTATGCAATGATGACAAAATTTGTTTTTTTGATGCACAATTCTCAAAATTTGTCTTTAGATTTATGATTTATGATTTTAGTATTTTTAATTTTATTTATTTTCAGTGTTCATTCATGTTTAATTTTATTTAATTTTGATTTTTTTAATAAATTTTAAATATTAAATAATAAATATAATAAATAGTTGCCGCACTTGCCATCCCCAACCCGCCGTCCCCTGAAAATTTGGGGGTGCGCTCTAGCCGTCCCGGAAACTCGTCCCCCCGTCTCCGCCGTCCCCCCATCCCCACAGGCAGTGCAACATAGAGGATATGCAATTATTCAGGAACATAGAAACCCTAGCAAATATAAAGCATGCAATAACCATTAAAAGATTTTCAACAAAAATACTCACAAGATATGCATGAGCAATCCTCCATTATCCCAAACTAACGTCTCCACAATAAGGATTAGTCTCCAATAGCAAAATTATCCACAAAGATCACATCTCCACAAGAGTACAAGGCTAAAACAACTAAGTTGAAATCTCCAAGGAGGTTGACATAGTCCACAAGTGATGATGAAATGAGATGTGAGGTGACCATTTTATTTATATGAGGTCTAGCTCACCTAATTTTAGCCTAAGAAGCACCTAAACAAGTTTGAAAATGAGTAAATATAAAATAATCATTGGGTTACAAGCCAACCCACTGGCTCAATATGAAATTATGCCACAAAAGACATACATGTGTGACCCATAAGCCTCTAAATGATGACGCCAGGCCCTTTTCGGGCTCCAGATGCTTGGTGGTGAGTATAAGGCTGAAAATGTGTTCATATGTCATGATCATCCATTATTTGAGGCATATCCCTCCAACCTCAAAACAACTCCAGAGGTCCCATGTCCAATTGGGTTGTCACCACATCATCTCCATGGGTCTCCAATGGTCCATGCAAGGCCTTCACTCTCTAGTGTTAGGGCTACATCAAGTGCAAAAAACCCTCCCTAGTCATCTCATGGAAGGCCATCCTCATCTGGGCTTGGCATCATGATCTGCCCATCAGGTGGTGTCAAGGCCAGCCTAGGGGCATGTTGGGTCCAGTGGTGTAATCATCAAGAATCCTTTGTTTTGGTTCAAAGATGTGTTGAGATTTTGTGTATTTGGGGTAGACAGTTGTGCTCTAGGTCCAAAATTTTGAGGGAGGAGTTTACCTGATCTACAAGACCCAAAAATGGATTTGGGAAATTTCATCTGGTTTAGGAGATATTAAATTAATTAATTATTTTATTGTATTTCCTAAGTTAAAACTTAGGAAAATAAAATAATTAAAGTGAATTTAATTAAACATGTGATGAAATTGTCTTAAGTCACACAGATCAAGCTTTCTTTTAATCTTAGCCATTGATTAAAGATTTAATCTTGGTCGTTGATTTTTCAACGAGAAAAGTATAAAGGAAAGGCTTGGGGTCATTTGTAAGACACACAAAGGTAGAGCACTGAAGCTAAGCTGAGATTCTAGGGCGGGGTTGCTAAGAATTCTCAAGTGTTTCAGTTGCAGATAAGGGAATTTAGACCAAGGGGATGATCTGATCCCAGGGTCTAGAATACACAAGAAGCAGAGAAGAGATCAGGAAAGACAGCGCAAAGGAAGGCAACAGCAGCAGCAGACGGCAGCAGCAGCAGGCGGCAACAGCAGCAATGATAGCGTGATTTTCAAGAAACCCTTCAGGGGTTACGCAGAAACCCCTAGGGGCAGCGTAGTGACTGCATCATCCAATCTGGGGTAACACAGTCCCTTCCAATGACAGCGCTGAGCATTTGGAGGCCTTCAAAGGCTGACGCAGTGTCTTTCAGGGGCAGATCTGGGGTTTCTAGGCCTAGATCTGGCTGAGTTCTGTAAATCCCGTTTGAGGGTGTGGATCAGTCAGTATTGTTGGTCTTAGATCAGCCAGGTGCTACAGATCTAGAGTTTTCTCTATAGGGTTTTCCAAATCTAGAACCTAGAGTTGTGTATTCAGAAATATTCTTAATAATAGAGCCCTCCAGTAGTCAGAGACTGGTTTTACCACATTGGGTTTTTCCGGGGACAGTTTGTCCAAAAATAACTGTGTCACTTTGTTTATGTGTGCATGTGCTTATTCTAGATCTGAATTGGTAGAGATCTATTATGTGTTTTGCTTTGATGTTAACTTGAATTTATTCAGTTGATAACTTGTATAAGTAGGAGAAGCTTAACCAGATTAACAGAAATAATTTCTTCATAAGAATTAAGATTCAGAAATTTCTACATGGTATCAAAGCAATTGCAGATCTAGAAGGGTCACCAGCTGAAGCATCTGAAGGATCTAGCTGCAGAAAGCAGCTGGATAGGCAGCAGAAAAGAAGATTTGAAGGGACAACGCGGTTTTCAAAAGGAGATTCACGCAGAGGGAAGGGTGATGTTGTCCAGCGCTGTGTCCTAGCAAGCCCACGCAATTACTGCGCAGAGGCAGCTCAGAAACAGCGTTGGTTAGGTCTGAAGCCAGTCAGTGTGATTCAGATCTGAATTTGTCAGATCCAAAAAAAATCTGTAGAAAAGTTGCAGAAATTCAAAAGAGTTGGTGGGGTTAAACTTTTGAAGTTTTCAAATTTTTAACCTTAGCACAAGTGACAGTTTGGGAAGAGATCAGTTTCTCAGGGAGTTTCTTGCCAAAGGAAACTTGCAGTTTGATCAGAGGATCAAAGAAGCTTAATCATAGTTGATTTGGTAGATTTCCAAGGAGGGAAGTCAAGTGTCAAAGGGAGTAGAGGGTGCCCAGTTCGTAAAGGACCCTAGATGCAAGATCTCTAGCATAGAGAAGAAGAGCTCCGACACATTCTGAGCAGATGGCTCCTCATGGACTGCAACTGAAGAAGAAGAAGGCTCTTTCAAAGATCAAGTGCTTCTAGTGTGGAAAAATGGAACATTTTGCCAGCCATTGTCCAGAAAAGAAGAAGGACAAGGAAGCATCTTCTTCCAAAGCAGCAGTGGCAGATGATGGGTCAAGAGATGATGTGGCCATGAGTGCTCATGAACCACGGAGGTGGGGTGACATGGACATGTAGAGGAGCTACATGGAAGTAAGGTGGGATCCTTGAGCAGCTCATCTCTTGGATCACAAGCGAGCTACGGCAGCCTTAAGACAGTAGCGGGACAAGTGGAGCAGTGGGTGCATAGATCACAGATGAGGCAGAGGTAGAGGCAGATCTGAAGGCTGGGAGGAGCAGCGCAGAGTATAGCAACAGCAGCGTAGAAGCAGTAGCAGCGCAGAGACTGATGTGACTTCAGCAAGGCAGAGCAGTGTTTCTTACGCAATGCAGAGCTGCAACAGCGTAGAGAGCTTTAGAGGGACAGCGCAGTGCAGCAGTAGCATGATAGATTTCAACACAAGGAGCTGATATGACTTCAGTAGTGCAGAGGGAGTCTAATTAAGCAGGCAGACCTGTAGCTGTGCATCATTATTTAGATGCCAGCACAAATCTGTAGCCTATGGAGCTTCAATGATGAGTATGTTGCCCATCGGACTTGTTTGTCAAAGATTGGGCAGGAGATTTAGTTGTTTCTCTCAACAACTGAAGTTGCAGTGCAGCCGATCAACAATGGCAGTGTTATGAGCAGCACAGATGCAGCATATTAAGAGGGAGCTGCAATACAGTGGTTGCAGTGGCAGTGGCAGAGTCATGTGCAGCAGTAGTGCAGAGTTGAGTGGCAAGAGGCCAAGCTTCAGCATCACAGAACCAGTGCCCAAAATCATGTAATGCATAAGTGTGATGTATTGCTAGAGCACACCCTTGATGCTAAGAGGGAGTGTTGAGATTTTGTGTATTTCGGGTAGCATCAGCTGTGCTCTAGGTCCCAAATTTTGAGGAAAGACTAGAGTTCACCTAATCTACAAGACCCAGAAATGGATTTGGGAAATTTCATCTGGTTTAGGAGATATTAAATTAATTAATTATTTTAATGTATTTCCTATGTTAAATCTTAGGAAAATAAAATAATTAAAGTGAATTTAATTAAACATGTGATGAAATTGTCTTAAGTCACACGGATCAAGCTTTCTTTTAATCTTATCCATTGATTAAAGATTTAATCTTGGTCGTTGATTTGTCAACGAGAAAAGTATAAAGAAAAGGCTTGGGGTCATTTGTAAGACACACAGAGGCAGAGCACTGAAGCTAAGCTGAGATTCTAGGGCGGGGTTGCTAAGAATTCTCAAGTGTTTCAATTGTAGAGAGGGGAATTTAGACCAAGGGGATGATCTGATCCCGGGTTCTAGAATACATAAGAAGTAGAGAAGAGATCAGGAAAGACAACGCAGAAGAAGGCAGTAGTAGCAGCTGCAGCAGACGGAAGCAGCAGCAGTAGCAGACAGCAGACAATAGCAGCAGCAGTAGCAGCAAGGACAGCGTGATTTTCAGGAAACCCTTCAGGGGTTACACAGAGACTCTTAGGGACAGCGTAGTGACTGCGTCATCCAATCTGGAGTAACGCAGTCCCTTCCAGTGACAGCGCTGAGCATTTGGATGCCTTCAGAGGCTGATGCAGTGTCTTTCAGGGGCAGATCTAGGGTTTCTAGGCTTAAATCTGGCTGAGTTCTGTATATCCTGTTTGAGGGTGTGGATCAGTCAGTATTGTCGATCTTAGATCAGCCAGGTGCTGCAAATCTAGAGTTTTCTCTGTAGGGTTTTCCAGATCTGGAACCCAGAGTTGTGTATTCAGAAATATTCTTAATAATAGAGCCCTCCAGCAACCAAAGACCGCTTTTCCCACATTGGGTTTTTTCGGGGACAGTTTATCTAGAAATAACTGTCACTTTGTCTATGTGTGCATGTGCTTATTCTAGATCTGAATTGGTAGAGATCTGTTATGTGTTTTTCTTTGATGTTAACTTGAATTTATTCAGTTGATAACTTGTATAAGTAGGAGAAACTTAATCGGATTAACAGAAATAATTTCTACATAAGAATTAAGATTCAGAAATTTCTACAAGATGAACGTCTTGGGTCTTAGGGGCCCTCTAGGATATGCATCAGTTGCGGAAGTCATCACAATGCCCAATGCTCTGATGTAAGTGGGCAACATTGCATATGCTAAGTCATCAACCTCTCTGAAAGGCCTGGGTACCTGTGGAGTCGGTGCCCTCAAGGCATAGGCTATTGGGGACCACCTCACAAAACCAACTCAAACTTTAGTGAAAGCAACCATTCATTAGAGACTAAGAATATATAAACATCTAAGTGAACCAAAATTGTATATTAAGGGAATATTAATACCTTAAACGTGGATAACCTTCCGATATCTAACTAGACCAAGTCATGTAATGGTGTTCCCTGCCTTGATAGAGGCGGCAAATGGTCAACACTATTAGGTGCTTCCAACCCCTAAGGGGAGGTGGCATTTCCAAATTCAAGCCCTCAATCAATAGGTGTTAGTGTAGATGTGTGGAAATGGGGGGGAAGCTTCATCGCCAAGTGCCATGATTAAGGGGACCAACTAATGGGAGTCCACATCCTGAGTGTATAGATGTAGTGGAGGGAGAAATCATGGAGGTATGAGTTACCTCGTTCGATCTATCTTTCCATCCCTCTAGTGTGTCTTTTACTTATTTGTAATGATGATTTTTATTTTGGGTGCATAGCTCAAGGATTAGAGCTTGCTCTTTATGATATAGCATTTAATTTTAACCCTTGAGGCAGTTCATCGCTCATCAAGGTTGGGAGATGCAAGGGTTCCTTTTGATGAAATGGAGCAACAAGTGCTTAAGAAATAGGTGATGGCCAATGAGGAGGGCAGAGCTCATGCTAGGCTTTTCCCCACATGTTAATCTATGTCCCGACCATCTTTTGCATTTTACTTTTCTTCTTTTCTTTTTATTGCGGCCATAATATGATTTTCTATTATTTTAGCTGCATCAACCTCTAGGGTAATGTTTCCCATCCCTACTCAAGGTTGTGGATAAGAGAGTGTCAAATCCCAATGAACCAATGACAAGTTAGACCAGAATAATGGAGATGGTATATGACGGTTTTATGGTATATGGTGTAAGGGAGAATGAACACATTATTTCAATCTAGGTTTTCCAAGTAGTACCCCTCCTATAACCCCAAGGCCTCAAGGAGGTCCCACTCGACTAGGGCTAATAATTAACCACCCTCGTAAGGTGAGAGAACAATATACAGTCAAGATCGGTCAATCTTCCAAATTACCCCTTTATCCATAGTAAATGCCCAAAACAATAAGTACCTATTGAGTAGCAACCCACCTTCATTCAAGAGGCAATGCGAGATGGTGAGAGGTGTGTGGTTGATCTTGATGGCAAAGGTATATGGCATATCTGTAGAAATTATATAACATATGCATGTATATATCCAGATTCTCCTGATCTAACAATATTTATCTTCTTTCTAAATACAGAATCCTTCCACTGTTAATCTTTTGTGGAAATTTAAACTCAATTGCAAACACATGAAGCAATAAAAACAATCGCACATAACACAGTTGTTCAACGAGAAATCCTGAAGCTAAAAAACCCCAACTATCATATATTATGTATCATGGAGATCATGTAACAATCTCATACAAAGCTTAGTACATCAAGCTCTCAGTACAATCAATCGTCACACACTAACATGAAGAAATCTGCAAATCCATGCACTGATTTCTTGCCACCTGATAGCCTGCCTCCACTACGCAATCCCTGCTGAAGAAGACCCCTGAATGAATTCGAATTGGCCTTGCCTTGACTGTGCAATCCTCATTGGCAACTCCAATGTGTGTGTGATGCAATCAATGCATCACTATAGTCACAACCAAAAGTCCATCTCACCCTTTCACCTATCTCTCCACTGGGTCTCCACTGGAACTGACATGCATTGTAGTTAACTGTTGTTTCTGTTCAATTATTAGTGAGTTATTAGTTGTGAATTAATTAACTAATTTTCCACTCTCACTAGTGTATCATTCAGTTAGACTAGATACAACTAGCTCAACTGAGTTTAACTCCATTAACTGAGTTAAACTAAACAACAACTCCATGAACTACTCTTCCAACTCTGTCATAACTTTGCCACTTCAGTTCTAACTGAGTCCTCCATGCATGAACCACCAGCAAACCCTAGGAATTGCGTAATTCCTTCAGCCCACTGATTTGCCAAATATGTATACTGAAATAAAGTGCTCCAAGAGAATAAGTTGATATTTAGAGTCTGACTATTATTAAAGGCTAATAATAATCGACACATCTATTTTTAGATCAACGATCTATAAATAGACTTCACCCAATATTCTAAAAATAGAATTTCATCTATTTTTCCAACTTGACCAACCATCCATAAATAGCATCCTGCAACTTCTGAAATATGATCACCATGTCTAAAAATAGACTTACACCTAAAAATAGTCTACGGGCCCACTTAGTGAAGGTGACTGATTTTCACTAAGCTTCATCATCTTGTTGAATCTCAACACTCCCTCTCAACAAGATAGGGATTATCCTTCACCCTGATCCTGCCTCTATGGTATTCGAATTTGCTCCGGGTGAGCGCCTTCGTCAGAATGTCTGCATCCTGATCTTTCGTAGGAATGTACTGAAGCAACATGATCTTTCGCTACACACAATCTCTAATATGATGATACCGGATATCAATATGTTTAGATCTATCATGAAACACAGGATTAATCGAGATTTTAATGCAACTCTAATTATCACAATGTATCACTATAGGATCTAAATGTGAACCGAACAAACCGACCAAGATCTTCCTCATCCAGATAGCCTCACATGCAGCTTGACTTGCTGCCATGTATTCTGCTTCTGCTGAACCGAGTGCAGCGGATCTTTGTTTCCTGCTGTACCAAGAAACTGTTGTAGATCCGATACTGAAAACCCCTCCTGATGTGCTCTTTCTGTCTGTTGGGCTGCCTGCCCAATCTGCATCCGTGAAGCCATGCAACTTCACCTCATCCGTCTATCTGTACCATAAGCCATACTCAGATGTGCCCCTGAGATACCTCAGGATATGCTTGCCTGCATTCCAAAAGAACTTGGTAGGCTTAACCATCGCTTGTGAAAGTTGGTTCACCGCATAGCATATGTCCAGCCTTGTATTAACTAAATACATGAGCGAACCCACCAACTGTCGATAAACAGTGGCATCCACTACCTCTGCCAATGTAGCATCCTCTTTCCTCCAATTTCCTGGGAGAGGAGTATCAATAGGCTTGCAGCCTTGCATGTGAAACTTCTCAAGTATCTCCCGAGCATACTTGCCTTGAGACATAAACAGTTCACCTTCCCGCTGCCATATTTCCAATCCAAGGAAATAATGAAGGAGGCCCAAATCCTTCATCTCAAACTCCTTTGCAAGATCTGCCTTGCATGAGTGTATCAACTGCTCATCACCCGTTAGTATTAAATCATCAACATAAAGAACAATGATTAAAATCTTACCCTCCACCACAATTTGGCATTGTGTTTGCACCGCTCTACTCTTGATGAAGCCAAGTCCAGCTGAAATAGCCGGTCGATCCGAGTGCGCTCAAGCACGTGGTGCTTGCTTCAAATTTCATACGCCGCTTCTTTTGAGTCTGCACACATGCGACTCGCTGCTGAAGATCTCAAATCCTTCAGGCTGCTCAATGTACACCTCTTCCTCAATGATCCCATTAAGGAACGCAGTCTTCACATTCATCTGATGAATGTGCCAACCCATCTGCGCTAAGAGAGAAAGGATGGTCCTTATGGAAAAATACCGTGCGACAAGTGCAAAAGTTTCTTCATAATCAATCCCCTCGATCTGTGAGAAGCCCTGGGCAACAAATCTTGCCTTATACTTCTCGACGCTCCCATCAACAGCTTGCTTTACCTTGTAGATCCATCTTGATCCTACAACTGATTTACCCACCGGCCTTGGAACAATCTCCCAAGCACTGTTTCTGACAATGGAGTCATACTCCTCCACCATGGCATCTACCCATGTGGGTTCCTACACTGCTTCTTCAAAAGAAGATGGTCACGTGGCACACTTTGCCTGGCAGAGCCACATCCAAAGAAATTGACTGTGTAACGGTCTCTGCTCCGCCGGTGGCGAGGGACTCCTACATTCTCCGTGCCGCATCAAGCTTCGGGCCTCTCGTAACTGTGGTACGCTTTCGCTGTTCGATGTTTGGTTCTGCATGAGTGGACTCCTCCACTCCATGAATCTCCTCCTATGGCTGATCCACATCTAGAGGCTCATCTTTGGGAACAAGAAGTTCCTCCTCTACATGCAAGTGTAGCTCCCTCTCAAGCGACAACTTCATGGCTTTCACCTCATTGAATTTTATATCCCGTCGCACCACAGTCATCCGACTATTTGGCAAATACACACGATAATTATGGGGTGTTTCTATGTATCCCACAAATATCCCAACTTCTGCAGTTGGCTCCAGCTTCTTCCTGGCGTCCTTTGTCACATGAATGTAAACAGATGAGCCAAAAATCTTCAAATGAGAAATATCAAGCTTCTTACCAGTAAAAGCTTCTTCATGTGTACTCATGCCAAGTACTCTATGAGGACAACGGTTTTGCACATAAACCGTAGTGTTGCATGCTTCCGCCCACAAGTGCATTGGTAGGCCCCGGTCATGCAGCATAGCTCGTGCAACACCCACGATCGTTTTGTTCTTCCTCTCCGCGACCCCGTTCTGTTGTGGGTTATAAGGCGCCATGAGTTCTCTTCGAATTCCTTCTTTGCTACAGAATTCTTTGAATTCGTTCGAGATATATTCACCACCATTATCACTCCGTAGAGCCTTCACTTGCTTCCCTGACTCCTTCTCCACCAATGCTTTAAACTCACAGAACTTTGAGAATTTTTCGCTCTTCTTCTGCATGAAGAAGATCCAGCATCTACGAGAATAGTCATCAACAAATATAACATAATACTTGTGTTTTGCTGTTGAAGCAACCGAGAAAAGTCCACACACATCTGTGTGAATTCTCTCCAGGATCATCGAAGCACGTTTCTCCTTCTCATGAAAGGTGGTCTTCACAAACCTACCCATAGTACATCCCTTGCACTGATCTGACTACGCAAGAGTACCCTTGGGAAGTCTAGTAGAAATCTGCTGCAAAATCTTCAAAGCACCATGGTGAAGATGGCCCAATCTCCTATGCCATAATTCGCCCTCATCTCGGCTCACCACTTCTACTTTGCCCATCATTGCAGCGCAGCCATCTACCTCCAGCTTGCAAAGATTCTTAACTCGAATCCCTATCCTCTTGGTTTGACCCATTGTTTTATGTCGCAGGAAAGCTTTTCCCTCGCTGAAAACAACGTCATAATCTTTGTCTTCCAACATTGCGACCGAGACCAAGTTCTTCTTCAGACCCGGAACATGCATCACATCTTTCAACAAAAATGGATTACATGACTCCCTCTCAAAGGTAATGGTCCCAATGTCGGTCGCACTGTATCGACCATCGTCGCCTTCTCCTCCAAGTCACTAAACAACTCCTTGTCTCCCGTCATATGGAAAGACGCACCACTACCAAGATACCACACCGATCCCATTGAGCTTGAAACCAAGCATGCGATCAAAGAGAAATCAAGTTCAAATTGTGAGGCTAAGGCCTCACCCGCTGCAGCTCCAACAGCCTTCTTGTTCTTCTTCTTCTGTGGGCAGTTAGTGGCTAAATGCCCATGTTCGTGACAGTGAAAACACTTCACCTTGGACAAATCCTGCTTCTTGCCTTTAACTTCGGATTTTGGATGGGATTTCTTCCCCTTCCCCTTCCTTGCTTTGGCAACCAAACCGCAATTCTCTTCATCATCATTCTTCGATGAAGAGCCATCCCTGGTACTTCGTCTTATCTCCTCCTGCACAAGATCCGACCAAAGTCGCTCCCAACCTGGCAGTTTCTCTCATCCATTGACAGAGTCTTTGTAGCTATGCCAACTCTTTGGAAATCCAAGGAGAGCCAAGCTCACCAAGTCATCATCATCAACAGTAATCCCCACACTTCCCAGTTCATCCCTACAGTGGACAAACTTCGTGAGATATTTTGGAATACTGTCGCCCTTCTCCATTTTTATTTTTCTGAGCTTATCTTTTAGTGCCAACTTCCTCTGGTCGCTGCTGCTTTGGAACAAATCTGTCAAAGCCTTCCACATTGCAAATGGAGTGGCTTTCCCGTGAAGGCTAGACACAATATGGTCCTTCACACCTTCCAATAGAATTCTTCTTGTCTTTTCTACCTTCTTTTGCCATGCGTCAAGTAATGCAGCATCGCTAGAACCAGGCTTAGGAACATCACTATCGATGAACTCCTTCAGTTTATTATCTTCCAGCACCGCCTCCATCCTATCCTTCCAGGCTATGTAATTCGAGTTGCCCTCAAGGGCATACTCCAATCGCAACCCACTGAAAGACATTTCAATGTATACTCAATTGTCGCACCAAGAATTTTATGAAGCAAATTCGAATTGTCCACCAGCACAAACTCAGCAATTCTTCATGTTATCACCCTAGTAATTCTCAGGTTGTGGGATGAAGATTTTTGTAGTTAAGAAAACCAGGGGTAACCAAGGACCTCTTTTAGAATTCAGGATCTAGCCTTCCTGACTTCTGGAGAGGGATCTCTCCTTATGATTTAGTTTTGTTTAGGTAATAGATTTTAGGCTAGCTATGATTGTGCAGTTGGGTTTGATTTTTTGAAAGGTTGGTGGGAATAAAGGATTACAAAGGAAACCATAAAAAGATCTATCTAACCATTGGGCAATGGGGTCAAATTGCTAGCTAACAAGACTTGAGAACCAAGGTCAAAAGATGCAAATATGCTAACGGCAAGTTAGATAACTTTCAGAGGGTTTGAAAGGCTAATTTGATGAAATGATGTGATTCTGGACTAAGGGCAATTAAGAATCCTTAGATCACAGAAAGGAAGAGGGCAAGGTGAGGTCAAATGAAATTAAAGAGCATTTAAGAATTCTCTAGTCTGGAAATCAGCAAAAAACATAAATAATGACAACTAGTAAATACAGAGAGATTTTTAACACTGATTTTGTAATAACTTTCCTAGTTTATCATTTAAGAAGGAAAACACATATGATATATGAATGAAACTTAAAGAAATACACAATGAAAACATGAAAATACTGTACTCATCTGTTTATCTCATGAATCCTTAACTATGATGTCTTTTGCTTCAGTCTCCAGCTTGCTACAATTTAACTCACAAAAAGTCCCAATGTTTCAACAAAATGAGTCTATAGTAATCTTCAGATTTTACTCCACCCTGAATATTTCGAAAGATGAAGTATTTATACAATTGAATTACTTACAAAATATCTAAATTTTTGAGATAATATCTCAAGCAAAAATAGGAAATATTACATAAGAAGAGGGACAGCAACAAAACAGTATGCAAGCTGTCCTCTTTTACAAGGAAAAATAGAACTGTTTATCCTAATCAAACTGATTTTTAGATTAGCTGGAAGCGTTGCTAGCAATTTAGAAATTATCTCGTGGAAGATGACTTGTAGAATACTCTTCTTTTTCACCTTCTGTTCTGATACTCTTTATCTTTGCTTTTCACTGTTTCACTGTTGTAATTGAAAAATAACTAGCAGTAACAATTTGCTTTTATTGATACTCTTTGACCACTGATACACTTTGACTACTGATTTTTCACCTTGATATACTTTAACTGCAAACTTTCATAGTAAATCAGTGAATTCTTGCCATTGCTCTGCGCTGGGAATTTTCATGTTCTTTAGCTTTCTGTAACTTTCATCTGCATCTGTATATTTTGCAAAATTGGGCTTAACCACAAAAATATGCTTCATCTCATTTTGCAAAAAGAATAAGTTTTCAAAATATTCCAAAATGACTTTACCAGTAGGGGACCCTTGAGGTAAAGGTTTATTGATCTGCTCTTTGGCATATGCCCTGATTTTGTTGTCATAATATTTTTGTGGCATTAACTTCTCATTCAATGCATGAATATCTGGGAAACCTGCTTGTGACAGTACTATATATTTGGCCTCAAATCTGGTGATAGCCAAGTTCATATCTTTGCACCTGTCCTCCAAATTATTCATCATTTTTCTTTTATTCAGGACCTTTTTGATTTGGAGTATACTTTCAGTTATGTCCTGAATTTTTAACTCTTCAAGTTCCTCTCTGTGTTTACTATTCAAAAATGTGATAAGCCTCAAGGCTTGAGCAAGCTTATCAGCCAGTTCTTCTTTGGTCTTCTGTATTTCTATCTGTGCTCCTTTAAGTAATTCTTTTTGTTCATAAATTATCTGGATTGAGGGCCACTGCAAATGTATGCCCTGAATGATGTTATTCCACAGATAATTCTTAATGTAGGATACCTGCTCAGTGAGATTTACCT
This sequence comes from Pinus albicaulis, assembly GCA_034641835.2. NCBI lineage: Eukaryota > Viridiplantae > Streptophyta > Pinopsida > Pinales > Pinaceae > Pinus > Pinus albicaulis. The sequence continues at coordinate 423,351,267 of CM076577.1, forward strand.
GCTGTTGAAGAATCTTAACCTGTTCCTGCAATTTGTTGGCCCTCTGTTCATGTCCTTTTGAAGTGATTAAGGCATCTGTGTTGGATGTTTCCAGATTTCTGTTGGTGCCTTTTAAACTGATTATCTCTTTATCTTTTATGGACATATCTTCCATAGCCTTGACTATGGCAGTTGTTTCCCCTGCTGTATTTACCTGTGATGTTGATGAAGAAGTGGCAGAGATGTCTTTAGAAGTAATTGACACTGCAGTTGCCAATACTCCTTTCGATGCCAAATGTTCTGCCAATGTTGAGGGAACAATTGTACTTACAGTTGGAATAACTATAGGAATGGAAACTTGCTGAGTTTTCTTCAAATTTTCATTTTCTTGCATACAAGCTTCCATCTGAGTTTCCATATTTTTTATCTGGGCTGTCATTTTCAAAACAAGTTGCATATTTTCCTCTTTCTCTGTCTTTTCCTGAAGAACTTCTTTTGTTTGAGGGTGCTCACTCTGTGGTAATTTGAGCTGCTTTCTTAAGGCTGTAATATCATCATTCTTCTGTCTTATTAACTTCTTAGCAGCTTCAGTATTAGAAGGATCTGCTCCAGACTCAATTACCAAATCTTCTAAGGATTTTATTCTCAAATCCTTGGCATGTAAAGATGCTTTATCCGACTTCATTTGAGTTTGCAAGTTGGATACAGTCTTTTGGAGCATAGTGGCACTCATTGTTTTGCTTACTACTTTTGAATATAACATTTCTGACGCACTCCTGTGAAATTCTATTTGATCTAGCTCGTGAATAGTATCAGCATTTACTGCAAATTCTGTCATTTTGTAGTCTGAAGCTGATTTTGGATGTGCTACTACTAGTTGGAGAAAAGACATGATTATTTGGTTTGTTGAGTAATCAAATGCAGTTACTAATCTATCCTTATCTCCTGGTTTTTCCTTGAGAAGTTTAGAATAAACTTCATTTTTTATTTCTTCATTTTTCTCTCTGATTAGCTTGAACCTCTTCTGAATATCCGAATCAGTTTCTTCAATTTTTTTAGAAGAAGAAGAGGGAGCTTATGTATCCATTTCCATTTCAACTATCTATTTGCCTTTACCCTGTGTTTGTACCTGTTCATTTTGAATTTCTCTGAGTGTCTCATTCACAATGATGGTGGTTTCATCATCTGTCTGCTGCTCATTAATATCATCCACATCTATGACTCCTTTTTTCTAAAGTAGTCATTTTGGCCTTTTTGTTGTATACTGTTTTGAATTTATTTTCAATTATTGTTTAGGCCAAATATCCTTCTTCTTTCCTTGATCTTTTGTTTGATGCCTCTGCTGATTGGTTAGCTGTAACCACCTGTGTACTGTTCAAATTGTCTGTCTGCTTATCCTGATCATCATCAATTAAGGTATTGGCCACCCATTCCAACTGATTGGCATATTTTTCAATAAGTGGCTTAGATTCATGGAGAAATGGGGGCAATTTGCTTTTAATTCTAAGATTGCTTATAATATCCCTGAGGGTCATAGCTCCAATAAAAACTTTCTTGAAACTTGAATACTGATAGCTCGCTAGATACTTCCTTTAAGGCATCTCTGTTGTTTATAATGAAAGAGCCAATTTGACTTCTCAATTTAAATTGTGCCTTCTTTTTAGATGCTATGAAATTTACTGCATCAGCATTTAAAATCTTCCTTATGTACTCCAGAGCAAAAATCCTAGTGGTCAAAAACTTTGGCAATTTGTATGGGGCCAAGATTGCACCATATATTCTAATCTCGGTGTGATTTTTGTATAAATACCAATCACCCACTTTACAGTTTTCAGACAACTGTAAAATCCTTTTGATATCTTCATTTATTCTTGGTGGTTCTGCTTTATCCAAAAAACTGATAGCAGGTCTGATAAATAGGTCATTGAAATCACTATAACTGTACTCACTGCTATTCTTTCTCAGAAGAGAGGTCCAAAATATTACTGATAGTGGTTTTCCTTCCATATCCATCTTTTGTAGTGCAAAGGGAAAATTATCTGCTTGAAAGAACAAGAAGAGATGTAACAGATATGAAGTATATCTTAACACTCCTTCATCAGGGAATTTTATCAGCTGATGATGAATATTGTCAGCGATAAATTTGGCAAAGTCAAAAATCAATTTTGGCTGTTGTCCAGGTGACAAAGTGGAGAGGAAGCCTACGATAGAAGCATCTGTGAATTCATCATTAACATAACCCAAAATAAATGACAGCATGGAAATGACCTGTCTAGAGTCTTCTGGAAAATCAAAGGTATCATAAGGAGGATTTACTTTAGGAAGATCGACATGATTGGGCATGAAGTTCTGGAGGATTTGGAACTTCCTAGGGAAATCTAGGTCTAAATACATCTAGGTCAAGTCTTCAATTGACAATGACACTACTTGTGGATTATGGCTTAACTGGAGCATGTCATTGATTGATTCAGCGGTTATAAAAAATAAGACCTCACTATCTTTGTTAACCATGCACCTTTGATTAGGAATATAATGCATTTGACACAACCTTATGAAATCCTGAGCAGGATGGGTAATGGGAACCACATACTTGGACAAATTAGAATCCCATATAGGTATGTCATCGGCCACTTTCTTTTCAAATTTCTCTTGACACCAATTATGTACTTCTAGAAGATCAAATTCAAGGGTGGCATCAGCAATTATGTAATCTAAGTCAATCAAAGGATTAATTTCTTCAGTGGTGACAGGAGGCTGCAGAGGTCTGACTACTTCAGTAGAATCAGCAGTTAAAACAGGAGCAGGTTTATCAATTCTGGGAGGTTTGGGTTTTGGAAGCTTGCTGGAAGCAGGCTTCTGAGATTTAGGACCTCCAGTTTTGGGAATTACTTGTTTCTTAGTCATTTTAAATTAATAGAGCAAGATTAAACAGTTTGCTAAGTTCTTTATCGGATACCTGGGACAATTGAAGAGTTTTTCTGGCAATTTGAGACTCTGGGTAGGGTTTTAAGGTGACAAAATAGATTTATTGTATGCAGAAGGTCTTCTAGATCAAATTCAGCAGTGAAAATGATCTTGGAATGGCTAAAAACCTGCTAAAATGGAAAATGTGGATTCTGGAGAAATTTTGACAGGGTTTCCCCTGTATTTTGAAGGTTTCTAAACTTCCCAGATGGTTAATTCAACTAATTTTTAGGCAATGGCAGTTTAATAGATGAATTCTCCTTTGAAAATGAAGTATTTTGCAGGTCGAATAGTGAAAAATACCTGTAAATGGTATAATTTGTGGTTGATGAAGTTTACAGTTGTGTCACAGTCTTCAATTCAGGTGAATTTGGCTATCAGAGGTGATGGAGGCTTTCAGGAATGATTTTCAAAGTAAAATGGTCGTCCAAATGGCAAATTGTTTCAGAAATAGCTTTGAAAATGGTAAAGGGAGGCTCTGCAAAGGTTCTCAAAGGTTTTACTGGCAAATAGGTGAAATGCGATGGAAAATGGTTAAGTTTTAATGCATTAAACCTTAATCTAATCACCTTTCAATTACATTTATTGCAGGAATGGCGGGAGCGGTTTGTGCGCTTGAAGGAGAAACCAGAAATGGTTTTCGCATTGTGTTTGAGCAGTAAATGGTTTTTTCCTTTTGGAATGCGATCGAATGAAAGGAAGACACGTAGCAGGTGGCGGTTTATCAAAACAACTTTTTTTGCAAAATATTTTGGGAACTTCATTCGATTACTTTAAAAATGCGAAAAGGAATTTGCATCGTCCGATCTGGCGGAAAGGAGCGAAGGGTCAGGATCTTATGCAGAGTTGCGAGATAAATGCAGTGGGGTCGGGGCTATTAATCTGTACCGTAGATTTAACATGAGGAGATCAACGGCTGAAATTTGATCCGATAGGAAATGATGGGGACGGGGAAAAAGGCTTATCGGGTTCAATTTGGGCTGTCGGATCAAAGAGCTGATGATTATCAAATAGGTATTACTCAATGCGATGGGGAAGGATGGGAATGAAATAGGTTTATCGCGTTTGATGAGGATCGTTAGATTTTCGAAGAGAATGATGATCGGACGGTTGAGGTTCAATGCGACTAAAGGGAAAGGAAGACTGAGATGATTCATCGCATTTGATGACAACCGTCAGATTATAATTGTGAAGATGATCGGATGATTAAAAATGAATCCGATAGCGCTGTGGATATGGGATGGACAAGGGATTTCTAATACATAAACAGAGTTTATATATAGAACGGGGAGGGTTAATAATGATTTAACCAAGGTTGGGACTTTGGTAAAGGGGTTTTAATTTTAACCCTAGGTTAAGGGAGTCGGGTAAGGGAAAATAAACAAAGGGATGGGTTTTATTGAAGTTTAGTTTAAATTAAACTTCGGGAATTATATTTTTTGTTTTAAACACATATAAACATGTTTAAAGACTTTTTGAGTATTTTTTATTATATAGTTAATTAAATCGTGTTGATTTAACAACCATAGAGGGCGGGATATTTACATAAGGTTATTTTTAGCCAAAGGGGGTATAATGTGGGTTTTATTTAAACATGTGGAGATAAATAACTTTGGCTAAAGTTATAATAATGGGTTTTTGGGGGATATTTTATAAAAGGGAGTTATATAAAATAAGAAAAGGTTATTCTATAGGGAGTTATTAAATAAGTTAAAGTTAATATGACAAGGGGACAAGGTATACTCAAAATACATTAACATAACCAAGAAAAGTGAAGTTTAAAGGCAAATTTGTATTATAATAACTTCATCACTTCAATCTTAGGATAAAATGTAATTTTGAGGGTTTAATGCTTTCATGTGATGTGGGAAGTTGATCAAATGGGAATTAGAGTATCTTTAAGTAAAAATGAGGTTTTTACTTAGGATTATTCAGGGAAATGAATGCATGAATGGAATCATGATGTGATTTTAGGGATTAATATAGACATTTAACACTTTCAACTAATCAGCCATAGAGCCTTGGGTCCGGTCCCAACAGAAGTCGAGGAAATGCCTTGAGCCTTTCTGACTGATAGTTTAAAATGATAAATGGCTATGGGGAGGGAAGTTACTTATTTGCAGCCCTGGTGAATAATATTTACAATGATGCTTCTCACCTTCTTCTACCTACCCAATTTTAACTGCTATCATTTTTTCTTCCATTTTGATTAGGTGCATTTGAGCTAGCAACCTTTACAGCATTTATTCTTTCTGAAAGCAATAAAACTATCTAATTCTACACTTATTTCCTCCAGGAATACAGATTAAACTGTTGGATTCACTTTTTTTCTCTACCTAACTACTGAATTGTCATGATTAAACTATATGACAATTCTTTATTCTCTATCTACAACCTTTGAAATTGAAAAATGAGGAGTGAAGATTAAATTGTTCAACTCATCACAGATTATGGCCATTTATTGACACTCTGCCATAATCAACTGTAAAAGGTAAAAGTAGTGGCATTTATACTTGCACACTTTCATGTTTTATTCATTTTTTTCTTTTTGGGGTATATTATTTTTTCTAAGTCTTTTGATTCTTCTTTTAGGACTTTTACCCTCTTTTTCATTTTTTTTATTTTTTATTTTATTTTTTACAAAATATGTGAATACAACTTGCAGAAGGCAAAGTATGTACAGATTTACAAGATTACCATTAGTCAAGTCAAAATTATGAATCCTATATGTATAGGTTACTAACACTTCACAATTGCAATCTTCAAGAATTAACACTGCTCCGATACCATGTAGAAATTATATAACATATGCATGTATATATCCAGATTCTCCTTATCTAACAATATTTATCTTCTTGCTAAATACAGAATCCTTCCACTGTTAATCTTTTGCGTAAATTTAAACTCAATTGCAAACACATGAAGCAATAAAAACAATCGCACATAACACAGTTGTTTAACGGGAAATCCTGAAGCTAAAAAATCCCAACTATCATATATTATGCATCATGGAGATCATGTAACAATCTCATACAAAGCTTAGTACATCAAGCTCTCAGTACAATCAATCGTCACACACTAACATGAAGAAATCTGCAAATCCATGCACTGATTTCTTGCCACCTAATAGCCTGCCTCCACTGCGCAATCCCTACTGAAGAAAACCCCTGAATGAATTTGAATTGGCCTTGCCTTGACTGCGCAATCCTCATTGGCAACTTCAATGTGTGTGTGATGCAATCAATGCATCACTATAGTCACAACAGATAGTCCATCTCACCCTTTCACCTATCTCTCCACTGGGTCTCCACTAGAACTAACATGCACTGTAGTTAGCTGTTGTTTCTGTTCAATTGTTAGTGAGTTATTAGTTGTGAATTAATTAACTAATTAATTCACTCCACTCTCACTAGTGTATCATTCAGTTAGACTATATACAACTAGCTCAACTGAGTTTAACTCCATTAACTGAGTTAAACTGAATAACAACTCCATGAACTACTCTTCCTAATAACTTTGCCACTTCAGTTCTAACTGAGTCCTCCATGCATGAACCACCAGTAAACCCTAGGAATTGCGTAATTCCTTCAATCCACTGATTTGCCAAATTTGTATACTGAAATAAAGTGGTCCAAGAGAATAAGTTGATATTTAGTGTAATGCTCCTTACACAGAAAAATAATTGGCATACACAGAAATTTAATTTGCAGACAAATTATTTAAAAGCAATGATGTATTTCCATGAAATGTAAAGTTCCATACACAGACAGACAAATTATATACAGCAGTAATGTATTTTAATGAAATCAGCAGTGAAATTTAATTGAGAAACAATCAAATACATAAGAGAAATACCTGGTACACAGTTGTGATGATGGCTCTCCTCCCGTGATGCAGATGTTGTGGATAGATAAACAGTTTACCGAAACAACCAAGTCCTCCCAGCCAATCCGGGAACAATCCCAGACCCAGAGGATGTCTCCTCTGCCCCCGTGCCCAGATATCCAAGAAGAACAGAGACTCCCAAGCAATTCAATCTCACAATTCAATCTAACTTCAATCTAACTTCAGCAGAATTCCTTTCCTTTGCTCCAAAAACATCCGCCCCCAAAACTTCCATATCACCTCCCTTAAATAAGTTCCATCCACCGCCTCCTACTTCCGAGGTCTTTTCCCCTTATTAACTGTGATATTTTCTGTATTTATGATGTTGTACTTTTCATTAAATTGAGATAGGAATATAAATTAAACAATCCTCCCCCACCGCCTCTAACCTCCCGAGGCCTTATCCATCCCCATGTTCATATTAAATGTTTCTTTATTTGGTGGGTGGTCCACATTAAGGTGAGTACGAATACACATTTATGAAGGTGGGATTATATAATTATTTTATTTATAGAGCTTGGGGCTTTATTTAAGTTCCTTTAATATTAATCTTTAATAGTGCATACTCACTTTAACTTAAAGATTAACTTTATTATTTCATTTCTTTTATTACCTCTTTTATAAAATTTATACTTAGTTGATCTTAATATATAGTTCTGAAATCTTAATATTAAGTTCCCAATCTATGTAATCTTGATATTAGTAGGTGGGTGTACTAGTGCGATGTGGGCGATATAGGCAGGTGTAGCTATCAAATGCCTATATCGTTCACACGCTAATATTGTTTTGGGTAACTTGGGAATGGGTCGTTACATTTAGAGTATGATTATTATTAAGGGCTAATAATAATCGACACATCTATTTTTAGATTGACAATCTATAAATAGACTTCACCCAATATTCTAACAATAGAATTTTATCTATTTTTCCAACTTGACCAACCATCCACAAATAGCATCCTGCAACTTCTGAAATATGATCACCATGTCTAAAAATAGACTTACACCTAAAAGTAGCCTGCGGGCCCACTTAGTGAAGGTGACTGATTTTCACTAAGCTTCATCATCTTGTTGAATCTCAACAATATCATTATCAAGAAGTGAATTTCAAGGACTACTGGCTGGATGGTTGTCAAATGTTGATGAAAAGTTTTCTCCTATGGGGTCACCCATTTTGGTGGGTAACATCTAGCTCCAACTCGGGGACACGAGCTCACCGTAGAGTGTATGATCCATATGCCCAAACAAGGAGTTCATGAGAACTCCAGCAATCCCTGGGCTCATAGACCTGTTACCTTGACACTCAAACCAACTTGTTTGGAAACAGTGCACTGGGTGTTGGTTATCACCCTAGTTTTATATGATAATAATAAAATTTGTAGAGAAAGTAAAATCTATCTAAAATGCAAACTAATTTATAATGAAACACAACAATATGGCAATGAAAGAGATAGAATGTTCACACAATATGTAATGCAACTCACTAACATTGTAGTACATGATATGTTGACTAAGTATAGTCATACAACCAATGAAACCAACATATTAACAAGTCAATATCACACCCCTTACCCATATGCTTAATCAAAAGATAGAACAAAGCAATATTGTGATTAGTAACTACTATCTCATAATACTCGACAATTGGATTAGAGTAACAAGGGCGGGTGGTGGGAAAACAAAATGACCATAGATCATGAAAAGGAGTCAAGGATGAAGAGGGAAAGGAGGAATTCAACTTATACCATCGGATCCTCTCTTATTGTCTGAATATGGAATAATCAATACTCAATTTCAGGAATTCTTGCTTAATAGCTATCTTAGGCATACAACTCTGATTGATGTCCCTAGGGACATGTTGCGGGTTGCATGAGGATGGAGATTGTTGATTTTTGGGGTAGCATCAGATGTGCTCTAGCTCCGAAACTTTGTGGAGGGGCTAGGACACATGAGATCTCCAAGACCCAAAAATCGTTTGGAGAAATTCCACCTGAAGCTTAAGTTATTCAAATAATTAATTATTTTAATGGGGACCCTAAATCTAACTTAGGGAAATTAAATAATTAAAGTGAATTAATTTAAACATGTGGGTGAGAATGTTTTAAGTGACGAGGATCAAGTCTTTTCTAATCTTAGTCGTTGATTAGAGATTATATCACAGTTGTTGATTCATCAATAGGAAAAGTATTAAAGGGAGGCTTGAGGTCAATTAGAGGCAACACACAGTGGATCTAAGAGATCGAATTCTTCTGACGGAGCAGTGCTCGGACAAAGATCAGATCTGAGTGATTCAAAGAAGCAGTGAGGGGCAGATGCAGTAATTGGTGAGAGGACCAAGAATACATAGTAGAGCAAGGGCAAAAGAGATGCAGAGGAGGCAGCACAGCCGCCAGGAGAGGTGACGCAAACCTCAGAGAGGGTGATGCAGGGCTCATGCAGGGGCGGCACAGAGTCTCCGAGGGACCGTCCAGAATCAGCTAGAGATCGGGGTTTCCAAGCCAGCAGGGCTGAAACTCGATTACTGGAGAGGCAAATCAACACAGAGGAAGGGTGACGCAGTCTATCAACTAGACAGACGCAGGTTCACGTAGTGGCAACGTAGAGACTGCACAGAGGCAGCAAGGGTTTCACCAATGTCTGATCTGGATCTGCCGGGACTTGCAGAGTGAGGTAAAGCTCACGATTTATCTTTTCTTGTCGAGTTTTTCTCTGTTGAGTGAACCAGATTGAGCCACCCTAGATGTACTCAGAATATTTCTGCTTAATAATACAAATCCTCAAAACTGCTACACCGGTTTTCCTGCATTGGGTTTTTCCGAGGACATTTGTCCGAACAATTTGTGTGTCCTTTGTCTATGTGCTTTACTTATTTTTCAACACTTGATCTGTATAATTGTGTAGACTGCAATGTATTTACATTGATGTTTTCCTGAATTATTCAGAAAAATAACTTGTTAATTAAAGAAAAACAAGTAGTAGAAGTAAATCAGATTTATTGCAGTAGGGTTTCTGGTTTAGATTCAGAAATGTTCACATGGTATCATGGTTGTTGTAGTAGGGATTTTGGTTTAGATTCAGAAATTTTCACAGAGATGACTGAGGGGCAAGGTCTCGACAAACAGGCTGCTTGTTATGAAAACCAAAATCAAAAGGCACAACCGAAGATGGCTCTATAAAATTTGAATACGACTCAAAGATCATACAAGGAGGAAGAGAATATGGCTCAAACAAATTAATAATCATATCCTCATGATCACAATATGGAGTGCAAGGCAAAATGAAATTATCTTTGCCATCATCATTAATGTCATAATTCAAATCCTTATCAAAATGATGGCCACCCACTGTTGGAAATACTGAGAGGGGGGTGAGTCAATATTTCTTAGCAATTAGTAACTTATTAATCTTTTTCAGAGCATTAATTAATCTTCAGCATCAATTCAAAATCATAAATGGGTAGTAGACAATAGACACAAGAATTTTTAGGTGGAAAGCACCCTCCAAGACAAAAAACCACTAAACACTTATAAATAATTTTGTTAGTACATCAAAAATACTTCAGCTCCAACTGAAAGGGAAGCCCCAACTCCCTAGTACTCTAGAAAAGTGTTCAATTTTCCAGCTCCAAAACCCTGGTTTTATCAGTAGTCAATTGAAAGGATGCTCCAACACCTTAGCAAGCTCCAACTTTCCCTAGCACCACCCTACCACCCTGAAGTGTTTTCAGGCTCCAACATGAAGGTGACTTCAACCACCTGCCTAGCACCACCCTAAAAATGATAATGAATAAAATCAACCAATGTGAGTTCTCGTACCAGGGACAATGACCCACTTACAATAAATCAAATTTTGCAATTCAATATGGGCTCCCGTACCAGGGATAACGACCCATATACAATGAATACCACTGCAAATGATATAGCACCAAAACCCAACCAAGACAATCCCTTGCCAAAAGTGTTGGACAGAGAAAATGTTGTAGGATGACCAGAAGAAACCTTCTTTGTTGATTGAAGATGAAACCCTGACACACTAATGAAGCCTTTGCCAATAATAACACTATTGTAGCCAAGATAATATTAAGACTAATATTCTTATCATTCCAAAACCGTTATTCCAAAAAAACCTTGCAGTACAATGACAGAAAGGCTCTTACAAGATGTGAATGATTCTTCTTCTTCTTACTGTTTTAACATATGATAGTTGTACCTTGTTAATGTTGACTTTCCACAACCCTGGTGTCTAGGATAGAATCTTAAATCTCTAATGCTACCAAACCAAGAATCTCAACAAAGCTACTTTGCACAGTGGAACAATATAATGCAGTAAATCAATCATGTGCACAATAAGAACAATAACAACAATATATGCAACCTAACTTCAATATATTATCAACATATGATACAACAGTCTAGGGCTCCCGTACAGGGGATAATGGCCCTCAAATATCCACAAGTACAAGAATACAATGACAATCTCAATGCTCTAGTGCACAATCACAGCCTCTTTGTTGTATCTCGTCCTACCGGTCCTTCACTCTCGATCTGCAGCTACACAACTCTGCCTCTATCAATGAAACAAGTCCATCTACCCACTAAACATGGCTCCACCTTCTCTCATGCTAATCGTAAGTCCATCTACATATCAACACATCGAGACTCTGTTTGAGTTGTTCACACCTCCGTTTGTGAACAACTCCCTCTGCCCACTGTTGCTCCTCAGCTACACTGGGTCTTCTTCCCACTATAGCCTGTGAAATTGTCAATCTGAAAATCTACAGTTGTAGTGATAGATTTATTTCTCCTACTTATTACTCCAATAAGTTATTTACAAAAATCTATCAGTAAACTTCGAAATAAATACTACTGCAACATTCACAATTATATATGCAGAGAAGTAAACAGTAAATAACATAAGCATAAGAACCAATCACATGTACACAGTTGCTTTTGGACAAATGTCCCCGAAAAAAACCAAATGCGGGAAAATCGGTGCAGCAGATGAGGGTTTTATTAATATTCTTCAGCAAATGAATCATTACAAGGAATACACTGGCAAATACAATCTGCAAACACCCGAGACAGAATTCTCGGCTCCTCTCGACAATTTCCTGACACCCAAATCAGCCTCTGCTTCTCTCTGTGCCTATCTCTGTGTTTCTCTGCGCAGTCCCTACACTGGACTGCATAAGTCTGCGTAGGCTCTGCGTGGGTTCACTGTGCTGCAGCTCTACGCTGCCTCCTGTGGCCCACTGCATCCCTCTGTCCTCGAGCTACACTGGGTCTTCTTCCCACTATAGCCTGTGAAATTGTCAATCTGAAAATCTACAGTTGTAGTGATAGATTTATTTCTCCTACTTATTACTCCAATAAGTTATTTACAAAAATCTATCAGTAAACTTCGAAATAAATACTACTGCAACATTCACAATTATATATGCAGAGAAGTAAACAGTAAAGAACATAAGCATAAGAACCAATCACATGTACACAGTTGCTTTTGGACAAATGTCCCCGAAAAAAACCAAATGCGGGAAAATCGGTGCAGCAGATGAGGGTTTTATTAATATTCTTCAGCAAATGAATCATTACAAGGAATACACTGGCAAATACAATCTGCAAACACCCGAGACAGAATTCTCGGCTCCTCTCGACAATTTCCTGACACCCAAATCAGCCTCTGCTTCTCTCTGTGCCTATCTCTGTGTTTCTCTGCGCAGTCCCTACACTGGACTGCATAAGTCTGCGTAGGCTCTGCATGGGTTCACTGTGCTGCAGCTCTACGCTGCCTCCTGTGGCCCACTGCATCCCTCTGTCCTCGAGCTCAATCACTGCTAACTCCCTCCTCCTTCTGCTTCAGAAACTCTCCACCCTGCAACTCTCCCACTGAGATCGAATTCTATTCCTTCAGAATTGATCTCCTTTGGGTACTGAGTGTATGCCCGGCTTATTTTCCAAATGACCCTCAAGCCTTCTTTTATAATCTTCTCGTTGATGAATCAACGACCCAGATTAGAAGTATAATCAATGGCTAAGATTAGAACTTGACTTGATCTTCATTTTCTAGAAGATTCACACTCTGTCTTATTAATACCCTTTAATTATTTAATTTCCCTAAGTTTAGACTTAGGGTCTCCATTAAAATAATTAATTATTTTAATAAGACATGAACCGAGTGGAATTTCCACAAACGGTTTCTGGGTTCTCTGGAATATTGATGTCCAAGTCTCTTCACAAAGTTTGAGACTTAGAACACTTTCCGATGCTACAAAAATCAACACTCCCTCTTAGCGAGAAAAATGTTCCGGTAATATGCCTGTTGCATGTTGCTCTGATTTTGAAGCATCCTCTGTGCTGCCAATCTCTGGACGTTGCCCCTCATCTGTTGCGTTGTTACCTTCTGTACTGTTGCCCATGACACTGCCACTGTCACTGTTTCATCTGTACATCAACTCCCTCTGAATCCTAATCCTATCCATTCCTGCTACTAGAAAGGATTCTTGATCATCCCCATTGATCCGAGTCCGTCATCGACCAAATTTACCCATGATCTTTTACTTCTGTGATGTTGTTAGAATTGCATTTAAAAGAGCATAAAAGAACATGCATGCATGCTTAAGAAAGAGGAAACAAGGCAACCATCAGCAACATAAAACACGAGACATTGATAACAGAGATCACCCAGTTTAAGATACGTCTCTGGGCCTGGTTTCAAAATGGGGTAGGCCGCTTAATATAGTGCTGAAAATGGGAAGATGTACATGGATGATGTTCATACAAGGATGTGCACTCAACATGAGTGGCTTGTCTCTCCACGATACATTCCACTACAGGAACTCTCACTCACAATGGACCTCCTATCAGCATGACATAATCTCACATGAAGCAAAAATAAGATCCCGCAACATGCATCAAGAAGGGATCTACAAATCACAATACATCTCACAGCAAAAAGAGGCACATGATAAAACTGCATATAAATCAACTCCTGAAGCTGGCTGAAGAAGCGGATGATCAGCTGTTGAGTCTGGCTGCACCATCGAATTCATGGCATCGAAGGGCATAGATTCGAATGTCCACACTTGAAAATCAGACACCGTCACTCCAATCTAGAAAATGGCTAAAAAAAGGGAAGCTCTGCTACTAAAACAGACATCGCCATTGAGTTCCTGTCGTTGAGAGGTGTAAAATCGACATAAATTTTGTCGAAAATGGACTCCGGCAAGTTTTGGGCCTAAGGAATCTTTTTTATGCTCTCAAGATTCCCTAAGATTCTGTTCTACAAGGAATCTGCAAATCTGCTACTCAGATGGTCATTTTGGCTTTACTATCGCGTTCCCTGCAAAATTCTGGTTAAAATGACTGTAAACTTCATATCATTCTGACAAAATGAGAATTTACCTCCACATGGAATCTTTCAGGAATTAAAAAATATTCTCTGGAAAAGATTTTGTCTCGAAAAGCATGCTAGCATGGTTCTGCCTCTATGGATGCGCTCATGGTTCCGCCCCTGGTTTGGGCTTAGCGTTCCACTGCTCGACCTCTGAGTTCCACCATCAGACGACTCTTCAAATCCACTCCAAGTCCCTCTTCAATGGAATATGATTTTGGGTATAAATACAAATTTATGGGCGGAGTTTACAAGGAATTGGTTGATGGTGTAACGGTTTAAATGCTAAGTTTGCTATGGGTGGTCGGGGGTTCCAATCCCACCGACCCCCAAACTTGGCACATTATATTTTAAACCGTGGAAATTTGGTAACGTGGTTATTACACAACATCTTGGTTTTAATTGTTTTGATTTATTTGGTATGGTTGTTGTATATGGTGGCGCGTTGTTTTAATTGATATTTGAATTGGGTTTTGACTCCATTTTTATGGGGCCAACCCACGGGGTCGGGCGCGTTCGACCCCCACCGGTCCGCTACACCCTTGCCTCCGGTAGCGGGTATATTACGGTTTTGTAAAGTTTTGGGTGGGCGGGGTCTACTCCACGCGGCCTCGACCCGACCCTCGTTGGTTTTTGTTTTATAATACGCCATGTAATGGTGCCGTGGCCGGAGGGTGCAGCAGGGGTCATGGCCCGCCGCCCCATATTTGTTATTTGTTGTAATGTGGTCCATGCGATGGGGTGGCCTGCCACCCCCCATTTTTATATATATATATTTTTATTTTTTACTACAATATTGGTCGTTTTTAAACTTAACGAAAATAAGGGTCATTAGGCAAATTAACGAGGCCACAATTTCGCCCGTTTTAGGGAGTTGGGTTCCCTGCCGGTTGACAGTGAATTTGTGGGACACTTAAACCTAGCCCATTGCCCAACTTTGACCAAAACTTTGACTTGCTCTAACTTCCCCATACAAGCTCAGATTGGAGATCCGTTCACACCATTGGAGTCAGGCCATAGAGTACTTCAACCTGAACCTAGTTTGAGAGCCATCCAACCACTTTGAATTTTGACCCTTTCTAAGCCCTCTTGGTCTCCTGAGGGTGTCTGGAGCCACCTGGATCAATCCTCCCCACTGAGGAGTTTTTGGTCCACCAAAAGCATGAACATAATCTGTAGCTGCTTTGTACCTTGTCTGCACCACACGTGTCATGAAAGGTCACCCTTCATTCTCCTTCACCTTTGTTCTTCGGAGCCATAAGCGATGAGCCGACACCTACAAACCTGTAGTACAATATTTTGCAAATTACATGCTTAACTAAGTGACCAATCTATGACCCAAGCATTCCCCACACTTTCCACGAGTTTATAACCACACTCTGTGGTCAAGTTTACATCAAATGGAATCAATACCCTAGTTGTTTATACAAGGCCAAAATATCATTATTGCTTCATAAGTGATGGAAAACACATCATCACTTTTACATTTTAACATGCAACACATGATTTACAAAATAAGGCCAAACACACTACCAAACCTAGAAAAACCATCTCTCACTTATCAAAGTCAATGGGTCATCCCTCTGTGGCGCATTTGCTTGTTGAACAACTATTTCAACTGGTTCATGTACTGATGCTTTTCCCTTAAGGTTCTGCTTTGGATGGAGCCTCCAACACATGGCTCTTTGATGGCCACTTCTGTCGTAATGACTGCAATGAGTCTTCTTCCTCCAAACCTGCTTTACCTTCTTCTTTTCTTGCGGTGGAGAAGGCCTTTCACGCCTCATGCTCCTTTGTGTTGTCATTCTTTTCCAACACTCAACAAATACATGGTTATGTAATCCACAAAAACTACATGTTTTCTGATGCCATGATCTATGTTCATTGTTAGCGACATGTTTGTAATCAAAATGAACATTAGAATACCGAGACTTGTTACACATTTCTTGTTGGTCTCCAGTGCAATCATGGTGGCAAGAGCTTGCCTCTGCTCTTTCTCTACAATGTGCGCTATCATAGGATGATGGTGACGTTTTCCCATCAATCTCTTTCCCCAATGGTTTCAACCATGCATTGGAAGATTTTTGACACTTTCGAGCATTGTCCTTCAGTGCATCTCAAACCTACTAATCGAGGTCTTTGCACAACCTCCAATGGTTGGGTTATGCCTTGGCCATTAATGCCAAGTCCTCCTCCTTTGTATCCCATCATGGTGAGGAGTCTCATGCCAGTTCCTATAATGGGTATCTCCACATTTCCCACAGAAATGATAGCATGTGAAGAAGAAATTGAAGAAACATCAACATTGTTTACCTCAGATGTCGATTTTGAAACAGGTGATGATGGCTTCTTTAAGCCTTCGTTGCGCTTCAATTTCTCCAAAGCCTCTTCCGTGACTCGCAACTGAAGTTGCAATCTCTGCTTCTCTTCTTTCTCTTCTTGTAGTAGCCTCCTTAATTCAGCATTCTCTTCTTGAAGACTCTGGTTGATCTCCTCATTCGAATGATGAGAAGACGATGAAGGTGACATAGAAGATGCATAAGCACTGGAAGATGTGGATGATGCATTGCTTTTTGCTTCTTCTTTCTTCCGTCTCTCATAAGCTCCATACATCATGTCCACCATTTTAGACATCTTAAGCATGTCCTCATACATGTCTTTGCCATCCTCCATTGCTGCACGTTCAATCGTTGTTCACGCTCGCAATTCCCATCAGCAAGAAGACCGCTCTGATACCACTTGATCCAAGTCCGTTAGCTACCGGATTTACCGATGATCTTTTACTTCTGTCATATTGTTAGAATTGCATTTTAAAAGAGCATAAAAGAACACGTATGCATGCTTAAGCAAGAGGAAACAAGGCAACCATCAGCAACATAAAACACGAGATGTTGATAATGGAGTTCACCCAGTTTGGGCTATGTCTCCAGGCCCGGTGTCAAAATGGGGTAGGTTACTTCATCTAGTGATGGAAATCGGAAGATGTACATGGATGATGTTCATACAAGGATGTGCCCTCAACATGAGTGGCTTCTCTCTCCACGAGACTTTCCGCTACAAGAACTCTCACTCACAATGGACCTCTTATCACCATGACATAACCTCACATGAAGCAAAACAAGATTTCGCAACATGCATCAAGCAGGGATCTAGAAATCATAATACATCTCACAGCAAAAAAAGGCACATGATCAAACCATAGTATTAAAAATCAGCCGGGTCAAAACAGTCGGTCAGAGGCATGGCCGATCAAAAAAACTCGGTTGAATCCCCTCCTTCGCATGAAATTCTGGTCAATCTCATGCTAATAGGCCGGTTCCGTCCTTAACCGACTGGTTAGCTGCTAAAGGGCTGTTGGGACCCACGCACGGACAGAATGTCGGTTTAGGGTTGATTTGGAGGGAAGGGGAGGGTTGTTTCCCTCCAAAAACACCCTCCCCAATCCTTTATAAGCAGGGGCAGCCTCTCATTTGTCTCACACCATCTCATTTGCAACTTTTGTGAGTTTGATTGAGAGCTTGGAGAGTGTTAAGTGTTTTCTGGAGCAGTGATCTTGGAGGCTTGGAGTTGGAGCTATTTTGGAGATAGTTTGGAGCTGTCAGTAGACTTAGCATCTTCAAGAGGAGGCTAAGGAAGCTAGTTTGCATTGCCAGGTAAGGATTTCAAATGAAAAATCCATCATTTCATTGTTGTTCATGTATTTATTTTCTTATGTGTTTAGCTATGCTATTGCTATCAAATCTCTAGTCCTATGCTTCAAATTTTGTATGTTTGAATGTGCATTTTGTTTCGTAAATTTAGCCTTGGTTGTCCATTTATCTTAGCTACAATTTTTTTATAATGGCCGATTTATGTCCAATTTCAATTATTTCAAGTCAAGATGGCTACAAAAGCGAAGGACAGTACATGGGCCCATTGTGATGTGGTTGATGGAAAGATGATATGCAAATTTTGTGAAAAATCTATTGGAGGTGGGGGTATTCTTAGATTGAAACAACACTTGGCTAGGATAAGAGGCCAAGTAAAGCCATGTGATGCACCTAATGAAGTGACAGGTCCTATTAGGGCAGAATACCTTGCCAAGTTTGAAAAGTTTGAGGAGACTAAGGCTAGGGAGAAGGCCATCCAAGATGAAATTGCAAGGAAGAGGGAACTAATAGAAACCCTGAGACAGAGTGGGTATGATGATTATGACATTCACGACTCCACTTCTATCCCTTCCACCAATCACCCCTTTCACTATGTTCCTCCTATTGGCCAAGAATCAAAACTAACAAAGAGACCCAACATCCAAAGTTATTTCTCATCCATTGCTAATCCCACAGCCACTTCCTCCCAGCCTAGTCGTCAACCCACTTTGGATCAACATTGGAAAAAACAATGCAAAGAAACATCTTATTAGTACATTGCTAGATGGTGGTATGATGCAGATATCCCATTTAATGTTGCTCACTCACCTTATTACCAAGCTATGTGGGACTTTGTTTTAGCTATAGGAAAGGGCTTCAAAGGCCATACTGTGCATGACTTGAGGGGATCTCTTTTGCAAAAAAGAGATTTGTTCCATTGATGAGTATTTGGCTAACTATAGAGAGTCATGGCTCAAAACAGGTTGTTCCATCATGTCAGATGGATGGACTGATGGAAAGAACCACACTATCATTAACTTCTTTGTTTCTTGCCCTCAAGTAACAATGTTTTTGAGATTAGTTGATGTATCTGATAAGGTGAAGGATGCAACCCTTCTATTTGAGCTTTTGGATGAGATTATTCAGGAAGTGAGGGAGCAGAATGTTGTGCACGTCATCACAGATAATGCCTCAAACTATGTTCTTGCTGAAAAGATGCTTGAGTCCAAATATAGGACCATATTTTGGACTCCATGTGCTACACATTACATAGACCTCATGCTTGAGGACATAGGCAAAGTGGAGTGGGTAAAAAACACTGTAGAGCATTGAAAGTGCATTAGAAAATACATTTACAACCACTCATGGTATTGAGCCTAATGAGGAAAAACACTAAGGGCAAAGAGCTTGTTAGGCCTGCAATTACGAGATTTACAACTCACTTCCTCATGTTGGAATGTCTCAATTCTCAACAGAAAAACCTGCAGAAAATGTTTCCTTCTGATGATTGGACTGAATCCCAGTGGGCTCATAGACAAGATGGAAAAGACACCAAAAAGAAAGTCTTTGACAATTATTTTTGGAGTAGGTCTTCAGAGCTTGTAAAAATTACTGAGCCTCTTGTTAAGGTGCTAAGGATGGTGGATGGAGAAAAGATGGCAATGGGATACATTTATGAGGCTATGGATCAGGCAGAGGAGCAGATACGGGCAGTTTACAGGGATAGGTTAGCTAAATATGGCCGTATATGGGAGATCATTGATAACAGATGGAACAATCCACTCCATCGTCCTATACATGCAGTTGGGTATTTTTTGAACCCAAAGTATCATTATAAAGCTCAGCTAGGAGATCAGCAGGATGGGGAGGTCAGATCTGGATTGATTGATTTCTTGGAGCGCATGGTCCCTATCTGTGCAGACCTGTTGGAAACACATAAACAACTTACTCTTTTCAGTATGGCAGCTGGTACCTTTGAAAGAACTTGGTGAAAATGGCAAGAGATGTGGATCAATCGGGTAAGCAATTCCAATTTGTTTTTCTTTTCAAGTTATTTTGTTTGTAAATAAGTAATGAAATGAACTATGTTACTAATTAATGTCGTTTTATTTGCAGCACATTGGTGGGAGTCATTTGGCGACGAATGTCCTCAATTGCAAAATTTTGCAATTAGAATCCTC
The DNA here is from genome assembly GCA_034641835.2 of Pinus albicaulis. Classification (NCBI taxonomy): domain Eukaryota; kingdom Viridiplantae; phylum Streptophyta; class Pinopsida; order Pinales; family Pinaceae; genus Pinus; species Pinus albicaulis. Next base: position 423,371,292 of record CM076577.1, read on the forward strand.
AACCAAACTTGCAGTGCTTCAGGTTGTGAGCGCAATTGGTCTGTTTTGAGCGCATAAACACAAAGAAGAGAAATCGTTTGGAACAGAAATGGTTAAATGATCTTGTGTTTGTGCAATACAACCTTCGCTTGAGGCAAAACCAACTGATGAACAAAACACCTGATCTAGATCCCATTGTGTTGGATGATATTGATCCAACATCAGAATGGGTGGAGGAGACTGAAGATCCAGTGTTTGAGGCGGATTTTGATTTTGATGCAGCATTAGCGGGGGATGAACTTGAAGCAGATTTGGTGTCAGACGAAGACCCAGGATTGGTAGCCACATCAAGGAAAGGCAAACAACCAATGGAAGGCACTAGTCATGCAGCTCGAGTAACTCGTGTTTCTATTAGGTCCACTTCTATTGTTATTGGTGGCAGTGGTATTGACGTTGCAGATGAGGTTGAGGCATCCTCAGACTCTGATCCAGATGATGTTTATGCAGTTGTCGATGTTGATCCTGTGTCTAGTAGTGGTGATGAATTTGATGATTGATCATGATTCATGTGTACAGTGTAGAGTCTAGACTCTAGACTTGTAGTCTTGTATTAGGACAATGGCCTCATAGCTTGTTGCATTGTTTTTGGACTTTATGGGCCATTTGGAGCCTCATTGCTTATGTATTTTTCGATGATATGTATTGCACTCGGTGCCATTTTGATATATTCACCTTTACATGGTATATAAATGAGCAAACTTTGCATATTTTGTCTCTATTGGCTTGGAATCATGGTTGCAAATCTTTAAAATAGGTTTTTTAGTAAAAAATAATTATTTAATGTATTTTCTTTTTAAATCGGTTAGTTTAGACCTGACCAGTAACGATTAGATCGGTTCTGGTCAGAAACTCGGTTCATTAGGTCCACCGGTTCCGGTTTTTAATACAATGGATCAAACGACATATACCTAAACCCCTGAAGCTGGCTGAAGAAGCGGATGCTCAACTACTGAGTCTGGCTGCACCGTTGAATTCGTGGCGTCGAAGGGCATAGATTCGACTGTCCACACTTGAAAATCGAACACCGTCACTCCAATCTAGAAAATGGTCGAAAAAAGGGAAGCTTTGCTGCTGAAACGGACATTGCCATTGAGTTCCTCTCGCCGAGAGGTGTAAAATCGACATAACGTTTGTTGAAAATGGACTCCGGCAAGTTTTGGGCCTCGAGGAATTTTTTGGTGCCCTCAAGATTCCCTAAGATTTTGTTCCGCAGGGAATCTGCAAATCTACTACTCATATGGCCATTCTGGCTTTACCATCGCGTTCCCTGCAAAATTCTGGTTAAAATGATTGTAAACTTCATATCATTCTGACAAAATGCGAATTTACCTGCCCATGGAATCTGTCAAGAGTCAAAGAATATTCTCTGAAAAATATTTTGTCTCGAAAAGTGTGCCAGCATTGTTCCGCCTCTGTGGATGCGCTTGTGTTTCCGCACTTGGTTTGGGCTTAGCGTTCCGCTACTCGACCTCCGAATTCCACCCTATGTCACACGGTTCGGGTTCGAATTCGAGTTCGGCAATGATTAAGTTCGATTCGGGTTCGAATATTCTGATGAGGTTCATAATGAGGTTCGACATTAGGTTCGAATATACATATTTTTCAATAAATATATATATGGCATAAAAAAAATCAAAATCAATTAATAAATTATAAAACTATGAGTAGGAATTTTGATTAGTAAAACACATGAATAACTTCATCATAATAGGATCTAATTATATTAATGACGTTACTTAAATGTAAACATACATGGTACACCATATTAGTTTGCAAATACAAATTTTGGAAGTTCTAGCAAAAATTTTGGAATCTATCCTAAAGCAATTAACCAAAACAAATTTAAAAGGTTACAGTCAACATAAATGACGTTTTCAGTTATTATGTGATCTGATATGAAGTGCAAAGAAAGCAAGGTAAAAGCAAGGTTTCAAAACTGTAATGCTGGAAACACCTAAATTTTGGAAAATTGAAATGTAAAATGCGGCAGCAGCAACACTCAGCAAACTCGGCGGCGGCAACACAGCAAACTCTTTCACTTGTAACAATTAATCATAGCACCCATTCTTAAATAATGGAAACCAAGAAAATAATTATGTAATATTGTTATAAAATCATGCATTAAAACTGCTTAAGTAAAAAATCATAAAATTCGCCTTCAGGTTCGATCAGGTTCGGCATAATGTTCATCTTCAGGTTCGGCTTAAGGTTCAGCTTCAGGTTCGGCATTAGGGTCGTCGAACCTGATCGAATTCAAATTTTTTTATCAGGTTCGCCAAATTTCGAATTTCAAGCTTCAGGTTCGGCGAACCCTGTGACATAGATTCCACCATCATACGACTTTCCAAATCCACTCCAAGTCCCTCTTCAATGGAAAAAGATTTTGGGTTTAAATACAAATTTCTAAAGAGAGTTTACAACGAATTGGTTAATGGTGTAACGGTTTAAATGCTAAGTTTGCTATGGGTGGCGGCGATTCCAATCCCACCGACCCCCAAACTTGGCGCGTTATATTTTAAACCGTGGCAATTTGGGCGCGCGGTTATTACACAATAGTTTTGTTTGAATTGTTTTGATTTATTTGGTATGGTTGTTGTTTATGGTAGCGTGTTGTTTCAATTGATACTTGAATTGGGTGTTGACTACATTTTTATGGGGCCGCCCATTGGGGGTCGGCCCACGTGGGTCGGGCGGGTTCGACCCCCATTGATCCCCTACACCCCTACCTCTGGAAGCAGGTTATATATTATGGTTTTGTAAAGTTTTGGGTGGGCGAGGTCCGCTCCACGCGGCCTCGACCCGACCCTCGTTGGTTTTTGTTTTATAATACGCCATGTTATGGAGCCGTGGGCGGAGGGTGCGGCAGGGGTCATGGCCCGCCACCCCATATTTGTTATTTGTTGTAATGTGGTCCATGCGGTGGGGTGGCGGGGATGGTGGCCCACCACCCCCCATTTTTATATATATTTTTATTTTTTACTACAATATTGGTCGTTTTTAAACTTAATGAAAATAAGGATCATTAGGAAAATTAACAAGGCCACGCCCATTTTTGGGGGCTGGGTTCCCTGCCGATTGACGGTGAATTTGTGGGAAACTTAAACCTAGCCCACTGCCCAACTTTGACCAAAAATTTGACTTGCTCTAACTTCTCCATACGAGCTCGAATTGGAGATTCGTTCGCACCATTAGAGTCAGGGCGTAGGGTACTTCAACCTGAACCTGGTTCGAGAGCCATACGACCACTTTGTATTTTGACCCTTTCTGAGCCCTCTTTGGTCTCCTGAGGGTGTCTGGAGCCACCTGGATCAATCCTCCCCACTGAGGAGCTTTTGGTCCACCAAAAGCATGAACATAATCTACAGTTGCTTTGTACCTTGTTTGCACCCCACGTGTCCTGAAAGGTCACCCTTCATTCTCCTTCATCTTTGTTCTTCGGAGCCATAAGCGATGAGCCGACACCTGCAAACCTGTAGTACAATATTTTGCAAATTACATGCTTAACTAAGTGACCAATATATGACCCAAGTATTCCCCACACTTGCCACGAGTTTATAACCATACTCTGGAGTCAAGTTTACATCAAATGGAATCAATACCCCAACTATTTATACAAGGCCAAAATATCATTGTTCCTTCATAAGTGACAGAAAACACATCATCACTTTTACATTTCAACATGCAACACATGATTTACAAAGTAAGGCCAAACACACTACCAAAACTAGAAAAACTATCTCTCACTTATCAAAGTGAATGGGTCATCCCTTTGTGGCGCATTTGCTTGTCGAACAACTGTTTCAACCGGTTCATGTACTGATGCTTTGTCCTTAAGGCATTGATCTGGATAGAGACTCCAACACATGGCTCTTTGATGGCCACATTTGTCCCAATGACTGCAATGAGTATTCTTCCTCCAAACCTACTTTACCTTCTTATTTTCCTGCGATGGAGAAGGCCTTTCACGCCTCATCCTCCTTTGTGCTATCATTCTTTTCCAACACTCAGCAAATACATGGTTATGTAATCCACAAAAACTACATGTTTTCCAATGCCATGATCTATGTTCATTGTTACCGACATGTTTGTAATCGAAATGAACATTAGAATACCGAGACTTGTTATACCTTTCTTGTTAGTCTCTGGTGCAATCATGGTGGCAAGAGCTTGCCTCCGCTCTTTCTCTGCAATGTGCACTGTCATAGGATGATGGTGACATGTTCCCATCAATCTCTTTCCCCAATGGTTCCAACCATGCATTGGAAGATTCTGACACTTTCGAGCATTTTCTTTCAGTGTATCCCAAACCTACTAATCGAGGTCTTTGCACAACCTCCAATGGCTGAGTTATGCCTTGGCCATTAACGCCAAGTCCTCCTCCTTTGTATCCCATCTAGGTGAGGAGTCTCATGCCAGTTCTTGTAATGGGTATCTCCACATTTCCCACAGAAATGATAGCATGTGAAGATGAAACTGAAGAAACATCAACATTGTTTACCTCAGATGTTGATTCTGAAACAGGTGATGATGGCTTCTTTAAGCCTTCGTTGCGCTTCAATTCCTCCAAAGCCTCTTCCACAACTCACAATTGAAGTTGCAATCTCTGCTTCTCTTCTTTCTCTTCTTGTAGTAATCTCCTTAATTCAGCAATCTCTTCCCGAAGACTATGGCTGATCTCCTCATTCGAATGATGAGAAGACGATGAAGGTGACGAAGAAGATGCATAAGCACTGGAAGATGTGGATGAAGCATTGCTTTCTACTTCTTCTTTCTCCTGTCTCTCATAAGCTTCATACATCATGTCCACCATTTTGGACATCTTGAGCAAGGCCTCACACATGTCTTTGATATCCTCCATTGCTGCACGTTCAATCGTTGTTCACGCTCGCAATTCGCATCAGCGAGAAGACCGCTCTGATACCACTTGATTCGGGTCCATCAGCTACCGAATTTACCCATGATCTTTTACTTCTGTGATGTTGTTAGAATTGCATTTTAAAAGAGCATAAAAGAACACGTAAGCATGCTTAAGAAAGAGTAAACAAAGCAACCATCAGCAACATAAAACACGAGACGTTGATAACAGAGTTCACCCAGTTTGGCCCGGTGTCAAAATGGAGTAGGTTGCTTCATTTAGTGCTAGAAATGGGAAGATGTACATTGATGATGTTCATACAAGGATGTGCCCTCAACATAAGTGGCTTGTCACTCCACGAGACGTTTTGCTACAGTAACTCTCACTCACAATGGATCTCTTATCAGCATGACATAATCTCACATGAAACAAAAACAAGATCCCGCAACATGCATCGAGCAGGGATCTAGAAATCATAATACATCTCACAGCAAAAAGAGGCACATGATCAAATTGCATATACCTCAACCCCTGAAGCTGGCTGAAGAAGCAAATGCTCAACTGTTGAGTCTGGCTGCACCGTCGAATTTGTGGCATCAAAGGGCATAGATTCGACTGTCCACACTTGAAAATCAGACATCGTCACTCCAATCTGGAAAATGGCTGAAAAAAGGGAAGCTCTGTTGCTGAAACAGACATCGCCATTGAGTTCCTATCACCAAGAGGTGTAAAATCGACATAAAGTTTGTCGAAAATGGACTCTGGCAAGTTTTAGGACTCAAGGAATCTTTTTGATGCCCTCAAGATTCCCTAAGATTTTGTTTTGCAGGGAATCTGCAAATCTGCTACTCAGATGGCCATTTTGGATTTACCATCGCGTTCCCTGCGAAATTCTGGTTAAAATGACTGTAAACTTCATATCATTCTGACAAAATGAGAATTTACCTCCCCATGGAATCTTTTAGGAATCAAAGAATATTCTCTGCAAAAGATTCTTTGTCTCGAAAAACGTACCAGCATGGTTCCGCCTCTGTGGATGCGCTCGTGGTTCTGCCCCTGGTTTGGGCTTAACGTTCTGCTGCTTGACCTCCGAGTTCCACCATCATACGACTCTTCAAATCCGCTCCAAGTCCCTCTTCAATGGAAAAAGATTTTGGGTTTAAATACAAATTTATGGGTGAAGTTTACAAGGAATTGGTTGATGGTGTAACGGCTTAAATGCTAAGTTTGCTATGGGTGGTTGGGGGTTCCAATCCCACCGACCCCCGAACAAGGCACGTTATATTTTAAACCGTGGCAATTTGGGCGCGCGGTTATTACACAACAATTTGGTTTTAATTGTTTTGATTTATTTGGTATGGTTGTTGTATATGGTGGCAAATTGTTTTAATTGATATTTGAATTGGGTGTTGACTCTGTTTTTATGGGGCCGCCTGTTGGGCGTCGGCCCACGTAGGCCTGGCGAGTTCGACCCCCGTCGGTCACCTACATCCCTGCCTCCGATAGTGGATTACATATTACGGTTTTGTAAAGTTTTGGGTGGGTAGGATCCGCTCCAGGCGGCCCCGACCCGAACCTCATTGGTTTTTGTTTTATAATATGCCATGTTATGGTGTCGTGGGCGGAGGGTGAGGCAGGGGTCATGGCCCGCCACCCCATATTTCTTATTTGTTGTAATGTGTTCCATGCGGTGGGGTGGCAGGGAAGGTGGCCCGCCACCCCCCATTTTTATATATATTTTTTATTTTTTACTACAATATTGGTCGTTTTTAAACTTAACGAAAATAAGGGTCATTGGGCAAATTAACGAGGCCACAATTTCACCCATTTTTGGGAGCAGGGTTCCTTGCCGGTTGACGGTGAATTTGTGGGGCACTTAAACTTGGCCCACTGCCAAACTTTGACCAAAAATTTGACTTGCAATAACTTCTCCATTTGAGCTCGGATTGGAGATCTGTTCGCACCGTTGGAGTCAGGGCGTAGAGTACTTCAACCTGAACCAGGTTCGAGAACTATCCGACCACTTTGACTTTTGACCCTTTCTAAGTCCTCTTGTTCTCCCTAGGGAGTCTGGAACCACCTGGATCAATCCTCCCCACTGAGGAACATAATCCGCAATTGCTTTGTACCTTGTCTGCACCACACATGTCCTGAAAGGTCACCCTTCATTTTCCTTCACCTTTGTTCTTCGGAGCCATAAGCGATGAGCCGACACCTGCAAACCTGTAGTACAATATTTTGCAAATAACACGCTTAACTAAGTGACCCAAGCATTCCCCACATTTGCCACGAGTTTAGAACCATACTTTGTGGTCAAGTTTACATCAAATGGAATCAATACCCCAGCTGTCTATACAAGGCCAAAATATCATTGTTGCTTCATAAGTGATGGAAAACACATCATCACTTTTACATTTTAACATGCAACACATGATTTACAAAGTAAGGCCAAACACACTACCAAACCTAGAAAAACCATCTCTCACTTATCAAAGTGAATGGGTCATCCCTCTGTGCGCATTTGCTTGTCGAACAATTGTTTCAATTGGTTTATGAACTGATGCTTTGTCCTTAAGGTGTTGCTCTAGATGGAGCCTCCAACAAGTGGCTCTTTGATGGCCACTTTTGTCGCAATGACTGCAATGAGTCTTCTTCCTCCAAACCTGCTTTACCTTCTTCTTTTCCTGCGGTGGAGAAGGCCTTTCACGCCTCATCCTCTTTTGTGTTGTCATTCTTTTCCAACACTCAGCAAATACATGGCCATGTAATCCAAAAAAACTACATGTTTTCTGATGCCATGATCTATATTCATTGTTAGCGACATGTTTGTAATCGAAATGAACATTAGAATAACAAGACTTGTTATACCTTTCTTGTTGGTATCTGGTGCAATCATGGTGGCAAGAGCTTGCCTCCGCTCTTTCTCTACAATGGGCATTGTCATAGGATGATGGTGACGTGTTCCCATCAATCTCTTTCCCCAATGGTTTCAACCATGCATTGGAAGATTCTAACACTTTCGAGCACTATCCTTCAATGTATCCAAAACCTGCTAATCAAGGTCTTTGCACAACCTCCAATGGTTGAGTTATGCCTTGGCCATTAACGCCAAGTCCTCCTCCTTTGTATCCCATCTTGGTGAGGAGTGCATCTTGGTGAGGAGTCTCATGCTAGTTCCTGTAATGGGTATCTCCACATTTCCCACAGAAATGATAGCATGTGAAGATGAAACTAAAGAAACATCAACATTGTTTACCTCAAATGTTGATTCTGAAACAGGTGATGATGGCTTCTTTAAGCCTTTCTTGCACTTCAATTCCTACAAAGCCTCTTCTGCGACTCGCAACTGAAGCTGCAATCTTTGCTTCTCTTCTTTGTCTTTTTGTAGTAGCCTCCTTAATTCAGCATTCTCTTCTCGAAGACTCTGGTTGATCTCCTCATTCGAATGATGAGAAGACGATGAAGGTGACGAAGAAGATGCATAATCAACGGAAGATATGGATGAAGCATTGCTTTCTGCTTCTTCTTCTCCCGTCTCTCATAAGCTTCATACATCATGTCCACCATTTTGGACATCCTGAGCATGGCCTCGTACATGTCTTTGCCATCCTCCATTTTTGCACATTCAATCTTTGTCCATGCTTGCAATTCGCATCAATAAGAAGACCGCTCTGATATCACTTGATCCGGGTCCGTCAGCTACCGAATTTACCCATGATCTTTTACTTTTGTGATGTTTCTAGAATTGCATTTTAAAAGAGCATAAAAGAACACGTATGCATGCTTAAGCAAGAGGAAACAAGGCAACCATCAACAACATAAAACACGAGACGTTGATAATGGAGTTCACCCAGTTTGGGCTACGTCTCCAAGCCCGGTGTCAAAATGGGGTAGGCTACTTCAAATAGTGTCGGAAATGGGAAGATGTACATGGATGATGTTCATACAAGGATGTGCCCTCACCATGAATGGCTTGTCTCTCCACAAGACGTTCCGCTACAGGAACTCTCATTCACAATGGACCTCCTATCAACATGACATAATCTCACATGAAGCAAAAACAAGATTCTGCAACATGCATCAAGCAGGGATCTAGAAATCATAATACATCTCACAGCAAAAAGAGGCACATGATCAAACTGCATATACCTCAACCTTGAAGCAGACTGAAGAAGCGGATGCTCCGCTGCTAAGTCTGGCTGCACCGTCGAATTCGTGGCATCGAAGGGCACAGATTCGACTGTCCACACTTGAAAATCAGACACCGTCACTCCAATCTGGAAAATGGCCAAAAAGAGGGAAGCTTTGCTGTTGAAACGGACATCGGCATTGAGTTCTTGTCGTCGAGAGGTGTAAACTCGACATAAAGTTTGTCGAAAATGGACTCTAGCAAGTTTTGGGCCTCAAGGAATCTTTTTTATGCCCTCAAGATTCCCTAAGATTATGTTCCATAGGGAATCTGCAAATCTGATACTCAGAGGGCCATTTTGGCTTTACCATCGCGCTCCCTACAAAATTCTAGTTAAAATGACTATAAACTTTATATCATTCTGACAAAATGAGAATTTACCTCCACATGGAATCTTTCATGACTCAAAGAATATTCTCTGGAAAAGATTCTCTGTCTCGAAAAGCGTGCCAGCACGGTTCCACCTCTGTGAATGCGCTCATGGATCCGCCCCTGGTTTGGGCTTAGCGTTTCGCTGCTCGACCTCCAAGTTCCACCATCATACAACTCTTCAAATCCGTTCCAAGTCCCTCTTCAATGGAAAATGATTTTGGGTTTAAATACAAATTTCTGGGCGGAGTTTACAAGGAATTAGTTGATGGTGTAACGGTTTAAATGCTAAGTTTGCTATGGGTGGTCGGGGGTTCCAATCCCACCGACTCCCAAACTTGGCGCATTATATTTTAAACCGTGGCTATTTGTGCACGCAGTTATTACACAACAATTTGGTTTTAATTGTTTTGATTTATTTGGTATGGTTGTTGTATATGGTGGCACGTTGTTTTAATTCATATTTGAATTGGGTGTTGACTCTGTTTTTATGGGGCCGCCCATTGGGGCCCAGCCCACGTGGCCGGGCGAGTTCGACCCCCGCCGGTCCCCTACACCCCTGCCTCCAGTACCGGGTTATATATTACGGTTTTGTAAAGTTTTGGGTCGACGGGGTCCACGCTCATTGGTTTTTTTTTATAATACACCATGTTATGGTGTCGTGGGCAGAGGGTGCGGCGCGGGTCATGGCCCGCTGCTCCATATTTGTTATTCGTTGTATTGTGGTCCATGTGGAGGGGTGGCGAGGGTGGCGACCCGGCAACCCCCCCCCCCCCATTTTTATATATTTATTTTATTTTTTACTACAAGATTGGTCATTTTTAAACTTAACGAAAATAAGGGTCATTGGGAAAATTAATGAGGCCACAATTTCGCTTGTTTTCGAGAGCTGGGTTCCCCGCTGGTTAACAGTGAATTTGTGGGACACTTAAACCTGGCCCACTGCCCAACTTTAACCAAAACTTTGACTTGCTCTAACGTCTCCATACAAGCTCGAATTGGAGATCCGTTCGCACCATTGGAGTCAACGCGACGAGTACTTCAACCTGAACCTGGTTCGAGTGCCATCTGATCACTTTTAATTTTGACCCTTTCTGAGCCCTCTTGGTCTCGTGAGGGTATCTGGAACCACCTGGATCACACATCTTCTCTCTAAAGTAGACAAACTTAGTCTTCCCCAGAGCATTCGTGAGAAGTTCTGCCACTTGTTCTCCTATTGGAGTGTACTGCAACTGTACAGCTCCTCATTGGACAGTCTCTAATGAAGTGACACCTGATGTCAATGTGCTTCGACTGATCATGAAACACAGGATTTTCAAAGAGCTTGATGCAGCTCTGATTGTCACATAAAATATTGGTCGCTTCCATTTTCTCCTTTAGTAGGTTCACAAGCAGTTTTCGAAGCCATATGGCCTCACACGAAACGATGTTAGCTGCCATATATTCAGCATCTGCTGAGCTCATTGCCACGGGTTTTTGTTTCTTGCTGCATGAGGAAGTCATTCCTTATCCTAGACTGAAACAATACCCACTGGTACTCTTCTAATCTACTGGACTCCCTGCCCAATTTGTGTCGGAAAACCCACTCAACCTGACATCATGCTATGGCCTTGTGTTTACCAGATACATCAAAGATCCTATGAGTTGCCTATACAGAGTAGGATCAGCCTCATCATCTTCGGACGTGCCGATTTTCTTCCAGTTGGTGATCATTGGAGTCGTCCTGGGTCTACAATTCTTCATCTGAAATCTCTTCAGAATCTCTGTAGTATATCTTCCTTGACCAAGAAAGATCTCCCCCTTCTGCCTTGGAGAGCCAGCTGAATTATCTGCCGTTGGTTGTTGAGGTTGAACCAGCGGATCCTCCTCAGACTGAGTAGCAGAAGGCAACTCGCAGGATCTTCTGAAGGCCCTCTCCTCCATGAATTTCACATCCCTCCGCACCACAACTTTCCTACTCTCAAGAATATAGATGCGATATGCCTTTGCATTCTCACTGTACCCTACCAGATACCCCTTTTCCGCAGTCATATCCAACTTCTTCCTCTTCTCACTGGGCACATGACAGTAAGTTGTACTGTCGAAGATCCTAGGACCTAAAGTGACTCACTTCAGGCTTGCTACCAATGAAGACACTTTCTGGCGTGATCTTTCCCAATGCAACGTGCGGGATCCTGTTCTGAACATAGACAGTTGTATTACAAGCTTCAGTGCACAGAAATTTGGTCATGTGTTGATCATACAGCATCGCCCTTGCAGCCTCGACAATAGTCCTGTTTTTTCTTTCTGCCACACCATTCTGCTACGGATTTTATGGAGCAGTCCACTCTTCTGATACCTTCCCTTGCGCAAAACCCAGTGAATTCCTTGTTCGTGTATTCACCACCATTGTCTGAAGTTTTGAACACAACACCTTGATCCACTTTCCTATCAAATTTTCTACAAGACCTTTAAACTCTTTAAACCGACTGAAGACTTCATCTTGGTCTTCAAAAAGTAGATCTAGGTTTTCCAGGACGTCACTACTGTGATCTAAATACTCAGACCACTACTAAGATTTGGTGACATTGTCCACAGAGCATTCAGTGTATCGTCTAATACAATTTGGTTCTATTGTTGCTTCTTCCGATACGCCTCTTAGCATATTTACCCAATACATGCACCCTCTGGGTATTAATCCATCTCTTGTGTTCGCCTGAACTCCTGTGATGTTTTTCGTGAATTTTAACGCCTCCATGATGCAATCAAGCCCCATTCTTTGTACAGGTTCATTCGTATGTTTCATCATATAATTAGTGCCATTGTGGGATTTGTGTCGCAACTTATATCATGTGTTGTCTTTACTCGACTCGCGTTTCTTCTTCCAACTGGGATGTTTGACATAAACCCTGTTACCAATCAAGTAAACGTCATAGCCTCTGTTTTGAAGTTGAGAAACTGAGAGCAAGTTCATCCCCAGCCTAGGCACATGCAGTACATTAGTGGCCAAAAGCTTATTTCCAGCCTCAATCTGAAATACTACGGTACCTCTTCCAATAGGGGTACATTTTGCTTTATTACCCATGGTTATTTTAAAATTCATCTACTCCTCTTGGTAGTCGGAAAAACATTCCCGCACTACTGTCATATGAGCAGAAGCTCCATTGTCAATGTGCCAGACCTCAGGAGAAGCGGTGCTTGACACAAGTAAATTCTTCTTCAAGTCTGGATGCCAGAACAGAAACATCGTGATCCATCTATTCTATCATGCTTCTTTCCCTCTCTGGAGAACTGCATGAACCCCTCCGAGTTGCTGCCACAATGTCAGATTTATGTTCACTTGTCGATTCTCCGTTCCTGTTACTCATCTCTAGCTCTGAGACCATGTGAAATTTTCAATCTGGAAATCTACAGTTGCAGTGATAGATTTATTTCTCCTACTTATTACTCCAATAAGTTATTTACAGAAATCTATCAGTAAACTTCGAAATAAATACTACTGCAACATTCACAATTATATATGCAGAGAAGTAAACAGTAAAGAACATAAGCATAAGAACCAATCACATGTACACAGTTGTTTTTAGACAAATGTCCCCAGAAAAAACCCAATGCGGGAAAACGGGTGCAGCAAATGAGGGTTTTATTAATATTCTTCAACAAATGAATCTTTACAAGGAATACACTAGCAGATACAATCTGAAAACGCTTGAGACAGAATTCTCGGCTCCTCCCAACAATTTCCTGACACCCAGATCAGCCTTTGCTTCTCTCTGTCCCTATTTGCATGTTTATCTGCCCAGTCCCTGCGTTGGACTGCGTAAGTCTGCATAGGCTCTGTGTGGGTTCACTGCGCTGCCTCTTGTGGCCCACTACGTCCCTCTATCCTTGAGCTCAGTCACTGCTGACTCCCTCCTCCTTCTGCTTCTGCAACTCTCTGCCCTGCAACTCTCCCACTGAGATCGAATTCTATTCCTTCATAATTGATCTCCTTCAGGTACCGAGTGTATGCCCGGCTTATTTTCCAAATGACCCTCAAGCCTTGTTTTATAATCTTCTCGTTGATGAATCAACGGCCCAGATTAGAAGTCTAATCAACGGCTAAGATTAAAACTTGACTTGATCTTCGTTTTCTAGAAGATTCACACTCTGTCGTATCAATACTCTTTAATTATTTAATTTCCCTAAGTTTAGACTTAGCGTCTCCATTAAAATAATTAATTATTTTAATAAGACATAAACCAAGTGGAATTTCCACAAACGATTTATGGGTTCTTTGGAATACTGATGTCCAAGTCTCCTCGCAAAGTTTGAGACTTAGAACACTTTCCGATGCTACAAAAATCAACATAGCCTTCCACTGCTGCTATATAAAGGCTAACATAGGGCAGGAGGGATGCCACCTATCACTACTGCAAGTCTCTTCTCCAACAATGAACACGAGCTAATCCAATCTTCTCCTCTAGGCTGGCCAATCCTTGAGCTATCCAACTGGCTCCTTCTTGTAGTCACCTCAGTCCATCAAAGTGCCACATAGGCTGTCAATCCTTCACCCAACGCACAACTGTCAATGTCCTTGTCTGTTGCTTCTAGGGCTACTTTGAGTCACCTACACGCTACCCTTCACCAGACCACAAGGTACCCAATACAAACTATATCCACATAGCAAACATTGTCAACAAGAAGGGACTAATCATACCTCTTCTTGACCACGTGATCTGTGCACTTAAATTCTAAGATGACAGTTCTGGTTAGGGCTTCACAATGCATTTATGCTCCAGAATAGGCTCAAGACCTGCGTTGTACCTTCCCTTAACTACAGCCTAGTCCAAACAAGATGCTAGACCTCTCGACTCCCTCAAACAGGGACTACACACATGTTGTTACTTCAGGAAGGTCTGCAGCCCATACCTGTAACAAAGCGCAGCTCTAAAATGCACCCTCACTGCCCAAATATCCTACCTACTAACTCGGCCTTCCCCCAAGTTAACTCGGTCAATATTGCAGAGGTAAAACAACCCTAAACTCACCCAAACAGCTCTTTCTACCTCACTGTTCTTGCTCCTTTGACCTGCGGCCCAAAACAGAGAAGATCCCTTGACTTGTTTACTCTTGGATGGATTAAATGATCCTCAATTCACCTCCTTTTTATATACTAAAGGAGGGCTCCAACGAATTACCTAAGTGTGGGCTCCAACGTGCCTTTTGGCACTTTACCAACTCAAGCCTACATGACTTTGAGTGCTCCAAAAACCCCACAACACTAAAAAATCCATATCCCATTAAGGACAACTCGGATTTCGATAATTCTCGATGCGTTGGATTTTACTCATAGTCCTCTATCATCTTAATCCATCAGATGTCCAAAAAGCTCCATGGTTTTGGCCAATGTTGCGAACATCGGCATCGGGATAAAATCGGCAATGGTCCGAAAAACCAAAAAATCGTAAAAATCGGGAAAATATCGGTAAAAAATCGCCAAACATCAACAAAATTAAGATACCATAAAAATATCTTTAAATATCGGAAAAAATCGTCTAAGCCAAAAAATCGTGATTTCAAGATAAAATCGGGATGTTATCGAGATGTTCGCAACACTGGTTTTGGCCCAAACATCAATGGGTGCAAAATCCCAACCTTGGGTTCCAAGCCACTGGAACCCTAGGGCTTGAAGTTTTGACATAAACTATTGCAAGATGATGAAGCTACCTTACTATTGAAGACCTTAAATCTAATCCTCTGAAGATACCACTCATACTATGTCTTTAAAATCACTGCACTTGAATAGTAAAGCATTGTGTCAAAGGTGAAGTAGTTATTCTAGCTTCATAGTAGTTGTGTATTGCAAGAAGAACAATATGAGTGTTGAGATTTTGTGTATTTGGGGTAGCATCGAGTGTGCTCTAGCCCTGAAACTTGGTGGAGGGGCTAAGAAACACATCTCCTCCAAAACCCAGAAAGCGTTTAAATAAATTCCATCTGGTGTTGAAGTTATTCAAATAATTAATTTTTTTAATGAGGACCCCAAGTCTAAACTTAGGAAATTAGAAAAATTAAAGTGAATTAATTAAACACATGTGCTGAAATGTTCTAAGTGATGCGGATCAAGTAGTCTTTTAATCTCAACCGTTGATACGAGAATTAATCATGTTCGTTGATGTGTTCAACGAAAAAGTATAAGAGAGGCTCGAGGGTCAGTTGGAGACACACGCCGAGGCAAAGCTGAGAAACTGAACTGGAATTCTAGGGCAGGGTTTGCTAAGAATTTCCGAAAGAGTTTTCTGCAGCGAGGGGTAGTATTGGCTGAGGGGATGATCTGATCCCGGGGCCAAGAGTCAACAAGAGGCAGAGGAGCAGCAATCAAGGTCAACACAAAGGAGCAAGGGCAGTAGCAGCAGCAGTTACGCAGCAGTTGCGTAACACAGCTTCAGCCGCTACGCAAGCCCAGGAGGGGCAGCACTGAAGCTTCAGAGGCCCTTCAGGGTTATGCAGAGGCCTCCAAAGGCAGCGTAAGGACTACGTCACCCAGTCTGGGGTTACGTAGTCCCCTTCTAAGCAACGCAGGGGCACACAGAGCCTAGCAGGGCTGACGTTGGGGCTTCAGGGGCAGCGCTGAGATTTCTAGGGCCAGAAATTAGCTGAGTCTTGTAAATCTCGTTTGAGGGTGTGGATCAGTTAAGCTTTTGGTCTTAGAACAGCAGGTATTGCTACAGATATATTATTTTCTCTGTCGGGTTAACAAGTTGGGAGCCCAGATTTGTTGTACTCAAATTATACATAATAATAATAAACCCTCATATCTGTCGCACTGATTTTCCCACATTGGGTTTTTCCGGGGACTATTGTCCAAAAAATCTGTGTCACTTTGGTTGAATGAGCGTATTATTCAGTAAATGATCTGTATTTGTGTAGGTTGTTAGTTGTGTTTGCTTCGGTATTTTCTAAATATTTTCTGGAAATAGCTTGTATAATTTAATCACAAGTAGGAGAAGTAAACCAAGATACTACAGTAGGATTTTTGCATTAATGTATTCATAAATTTTCACATGGTATCAAAGCAATCACAGATCAAGCTGAATCTCCAGCAAAACAGCTGAAGAATATCTTTCTGCGGGGTAACAGCAGAAGAAGTAGAGATCCTGAGAGGGCAGCTTAGCAGCAAGAGGACACAGACCCAGAGAGGGGCAACTTAGCAGCAGGTGGACGCAGACCCAGAGAGGGGAAACACTACAGATTCAGAAGGCCTTCAGGCTTACGCAGAGGCCATCCAGGCCAGCGTAAGGACTATGTCACCCAGTCTGGGGTTGCGTAGTCCACTTCTTAGCAACGCAAAGGCTGCGCTAGGCCAGTTTGCTCAAGCAGAGGCTAGCTAGAGGGACGCAGTCCAATCTTCTTGTCTATTTGTTGAGATCCGGAAGCAGTGCTTCAGTTGTTCAGCAATGCTAGTGTGGTAAAAATTATGCCTATGCAAAATTGTGCCTAGCTAAGTCAACAAAGAGCGAGAGGAAGACAGTCACTCAGCAGATCTAAGCCAAATAGATCTGAGATTCGATCAGGAAAATCAAAGAGAACTATCTGATTGTTTTGGCTAAAGATTTCCAAGAGGGAAATCAAATTTCAGAAGGAGCAATTTCTAGAGGGTTTCTAGTCACCAAGAAACACGAATCAAGTGTTTCTGTATTGCCACAGAGAGAGGGAGAAGAGTATTGTTTCCATCAAATTTGAGCTAGATGGCTTCTCATGGGCTGAGGGATCAGGATAGGTTGGACGGTGTGTCCAACTTCATCATTTGGAGGTCCAGGATCCTATCAGTCCTGGATCAGTACGGCATTAAGAACCAGGCAAAGAATCTCCTAGTTGAGCCTGCAGATCCTAATCCTCTAAAGAAATTTAATGAAAATCAAGTGCAGGCTAAGTTTTTGATTATGGAGGGAGTAAAGGATCATGTCGTGCCACACGCTGTCAGAAAGAAGACGGCAAATGAGATGTGGACCGCTTTAGAGGCCATGTACCAAGGAAGCTTCGTTCAACGAAAGATGATTCTTGAGAATCAGATGAGGCTATTCCAAATGCAGAAGGGTGAGGAGGTGGATCCCTTCCTTTTCTGTCTACAGACTATCCGGGATCAACTGATTGCCATGGGTGCAACTCCAGACGAAGGGCTCTTGGTAAGGACTGCCCTGAATGCAGTCACCAAGGAATGGGAAACGTTTGTCCAAAGCATATTGGGCAGGGCAGCGTTACCATCCTAGGCAGACATGTGGGCAATCCTCCGCCAAGAAGATATCAGGAGAATTACCAAGATGCAGAAGAACAGCAGCGGAACTGTCAGAGTAAAGAAAGAAGAGGAAGATGATGCAGTCCTTGCATCGAAGGAAAGAAGGCAGCAAGGGAAGAAGAAAAGGGACCTATCCAAGGTCCGACGCTTTAACTGTGGCGAACTTGGACACTTCACCAGCACTTGTCCTAAGAAAAAGGACAAAGGAGCTCCTGACTCCAAGGCTGCAGCAGCAAAGGGCGATGGGAGTGAAGATGACGTAGTCATGAGTGTTCATGAGCCACGTAAGTGGGGTGACATGGATCTGTAGAGCAGCTACAGATCAAGGAGGTGGGATCCTTGAGTCAGCCCTACTCTTGGATCACATACGAGCTACGGAAGCCTTAAGACGGTAGCAGGACAAGTAGGAGATGGATGTAGAAGATCACAGTGAAGCGAAGGGTAGTGTTGAGATGCTATAGAGGGAGAAGCACAGTGCAAAGGCAGCAGCAACGTAGAGGCAGTAGCACAGCGGCTAATGGGACTTCAGCAGTGCAGAGAGGCAGTGCTCACGCAATGGGGAGTTGTGGCAACGCACTGGCTTCAAGAAGACAACGTAAAGCAGCAGCCAAGGGAGTTTCAGTGATGGGATGCAGCCTGACTTGTCTGTCAACGATTGGGCAGGAGTACTTCAGTTGCTTACTTCTCAGCCACTGAGTTGCAGTGCATTAATTAGCAGTGGCAGTGCTATGGGCAGCATGATGCAGCAAGTTGAGAGGGAGCTGCAGTACAGATGTGGCAGTGTCAATGGCAGTGACATGGGCAGCAGTACAGAGAGCAGAAACACAGTGGCTGGAGGGCCACAGGCCAAGCATCAGCAGCGCAGAGACCAATGCCAAGATCTTGTGATACATGGTGTGGATGTATTGCTAGAGCACACTCTGTGCTAAGATGGAGTGTTGAGATTTTGTGTATTTGGGGTAGCATCGGGTGTGCTCTAGACCTGAAACTTGGTGGAGGGGCTAAGAAACACATCTCCTCCAAAACCCAGAAAGCGTTTGGAGAAATTTCATCTGGTGTTGAAGTTATTCAAATAATTAATTTTTTTAATGAGGACCCTAAGTCTCAACTTAGGAAATTAGAAAAATTAAAGTGAATTAATTAAACAAATGTGCTGAAATGTTCTAAGTAACGCAGATCAAGCAGTCTTTTAATCTCAGCCGTTGATAATAGATTTAATCACGGTTGTTGATGTGTTCAACGAAAAAGTATAAGAGAAAGGCTTAAGGGTCAGTTGGAGACACACACACAGAGGCAGAGCTGAGAAACTGAGTTGGAATTCTAGGGCAGGGTTTGCTAAGAATTTCCAGAAGAGTTTTCTGCAGCGAGGGGTAGTATTGGCTGAGGGGATGATCTAATCCCGGAGCCAAGAGTCAGCAAGAGGCAGAGGAGCAGCAATCAAGGTTAGCGCAGAGGAGCAAGGGCAACAGCAGTGGCAGTTACGTAGCAGCTGCACAGCACAACTTCAGCCTCTATGCAAGTGCTATGCAGGCCCAGGAGGGGCAGCGCTGAAGCTTCAGAGGCCCTTCAGGGTTACGCAGAGGCCTCCAGAGGCAGTGTAACAACTGCGTCACCCAGTCGGGGGTTATGCAGTCCCCTTCTAAGCAGCGCAAGGGCACGCGGACCCTAGCAAGGCTGACACTGGGGCTTCAAGGGCAGCGCTGGGGTTTCTAGGGCCAGAAATTAGCTTAGTCTTGTACATCTCATTTGAGGGTGTGGATTAGTTAAGCTTTTGGTCCTAGAATAGCAAGTATTGCTGTCGATCCATTATTTTCGCTATCAGGTTAACCAGATGGGTGCCCAGATTCGTTGTACTCAAATTCTACATAATAATAATAAACCCTCATATCTGTTGCACTGGTTTTCCTACATTGGGTTTTTCCGGGGACTATTGTCCGAAAAACCTGTGTGTCACTTTGGTTGAATGAGTGTATTATTTTGTAAATGATCTATATATGTGTAAGCTGTTAGTTGTGTTTACTTCGGTATTTTCTGAATATTTTATGGAAATAAAGTGTATAATTTAATCTCAAGTAGGAGAAGTAAACCAAGATACTACAATAGGATTTCTGCATTAATGTATTCAGAAATTTTCACAATGAGAAGGGCTACTCTCAAATGCAATTGTGGGACTGTACCAAAACACCCTGCTTATTCCTTAATTACTGTGACTAGACATCATGTGGCATCTTCGCCTTTTCATGTCATCAATAGACAAGATTATTATAGGCACCAAATAGAACCTTCACAAATGAGTCCTCAACCCTCTTGTCTTATTGAAGGAGAAGGGAATTGAATTTCCAAAACAACACTGCTACATACCTTGTTAGTTTTAAGAGCAATTGACCAGCTTCCATACAATATACTGTCACTGTAATGAGTCAATTTTGGACTACTGATTTTCTGATAGTGAAGTCAGCTTGTAACAAGCATATATATAGTTCTTCAGAATCCTCTGCATTGTGACAGTCCCGGTAACAAACTTCGCATACTTCAGAGATGAGGGTATTTAATTCTGCTAGACATTCAAGGCTGCAAACCGCTACAGGAGGTCACTCTTTGATGCTATAAATATGCAACGAACAGATTTTAATAGCCGCAATGATCTGCAGAAACCCTAGGCCAAAAATTACAGAGAAGTCCAGTCAGTTCCATTCTTCTAAAAGCCGAAACAGTGCCGCAAAAAGGAAGATTTGTTGTTGCACTAAACTTTGATAAAGAAACTGTCCATCAGTGATCTGCAATAAAAGGGGTTTATCCCAACGAAAATCCAATAATTATGCCATAGATTCAACAACACTAGGTGTCTGAAGCTGAAGGATGAAGATGATCTATGATGCTTCAAATATATGAAGACTTGGTTCTGAGCAGGATGCCCTAGCGGACTAATATTCCAGTGAAGATTTCAGAAAAAGGATGCACTTGCTTACTAGAGAGCCAAATCACAGAGATATGATCCTTCTTCCTTGATAAAAACTCAGTCCTCCACCTGCAATTGCCCAAAAGCCAAACAAAACAAGACTCTAAAACACTCTCATCTAATTTGACAATTTCTCCACAGGGTCTGAAGTGAGTTTCAGAGATCAATTAGTCAATTGATGTTCATTTGAGTGCCTTCTTTAGATGATAAATCAAGAGTCCTTTTATATACTTTAGGAGGGGCTTCAAAGGATGCTCGATTCCTATTTTGGATGGGGGAATATAATTTAAAGTTTGAATTGTTTTGAAAGCTTCAAGCCCAAGGAATCAAGTTTTATTTTTAACTTGAAACAAAAACCCCTCATGGCTTATAATCTCAAAAATTTAATCTTTGAGACCCCCCATGAATCATTTTATCCACAACTTTGATGAAAAACCCTACGTCCTTGATTTTAATAATGAGTTGGCCAATGGTAGAGTGCCACATCACCATACTTAGGGGTTTTGACCCAGAAATTGGGCCCTACGCCTTCAAATAGGCATATCTCACAAACCGTGAAGAACCATGTGGCGTGCCACATACCACCAGAATCAAATCGACGAGGAGAATTCATCAAGGATGACCTTGACACAAAAAACCATGAACTTCCATGTCGTATTAGTTGAAAAAAGGCGAGGAAACTCCTGGTGCTGCTTAGGTTGACATCAATGACAACCACATATCAACATATCCCACTTCCCCTTTTCCACATGCAAAAACTCATCAATGCTAATTTCCAGGGAACTAATGGGATCATCCTTTTCAAAGTCTTCAGAAAGTGTATCATCAAACTTAATATCCATGAAAGGGTGGACCTTACCTCAACTTCACTTGTCAAATCATCATTTTTAACAGAATTCTCCTTATTAACACATTGCTCCACTCCTGGATCATCTTCAAGATTACTTTCAATATACTCATGATGATCTAGAAGGGATTCTTCCTCTTACTCATGGTATTCTTCTTCATCACAAGTAGAATCTCTACCTAGATCATGGTCTTCATCTTCAATTCCAACATGATCAAGGAACCATCCCTCTTGGAGGGCTATGGCTAAATCTTGAAGGGTATGTTCGAAATGACACATTGGCCCCCCAATACTTGAGAAAGTTTTTGATAATTACCTTAATGGAAGGGATGCTTTCAAGTCCACAAGATTATTTAAGCCTCTCTTTGATGAGTCCCAAGAGAAGTAATGAAAAACCTTATCAGAACATCCTCATGAACCACATTTACCTCAGAAGCATACTTAATGAATTTCACAACACAATCCACAATTGAAGATGGATCGCCATCAAACTTTGGAACAATTGCCATAGAATTAGTATCCCAATGATTTGGGTATGCAGAATATCCTTGACATCCAAAGTAGGGTACATCTCATGCAGATCCCAAGAAGCCAATGCCTTGAGTCTTGCATAACACCCAAATAGGGAGACACTAGGGTGAATTCAAAAATGCCTTAAGAGATGCTTGCTTCACCCTACAAGCATTGAAATTTTAAAGCTCAATGAAGAACTAGGGCTTTGTTCTCCCAATGGAGTCGCCAGAAGAGCAAATTTATCCTTGCCTATGGGATAAGCTCAACCAAGAAAATGAAGTTCAAACTTTGGATTACGAGAAGGTTGCTCAATTCCTCCCTGACAACGGTGCTAGAAAATGTTACCTCAAAATCTAGCAAGTCTTGTGAAAGGCCTCACATGGCAAAAACTAGACTAAGGGACAACAACAAGGTGGAGGCCCATTTTCACCACAGCACACCACCTCCTAATGTTTGGTGGATTTTCACCACAAGGGAGGCTTCCAGGTACTAGTCATCTAATGGATATTTTAAGGCAATGGTTCAGAGGTGACAATTGGGATAAGCTCAAGGAGTGCACTCGGACTAAGTACAAGGCTCAATCCAATGAAACAAGAAATGGCGTGCTCCCCAAGAAACCTATCAAGGGCACTTATAACCTAGGGTTTTAGGAATATGAAACAAAATTGGCTTTCATAGGCATATAGAATAAGAAAAGGCTTGTGAAAAATATGTATGATTAACAAAAGGAACCACCAGACTTCCACAAGCCTTAAGTTGAAGCCTTAATGCTAGATTAAGGTTTCCTAGTGCAAAATTGTGTAGCGCTTGTGACGTCAACCCTAGGTGTTGAGAATCTAGTGGGGCGGTGATTAATTCAAATTCTCTTCTTGATAATTACTTGTGATCTTACTTTACTTACTTATGTATTCTCTTCTTAGCTTATTACGTCTTTCATCAAGTCAATTATCAAAAACACAAGAGACACAAATATAGGCCCTTCTAGCCAAGGCCAAAACCTCTCCCTCTTGGAGAGGAAAACCCGCAAGGAATTATTATTATAGACTTTCAAGTACCATGACCATGACACAAACCCTTGACCTATGTATGTCTTCAAGTCCTTGTCACTACTCCCTTTTGGCTTCTTATACTGATCTTCTTTTCTGCACCGTTCTGCACCACCATTAGGAAAGCTCGATTCCTAGTCTGAGATCCTTTATAATAATGCTACTCTTCAAACAGTAGACTTTTGGTCCTTCCCTTTCCTTAGAAGATCACCCTTCAGACTTCGCACTAGAGCAAACTTATGATGTGTTCTTGATCACAAAACTTATTCTTCTTAAAGTAACCTTTGGTAGTCCTGAAGTGACTTCGGTGTACAGAAATACACCTTCCTTCACTGAGATTGCAACTTTCCTTTGTTGAGATTCTTCTTTACTGGGATTGCACCTCTCTACGCATCACAGTTTAGTACTCAGTAGTAGCCTTGATCTTTGTTGGCTTGTACCTAGAAAATATAGCTCTGTTCCACGCTGAGATACCTTCCCTTTTCTCGCTTTCAATTACAGACCTGAGCTACGCATTATATCTCAGACTTGTCTGATGTTCACAGAGGCATCCAAACTGTTCCAATATGCAATTGTAGTCCAAAAAACTCAAAGATCTACGGATTGTTCTTACTGTCTTTTCTACGCAGACTACTGGGGTATTTATAGTAGTTAGACCTTATAATAAGTCAACCTGACCATGAATGGTTGTGACGGTTCATGAGCCGACTTTCCAGCAGTGTCTTCAAGCCAACTTGAGAGGCTTATCTTCCAGCGTTAATGATGCTATTTGAGGGTTGCTTTGAGCATCTTTCTGAAGCCATTTTCTTCACGATTTCATGACAAGGTCTTGAGGCATATTCTGTTGACTAGGCTCTTCATATACATGACTCTTAATTACATTTATAACTAGAAGACAAATCCTAATAGACATCAAGAAGAAGTCTATTGACCTAAAATATAACCTTGCTCATGAAACCCATGAAGCAAGCATAACAAAAATACATTTTATTATCTTTGTCTTCTTCTTTATATAAATACATAATTACATAGTCAATATGAAGACCGATCCTAGTTACACTTTTCAACACTCCCTCTTAACTAGGGAGGTATTCATACAGGTACATGGTCACTTTCAAACTGAAGAATCTCATAAGAAGAATCGGATTGGTAATCGCATCTGTATAGCATCATATCAACCAACATTGTCTTAGTGCAAGGCCTTGACTAACAACCCCATCTCTCAACGACACAATGGGCTATAATGTTGGCGAGACACATGACTTATAGACATCATAGTCATTGTCTCTCCAAGGTACATACTCCACCCAAGTGTTCCCAGAGTATGACCTTCTTGGACTATTCTTCTCCTCCTGGGTAGCCAGCCCTCAAAAAATATCGGTCCTCGACTACTCTTATCTTGAATGCCCTATCACATTCTCAAAGAGTATCGAATGCCATATGATTACCCAATCCTCCATTCTGTCTTCCAGGTGAAGACCAGAATGATGTGTCTATCCATTCTCTCCACATGGCCTTCACTAAGACTTACGGTTGTTAGTCCTGGTCTAGTGCATGAAACATGTCTTAGAGAATCATATACGTCACTTCCTCTTAACTCAGGAAGGAAATATTTCAAGTTTCTTCCAAGCAAGAAACTTACCACCAGGCTCCCTCTCAACCAGGGAGTTGCAACAGCGATGGTGAGACACCCAGCTGCTCATGAAGAGTTCCTCCCCTCGATGTCATGGATTTCGATATTGATGAGTCTTCAACCTTTTGGCTCCATAGGGCACAGATCATCCATCACTTTCGTCCACGAGTCGTGTCAACTATCAGAAAGTGATTCATCAGACTTCCTTATCTGGTCCACCTTTATGCATTGTTGCTTTCTTTCGAACCATCTCTCAAGGACCTTGTTAGTGTTAGTATTTGCATCCTGCCATCAGTGATCAAAAGCCTCTTTTCATATCATTTTAGGAGTCCCACTCAGAAATTTTTATTCATTCCACTAGGTCATGCAAAAAATTAGTCACTGATGGTAGCCCTAGTCCAAAAACATCACTCTTCCTCAAATTTGATTACTTGCTAGCATAGTTTCATACCTTGCTGACTGTACACCATCCATAAAGTAATATCAGTCATGTCATCTTGAAATTCAGTCCTTCAAGGTCTCATTTAGGTCTTTTAGGGTTTTTCAAGGTTTCACTAAGTCATTAGGGTTTCCAAGGTCCAATAAAACTCCATTCCATTGCATAAGACCAGCAAGTAAAGGGTGATCCAATAAATATCTCTTCACCATATGAAGATGATTTGTAAAGAGAAAATTTCTTATTTCAGCGTGTAATTTTAGTTCTAAAATGTAATTTTTAATATTTTCATTATGTAATTTTATGTCTTTCAAAATATAATAACTTCACCATCCCAAGCTGCTAACTCAATGTTCCAAAGATGCCAAAGCACTAAAAAAGTCAAATTCAAAGAGTTCTCAAAGTCATCAAAAGATCAAATTGTCAAAGGAAAGAGTCAAGTGAAAAGGTAAAGTTTCAAAAGGTTAAGTGAATAACAATGGAAGAAAGTGGGTCCCAAGGCCCAAATCATCAATTCCATGAAGTATAAAGACCACTAAAACATCCAATTCAAACTCATTTGCACATCTAAAGGTCGAGTTTACACTCCATCATCCTGAAGAAATCAATTTGCAGAGTCGGAGGCAAAAAAAATATGGCGTTGCACATAGGCAAGTGGCACTACACATAGGAGAGAGGCGTTGCACGTAGGGAATTTGGCGCTGCCTTTTTTACTTCAGGTGCTATGCTCCTAGGCAAGGCGTTGCGCTTTTGTCCAGTGCGTTGTGCTTATGCCCAGCAAGCACCAGAAGCAAACAAAACACCTTCAAACCTTCTCAAACTCTCAACAAAGGCTTGTTTGCTCCTCTATCAAGTAAGTGACACAAAATCTTTGCTCCATTTCTTTCCTAAATCACATTTTCATGGTGTTTTTCTTCATAAGAAAAATTAACTAATTGTCTAGATACAAACCCTAGTATCACTCCCTCACTATCAATTGGTTGCCCATAAACCCTACAACACCTTCCTACATCACTATTAAACCCATCCCTACCCCTACACTACTCTTTCCTAATCCTTAAACCTCTTCCCCATAAAACCCTAAGTCCTAGGCCACTAAAATTCCTAGGCAGCCACTACCCTAAACCTGTAATCCAATTATCATTTTCAACTCCCGAAGTATCTTGACCTCCTATCACCCCCTAAAGTTCCCTAACCCCTTCCCTCATCTCCCTAAATTTTCCTACCCCGATCCCTACTCCCTAGACCTATCCCCATTCCCATTTCCTCCCCTAGGGTTTCTAGACCAAAACATCATGGAAGAAGATAGAGACTATATGGAAGAGAAGGAAGATAGGCTAGAGGAGGAGGATAGATTGGAGAAAGAGGATAGACAACAGAGAAGACCACACAAAGGAGGTAGAATCATAAGGTTGGAGCCCACCAACACTAGAGAATTGATAGCCTCACCAATGACAGTTTCATGCTTTTAGTATGTTGGCTGCCTTGAGTTTTGTAACATGATTGAAAGGGTACAGCATCACCCTGTTTTGAGCACACTCTTCAGTGTAAACCTCAAAGACAATCAAGTAACCCTAGCAAGTGTGACTTTCACAATGTCTACATCTATCATTGATGCTGCCATAGGGATTCCAAACATGGGTGAGAGGTGGTTCAAATCCAAATATTTGGAGGATCAATACTATGAGCCATTCATCAAACCAATGTACAGAAATGAAAGGAAGAGGGTTTTTCCTTTTAGCTATCTTCTTAATAGGTATGCCCCCATGAAGATCATCATGAAATATTTCTCTTGTGAAGGGAGGTTCTCTAGACTTTACACTTATCACATAAGACTGCTCATGCACATCACAAGAGTTAAATTGCTCAATATCCCATACTTTTTATTCAGGAGCATAGACAAAATGGCATACTTTGTGCAAAAGAGAGAATTTGACCAGCAGATGAATAGTCTGTGTTAGATGATCCAAAAATAATTTTTATCATAGGTTATAGTATTTGAATAAAATAATTATTAATTTAAGATATTAAATTAATAATTATTATTCTAGAATATTTAATATATTTGTGAGATATTTAGAATTAGAAATTTGTAATTAAAAATTAGGACTCTAGAAAATAGTCGTTTCCTAGGCTCTAAGTTAGGAGTGAAGTTAGTAGAGTGGTTAGAATCTCATTTATTGTAAATGGACACTTGTTTATTTTCCAAGTGATCCATAACTAGATTAAGTTAGAGCATAGAGCTTATAAATAGGTTAGTTTCCTATTTTCATTGTAATATGTAATGAAAGAATGTGAGAGTGAGTTTACGTGTGTAAACTCCTGTAATTTGCCCTGTAATCTTTTTGCTTGATCAATAAAGTTGTGTGTCTGAGGACACTTCTGCACTTTCATGTGGTATCAGAGCCACGGTAATGCTGTGAGGAGGAGATTCCAGCTCTATCAGGTCGTGGAAAACTCAACTCCGTTGAAGTGATCAGCAAAAGATTGGTATGAAATTTGCAAAAAAATTTATCGATTTTAGATCTGCAAATTCTAAAATCATTTTTTAAAGGAGCCACTGCAAATCTGTATGACTTTTTTTAAATTGTTTGAGTGAACAAAAAAGGAGAGCGCTCTTGCCATTTCCTCACAGGGTTTATTTTTTTTGGATTGAATTAGTTTATAAGAAGTTTGTATACAGCGTTGTATAATTTAGAGGAAAGCGCTATATAATTTAGAGGAAAGCGCTGTATATTTTAATTTTTTAAAGTCCTTTCATGTAAACATCGATTCTGCAAATCAATTTTACATTCAAACAACATTTTAAATATTAAAACCAGCGTTTTCTGAAGTGGATTCTGCATTCTGGCATTGTTTCTGGCATCGATTATGGTATGCAAGTGGACCAGAACCAGCGTTTTGAAGCTGCCTTTGAATCATCAATTGGTAAACATCGCTTCTGCGTTTTGTGGCATCGAACCAGCGTTTGGATTGAACCGTAGGCATCAATTGGCATCGAACCAGCGTTTGGATTGAACCGTAGGTATCAATTGGCATCGAACCAGCGTTTTGATTTAACCAGCGTTTTTGTGACATCGCTTCTGCGTTTTGTTGGCATCGAACCAGCATTTTTGTGACATCACTTCTGCACTTTCATTCATATTAAATCTGCTGTGCGTTCAATGTGCGTTCTTGATTTCTTCAATGAATTAATGTGTTGTGCGTTCAATTGAAGCCGTATTTTTCAAACCAGCGTTTGGTTGAAGCAGTGTTTAATTGAGATCTGTTTTTGAAACAGCGTTTTAAACTGAATTAACTGCTGAGAAATTAAAATATGAATGTCAAATATTGTTTGCCAGCGTAATACCATTGTGCGGCATTTGATTTCATGGTGCTGTTCTGGAATTGTTGAGATCGAGCGTGTGGCAGCGTGCAACTAGTTGAGCTACGGCAGAGATCGAATAGATGTTGCGGAAATGCGTTGGAGTCATATAATCTGAAACCACGGTTGTATGAAATCGTGTTTGAAAACGCAGCAACTTAATCCAAATATACATTGCCGAAGATTTGACCATTATTCTCGAAATTTTAAAAGATTGTTTGAAACGGCAAGTATTATATTTCATAAGGGTCTTTAACATTGTTTAAAGTGAAAAGGAATTTGCTTGCGCATATGGGTTTTAAGCCAAGTAAAGCCTCTCTTTTGATTGGTCAACGATTGTGAAAAAAAAAATTGTGTTCGATATTAAATCATAAGGTGTCGTAGCGCTTTTTGAAGAGTATTGTAATATTTTTTTTGGAGTAATAAGGATTTTTGTAACTTATTGGAGTAATAAGGTTATGTAATTTTTTGGAGTAATAAGGCATTTTTTTTGTAATTTGTTTCTGGAGTGATATTGTAACTCAAAGTAATTTACTTTGAGGGGGGGTAATTTTTTTTTACCAGATTGTGCAAAAGCACCATTGTAAAAGTCAAATTTTGAAAGTTGCCTTGTAAATATTTGAGAAATTGCCTAGAGCTAAGTGCAAAGCTCAGTCAATTTTCTCCTGTTTCGACGACTATTCGAGGGTCAAGGCCAAGCCCCGATAGTTCGTTTTTTGCGTCGTGTGTTGCTGTTGTGTTGCGCATCTTGACTTTTTGGAGCTTGATTCGTGGTGTGAAGTCTTAACACTACAATGTCTAAGTTGATTAATTTCTTTTCTGATTCCGACAAACTTGAAGGCTCAAAATCTTACAAAACATGGCAACGCCTCATCAAAAGCACTCTTGTTTATAATGAACTATGGCATGATATTTGTGATGGAGATGTAAAGCCAAATAAACCTATAGATGCAGCTGCGCTAGCAAAATGGGAAGTTAAAAACGCCAAAGCATTAGCTCTCATTAAATCCTCTGTCAATGATGAAATGTATGTCCATATCGAAAATGCTAAAGATGCTTGGTCTGCTTTGAGAACTTTTAAAGAGTTGTTTGATACTCAGCCTCAATCAAAAAGAGTCGACCTACAATTAAAGTTGTTGCATCAAAAATTGACTGAAGAAGGAGATATTCTTGAATACATCTCCAGACTTAAGAATATTAAGCAGGAAATTGTTAATGCTGGTTTTCAAGCAATTGATGATAGTTTTATGGTCACAATTTTAATTGTTGGGCTTCCTTCTTCCTACACACATTTTTTAGAAACTTTACAGCTCACTGGAAAGTTAGAAAAGCTAAATTTTGATGAGCTCTGCGAAATGTTGACTCAACGTGATAAAACTTTTGGGAAGAAAAAGAAAGTTGGTGAAGATGTTTTTCTCACAGAAGCCAGTACTAGCAACTCCCCAGCTGACAATTCCAAAAACAAAGGCAAAGGTAATTTTAATCAAAATCAAGCAGCGCAAGGTCGTGGTCGCAGTCAACACAGAGGAAACAACTCCAACAGAGGCTCCAATTCAGGCAGAAACAATTCTCAAGGCAGAGGCAACAATCAAAACAGAGGATCTCAGCAAGACACAGGACAGAATCCAGGAAGAGGACAATCTCAAAACAGAGGACAAAGCAGAGGTCGAGGACAGTCTCAAGGCAGAGGACAGTCTCAAGGCAGAGGCACTGATTTAAGTCAAATTGTTTGCAGGCGATGTAACAGAGTTGGTCACTATGCTTCAGATTGTCGCACATCTATCAATAAAATTTCTAAGTTTCAACAGCCTTCAGCACAATTTGCAAATGATCAAGATCAAGATGATAATGATTCAGAATATGTCTTCACTTCTTCACTAGCAATCCAACTTTCCTCTTATGTTAAGAGTGATTATGAAGATGCTTGGATTTTGGATTCAGGAGCAACTCAGCACATGACCTGTAGACGGGATTTCTTTTGGAATTTTCAAGAGTGCCATCTTAACTCCATCTTTCTAGCAGATGATACAAAACATACGCCTTATGGAAAAGGTGTAGTCAAATTTTTTCTCCCTGACATTGGAGAAAAATTGATTTCCAATGTGTGGTATGTTCCCACCTTTAAGAAAAATTTGTTGTCTTTGGTCATGATTCGACAAGCTGGACATCAAATAATTATGGAAGATGGCTTAGTTAAGATTAATTCAGTCAAACAAAACTTCCAAACAGTGATGACAGGATATGAAGACGGAAAACTGTTAAGGATGAAAGGAACAGTTATTCCAAGGCATTATGATTTTGCAGGGGCAGTTACTACAGGAATTTCAACTATAAGATTATGGCATGTAAGATATGGACATTTGAATTTTGACAGTCTTTCTCAATTGCAGAAACAAGGGATGGTTAAAGGACTTCCGACTTTCAACAAGGAAAATGTAAAATGTGAAGCCTGCATTTATGGCAAATAGAGTCGAGAAAGTTTTCCAACAAGAACATGGCGCGCAAACAGGTTGCTGCAACTAGTTCACAGTGATGTGTGTGGTCCACTACAAAGTTCATTAGGTGGTTGCAAATATTTCTTGCTATTTATTGATGATTTCAGTAGAATGACCTGGGTTTACTTTTTGAAAAACAAGTCAGAAACATTTGAGAAATTTAAAAATTTTCGACAACTTGTTGAAAATGAAGCCAAAGAAAAGATAGGTACTCTCAGGACAGATAATGGGGGAGAATTCAACTCAAATGAATTCAAAACTTATTGCAGTGAAAATGGCATCAGAAGGCATCTTACAAATGTTTACACTCCACAGCAAAATGGAGTTGTAGAAAGGATGAATCGCACATTGTTAGGCATGGCGAGATCCATGTTAACTTTCAAAGGGTTAAGTCCAACATATTGGGCAGAAGCAATCCATACAGCTGTCTATCTAAGAAACAGATCTCCAACTGCTTCGTTAGAAGGAATCACTCCTTATGAAGCTTGGTTTGGTTTCAAACCTAAAGTTAAACATCTTCGAGTTTTTGGATCCATTTGTTATGCCTTAGTTCCCAAAGAAAAGAGAACTAAGTTTGATTCAAGAAGTTTAAAATGCACCATGATTGGCTATTCAAATGAAAAGAAAGGGTATCGTCTTTTGACCAATGGAAAATTTATTGTGAGCAGGGATGTCATTTTTTATGAAACAGAGAGTAAGAGTGTTGAAGAAATCGAAAGTCTTCTTCACAAATTAGAAACTAAGGGCAGTAAAAGGAAAGGAAATATGCAAAGTCAACCAACTTCACCAAATTGGTATGAACTTGATTTTCCTTCCTTTGAAGATGAGTCATCCAGTCCATCTCCTTCAACAAAATCATCTGGGTATTCTAGCAGTTCATCAACGTCTCCAATCAACAGCAGTTCTTCTGACAGTGATTCTCCAGATTCACCACCTGAACGACGAACATCAGTTTACATTAATTCCCTTTACAATGATGGGGACTTTTCAGAACCTCAAACAAGTGAGCAACAACTTCCAAAATGGGCAGTTCAACTCTTGAAAGATGTACGGCCTAATGAACAAAACAAAACAGGAACAAGGGCATCAAAACGAAATGAAGGCAATTTTGCTTTAATAGCAAATGATTTTACTGAACCTTCTTCTTTTCAAGAGGCAGTAAAACATAAAGCATGGCAACAAGCAATGGTTGATGAAGATCAAGCAGTTCAAGACAACAACACTTGGCAACTTGTTGATTGTCCTCAACATGTTAAACCTATTGGATGCAAATGGGTTTATCGAATTAAGTACAAGCAAAATGGTGATATTGACAAGTATAAAGCACGCCTTGTTGCTAAAGGTTTTGCGCAGCAGAAAGGGATCGATTATGAGGAGACCTTTGCTCCCACAGCCAAATGGAACACCATCCGCCTTACACTTGCCTTAGCAGCTCAGAAAGGATGGAAAGTTCATCAAATGGATGTCAAAAGCGCTTTTCTCAACGGGGACTTACAGGAACATGTATACATGACACAACCACCAGGGTTTGAAGTTGAAGGGCAAGAACATAAAGTCTGCAAATTAATCAAGGCTTTATATGGATTAAAACAAGCTCCCCACGCTTGGTATGCCAAAATGGATGAATACCTTCGCAAAGTTGGTTTTCATCGCAGTGAATCTAATGATACTTTGTATGTGCGCCAACAGGGAAAATATCTGGTCATTCTCATTATGTATGTTGATGATTTGATCATTATAGGAAACAATGATGCTCACATTGAACAGGTGAAAAAGGAGTTGCATGCAGGTTTCAAGATGACAGACTTGGGACTACTTCACTACTATCTTGGAGTTGAAGTAAGCCAACGTCCACATCAGATCTTCATTTCCCAGAGAAAATATGCAGCAGAAATTCTTCAGCGATTTGGAATGCAGGATTGTAAGCCTGTCCTTACCCCTATGGAACAAAACTTAAAACTTTCAAAATTTGAAGGGGGGAAAAAGTGGACAGCACGACTTACAGACAGTTGATTGGCAGCTTGATTTATTTGACAACCACTCGTCCTGATCTATCTTATGCAGTCAGTGTTCTTTCACGTTTTATGCAGGAACCATTAGACAGCCACTGGAATGCAGCCAAAAGAGTTCTTCGATATATCCAAGGAACAAAAGATTTTGGTCTTCTTTACAAAAAGACTAAAAATTTTGTACTTGGTGGATTTTCAGATGCCGACTTTGCTGGTAGTATTGATGACAGGGCATCGACCTCAGGTTACTTAATGAACATGGGGTCAGCTACAGTTTCCTGGAGTTGCAAGAAGCAAACTACAGTGGCCACTTCTTCAGCAGAAGTAGAGTACATTTCAGCATGGGAAGCAGCATGTGAGTTTGTGTGGTTATGTCGATTTTTACAAGACATGGGGATTCCTCCAGCAGAAGCTACTTCATTATTCATCGACAATCAATCACAATAAAGCTTGCCAAGAATCTAGTTTTTCATTCAAAGACAAAGCATGTGGACACCAAGTATCATCATATCAGATCTCTCATTGCAAAGGACGTCATCAAGCCAGTGTTTTTCCCTTCAGAAGATCAAACCTCCGACATTTTCACAAAACCTCTTGGTAGAATAAAGTTTACTAAGTTCAGGGATGAACTTGGTATCTATTGTAATGTATCTTTGGATCAAAGGGGGGAATGTTAGATGATCCAAAAATAATTTTATCATAGGTTATAGTATTTGAATAAAATAATTATTAATTTAAGATATTAAATTAATAATTATTATTCTAGAATATTTAATATATTTGTGAGATATTTAGAATTAGAAATTTGTTAATAAAAATTAGGACTCAGAAATAATGTTTTAGGCTCTGAGAGAGTGGTTATAGAGTGGTTAGAATCTCATTTATTGTAAATGGACACTTGTTTATTTTCCAAGTGATCCATAACTAGATTAAGTTACAGCATAAAGCTTATAAATAGGTTAGTTTCCTATTTTCATTGTAATATGTAATGAGAGAATGTGAGAGTGAGTTTACATGTGTAAACTCCTGTAATTTGCCCTGTAATCTTTTTTCTTGATCGATAAAGTTGTGTGTCTGAGGACACTTCTGCACTTTCAGTCTGTTCCACCACTCCTTGATCAAAATCATTTTCCTCCATCGGCTTAACCAGTTGAACATTTCATGGGACACATTCATAGCAAATGACATCTTCACTACTCCACAAGTTCCACATGCTGAAGATGTGCCTTCTTCATCTCACCCTACTACATCTATGCCTCCATCTCAGCCCACAGTGCCTACCATTTCATCACCTCAGTATACTTCACATACTCCATCACCATCACCACTATCATCACCATTTCATGAGCAGCATAAGTCACCTAGCAGAGTTGAGGTCAGTAAGCCTAAAGAGGTTGGAATGAGCACAATGGCAAAGACATATCAGAGAGGGCATAGGCAGGTGTTTGCCCCACAGATTGTGGGAGGGGCCCTGCCTTCTTCACCAACAAAGCAGGTACAGAAGGGAAAAGAAAATATGGCAGAGGAAGATGTACATGAGGCAGCCATTCATGATGATGATGACCTCTATGAAACAGAGACTGATTTTGACCTTGTCGATTTAGATGATGAGCATGATGATGAGGCCTCCAAAATGATTATCAAGCAGAAGGATGCCCAAATCAGTGAGCTTCAGACCAACTTAGAAAGATCTCGGTTTGTCATTGCATACTATGAGCAAGAAAATGAACAACTCAAAACCAAGCAGGCCATCATGGAGATTCAGCTTCTCAAGGCAAAGAGAGAAGAAAACAAGGCAAAGGCCTTGCTTGATGAGGCCTATGAAAGGTATGGTGAATTCAGTGAGGCAGAAGAACAACTTTCAAGAAGAAGACCTAGGACTAGAGGGCTGAAAAGAGCTCTAGAACTAGAGAGGCAAAAGGACGTTGAGCTTGCCAATGAGCTTACACTGAATGAACAGTTTGCCATTATTGTCAATGAGAACCGGGAGCAATGGCTTGACAGGGCCAACCAACATCTTGAGAAGCTCCTGGAGAAGGCAAACAAGGATAATGACATATTGAGAAAGAGGGCCAAGCACTAATTCAAGAAAAACCAAATTGCAAGCTCAAAGCTCAAGAAGGCCAAATCAAGATTTGAAACCCTAACCAAGCAAAATGAAGGGGACAAGCTTGATATTCTTGTTGAGGCATCTCTCATAGCCTAGTACACCTCATCATCATCCCACAGCAAAAATTTTGAAGAAATTTGGGCAAATTTTGAAATTTTTGGGAAATTTTGTGTTTTTCGCAATTTGACACAGTCAAACTGGCAAAAGCGCAGCGCCCTAGGCGTCGCGCTTTTCCTAGGGACCTCCAAAGGAGAAACTGAAACCACCATTGGATTCAAAAGGCCAAGTAAAATCAGAAAAAAAAAACCACTTTACAAAACTTTTTTGGGTCAAAGAGGTAGTCAAAAGGTCAAAAAACACTCAAAAAATGACCTTTCTGCCCTGTTTTGGAGGTTGGTGCTATGCTTTTGACCAGACTTGGAAGAATGAAGTTTTGGAGGGTCAAACCTTGACCATTTTGGAAACTGGGCACAGATCTGGAAACTAGACAGGACAGGTTTTCCAATGAGCTATCCTGAGCTCAATTTGGACACCTGGAACCCCCTCAAAAGTGAAGTTGATGATGGCGCTGCGAGTAGGATAGTGGCGCTGTGCATAGGACACATTTTCTCAATTCACTGATATTTTTCAATTTTCTCAATTTTTCCAGTTCACAAATGTGAATTTGAGGATGTTGCCATGGTAAGATGGGTAATGACCCTCAGTCAATATAATTTTGAAATTGAATTCATTCCTAGACATAAAAATTCTTTTGCTGACATGTTGTCCAGAAGCTTTCAGATGAGTACTTGTTTTCACAAGTCTTTTTATCTGATGAATGCCATTACAGTGAATCTCAGTATTGAATGAAGTTTGTTTTGAAGTTTGTAATCCGATTATGTGTCTGAGAAATAAAGAATGGTATCAGAGCCATGTTGCATTTTGTTTGAGCATATCTCTTTGAGTTCGTTGATATCTTGAATAGGTCTGTAGTTTGTTATGCCAAGAGGAGGCGCTTGAAGACGTTGAAGGACTTGGATGTAGAACTTGAACTTTTGTTCTAAGAGAAAGCCGCAAAACCATCTCTGCATGCAATCATATTTCCAGCGATAAATCGGTACTTATTTCTGAAGAAAAATTATTTCAATACTCTATTGAAATTGTGATTCCATGTACTCAGAAACGAAGAAGTTATTTTAGATCCACTGCATATATATCACTCTACATATCTCTTCTTATAAGTATTCTGTTATTATGGAGTCTCGCACTTCTTCTAGTTCTCGTCATGAATTTGGTGATAAATCATTTGAAGAACTTTTAAAGGAACAAGAAGAAATAGGTCTTGAAAGACAAAACTCTACTGCACAAGCATCTGTCATCCAAGAAAGGTCTATAAATTTATTTTCAGAACCTGTTGCTTCTGGATCTTGGTCTCTTCCCAAGATAGATCCAAAAAATGTTTATAAGAATTTAGGATTACTGGACACAATCCAATTTTGGAGATATAAGGTAAAAGAGGAAGTTCTACAAACTACCTCTAATAATAATATCCTTCATTCTTTAAACATTATCAATCAGGGAAATTTTGACGCTGCCCGAAAGGCAGGTTATAATTTTGCCCACTTTGGACATGTCCAAATCGGCATTCAGCCACTGCATAGGAAAGGACAAGATGTTGCATTTTTCTCTTGTGTATTTGATAGAAGATGGAGTGTTTTTCCCAAGGCTCTCATAGGTGGTTGTCAAGGCACTCTTGCCTATGGCCCAACATCATGGTCCCGTGTCCCTGATTTTTCCATAGCATTAACAGATCCAAATGCGATAAATTCTTTGATACTCGGATTACAAACACATGGGTATGATGATTTTGATGACGATAGTAAGAATATTGCTATCTGGTGGTCCTCTGTAGTGAAATTCTACAAAAAAACTACTCCCTCAGTAGTTAAATCAGTTTCATCCCAATCTGAATTTACTACTCTGATCACCCATGATTATGGAATGAACCTTATAGCACCTCAAATGATTCCTAGAGCAGAACTAAAAGCCCCCGCAGAATGGGTTACCAAATGGGAATCTATTAGAAAACCTATAAGGCCATCTCCTATAAATTCTTCCACTATTTTTACATCCAAAGATGGAAATGTTCATACCATCTTTCCAGAGTCACGAGCTAAGCGTGGTGGACCTTCTGTATCTATTTCTACCTCTATAAATACTGCTCCCACTAACTACTCTATTGACCCTGCATTTTTAGAAACATTCAAAAATCTGTTCGCCAATCAAGTTGCTTCTTCAGGCAACCCTCTAGCTGTTGTTTGTGATCATCCTCATTATTCCAAAACCTTCTGTCAGTTTTCCTCACAGCCACCAACCCCACATGGTGATAATCAAAATGACAGAAACAGGATAAATATGATTACTTTTATACCTGATAAAAATAAGTCAGAAAAGGGATATACAAAAACTCGTCTCTTCAATATTCATGAAGAGATAATCATACAGTCAACACAGCAAAATACTCACAAAGGTCTAGGATTTAATGATGAATCTGAAATTCCATCATACAGAAGAAATCCTATGAATAAAATTCCAAATCATGTGGAAATTCCCTCAGATAGTGAGATCACTGCCTTCTTAAAAATCTTCAAAGGAATTAGTCCATATAATCCAGATGACCAATGGAAGAAGAAAATGTTCAACTGGGACATTTTCACACATAAATTAGAAAACAGGTATGTTGAAGAGCTGAAACTTATTCCAAAAGCAGAGAAGAAAAGCTTCAACAACCAAAAGAATGAGGAATGGAAAAATTGGATGAAGCCCAATAATCAATGGATTTCTTTTTATGAATGGTATTACGCTTCCTCAAATCAGATTGAAGAATCCTTAAGAAAACAGTTTAAGAACATGGCAAAACAGAAAAGGATTCTAGATGTTGATAATTTTATTGAAGAAAAGATGGAAACTGATGTTGTCATCATTCCATCTCCTTTGATAATCCCTGATTTCTCTCCAAAAATACAGAGAATGTTGTCTAAGCCTAACCTGTCTAAAGATTTAAAGGTTATAAGGATAAAAGGAGAGAAGTTGGTAAAAGAAATCTGCAATGGTCTGCAGGTAAATATGATAAGATCTGAATCCCCTCCAAAACATAAATGGGAACTTTTTGATGGACAGATCTATCAAACAGACAATGATTTTCCTCCATGGAAAAAATTTGTAATCAGACAACAGGATGGAAAAATCTACAAACTCTTTCCAATCCAGACAGAAGATTCTACCAAAGAATCTGTTTTTGCTACAAACTGGACAAACCTTGCTCTTTCAAGTTTAGAGAAATTTTTGAGATCACAGCATAAGTCTATTGAAGAGACGAATAGCATTCTGAAAGAAATGATGAATAGGATGCTTCAAAAACAAGACTATGCTATTGTGTGTTTGAATGAGAATGTCAAAACTCTTGCAGAAAATGACAAACATATAGCTGAAAGTTTGGATAAACTTAAGTTATCCACAGAGAAGAAAATTCATGATGTAGCCTTTGTTCATGGAAAGGAAATTGTTAAGGTCATTTCTAACCTTGACATAATCAAGAAACAAGTCTTGAACGTTTCTAATTCTGTTGAATCACTCAAAAAGAAACCTTCTACAGACTCATACAAAGCCACTACTCTTTTTAGTGAGCCCCTTACACTATTTCTTCTTCTGTATCCAGTCTTATAAAAAAGCCAGCAGAGATTGAGTTTCCAAAACCAGGGATTTCATATCCTTACACACCCTTTGTTGCACCTAGTTTCTTTGGTCACTTAAGATCAAATCCCGTAACCTCTTCCATATCTAGTTCTGCAACTAGTTCTTCCTTCACTGAATGGATAAAGAAAAATATTTCAGAAGAAGAAGAAGCAAAAAATGGAAAGAAATGGTATGAAGAAGAAGAAGAAGACAAGGAAACAGGTTGAATAAGCTTGATATAAATAACGATGAACCATCGCTTGAGAGTCTTGAGGGATATGTACAAAGTTTTTCTCCTCAAGATAAAGCTCAGTTTAATATTCCAAATGAAGAAGCAGTTCATGCTACCACATCTAGATCTACATGGAATTCTACCTGGTCCCCTACTCTAGATAGAAGGGACTTGATGAAGTCTGAATATCACAAGGATTGGTCAGCTTCCTCAACTTATTCTTGGAATATTGATAATTGCACAGAGGCAGAAGTATTATCAGTCATGCACTCAATGTTGGTATGTTACAGAACTTATCTGGCTGATGATATTGGACCCATAAATTCTACCAGAAGAATTATTGGTGGGTTTGAAGGATCTTTAGATTCTTGGTTGAAAGCAGAAACAATCAAAGATCCCACATTATTAACCACTTGGGAAAATTCACAAGGG
The DNA here is from genome assembly GCA_034641835.2 of Pinus albicaulis. NCBI lineage: Eukaryota > Viridiplantae > Streptophyta > Pinopsida > Pinales > Pinaceae > Pinus > Pinus albicaulis. The sequence continues at coordinate 423,410,791 of CM076577.1, forward strand.
AAGAATGCTGACGGTAGCACCTACATGGATCCATCCACTACACTTCCAGTAAACAATATGATTGGTTGTTTACTTTATGGTATTACTGTTAATTTTATTGGCTTTCCACAAATCAACAATGATCTGACTGCTATTACTCTTGTTGCTATGAAATTGCATAACATGCAACATTTTGATGAATATTTCAATAAGTTTTTGCATAGATTGCATACTTTGTCACCAGAACTCATTCTTGAACCCAAATGGAAAGAAATATTTATTTCATCTTTGTCGTTATGGGTGTCATCAGCAATAGTCACCAAGTTGCCAGGAAGTATTGGTGATTATAAATTTGGGGTAATAAGACAAGCAGTAAAAGCAATAATTGTTGAACTCTGCTCCCAAATGAAGATTGCCAGAGCAGCCACAAACCCAAAGAAGCCACATGGATATCAACAACTGTGCAAACAATGGCATCTATCTGCTCCAAAAATTCAGAGGGAAGAGATACACGTGCTTACAGAAAGAAAAAGCACGCAATGAAGAATTTTTCGGGCAAAAAGATCGTCCATCAAAAGAAGTCAAAAGATTACAAGCAAACACAGCTATTCTCAAGAAAAAAGGAAGTTCAATGTTACCATTGTAACAAAAAAGGACACATTTCTCCAAATTGTCCAGAATTGGAGAAAGAAAGAAAGAAAGAAAGACCAGACAAAGGTAAGAAAAAGGTTTACTATAGAAATAAATCTGGCAAAGTAAACTGTTTAAATCTTCCTCATAGCTGTGAAGAACTTACAAGTGAAGAAGAATCAGATTACATAAACAAATTTAATTCTGATTCTAGTATTTCTGATTCTGAAGAAGAATACTGCAATGACCCACATTGTATAGATTGTTTCAAAGATAATTGTGATTGCAGTGACCCAGATGTCTGTCAATGTCACTCTCTGAATATGATGAAATCAACAGAGATAAATGAACAAACTAGAAATCTATTTACTCAAATGATGGCAGCAACAGACCCACAGTTGAAAGAGATGTACAAGGAATTATTGCTTAGTAATTTAAATTCTACACCAGTCAGACAAAGCAATCCTAACAAAGGATATGTTCCTCCAGCTTCCCTTTTTTCAGTGGAAGCTCTGACCAGGCAATTCAGGCAAGAAGATTTTGGTGAAGATCTTCCACAAACTTTACCTAGTATGCACCAAGCAATAAAGGAGTTGAGGAAGAGAGTCAAAGAAAATAGAAGACTTTGTATTGAAAGCCACCAAGACTGCCAGCTCAGAAAAATGAAGGTAGAACAACCTTCAACTTCTGCACAGACTCAGAATTGGACATTTCATCAGAAACCTTTTTCAGGTATACAAATTCAAGAACCTAAATCTGATGATGACAATGAAGATGATAGAACAGGATTAGGATGCAATCAAATTAATGGAGATGTTATGTATTGCATCAAATTGAAAGTAAGGATTGGTTCCAAGATTGAATACTGGAAAGTCCTTATGGACACTGGTTCAAGGTTGAATATTGTAAATAATACAGTAGTAGACACTCGCCTCAGAAGACCTACTACTTGTCCAAAAGTCACAACATCCAGTGGAGACATCATCACTACTTCAGAGGTTTCAATAGATATTTTCCTAACAGAATCTATTGGAATAAATGTTGTTTGTCCAATTGTTACAGGAATGGATTGTGCTATGTATTTAGGAACTCCTTTCTTCCAGAAGTTTCAAAAACATGGAGCCAAGTTTGATCAGCAAACAAAGAAATATGGCTATTTTCTTGAACTGGAAGGTAAGGAGTTGTTTTTTCCTTTTATCAATTCCAGCTCTCCTAATAGATTAAAAAGAATTGAAAGATTAGAAAATCTATTAGCAAAAATGGAAAAAAAGAAAGAAGTTTTGAGAATTGATGAAAATATTGAAAGAGAAAAATTTGAAAGGGAGATAGCCAATCTGAAAAGTAAGTTTTTGGAATGTTTCTCTGAAGATCCAAATGCCTTTTGGCATATACATAAACATGAAGTAGAGTTGCCTTTGAAAAATGACTTCAGTGGCAAATTGAAGAGATCGAAAGCCATTCCAATGAATCAAGAACAAATGATTCTCTGCAGAAAAGAAATCAAAGATCTCTTACAGAAAGGTTTGATAAGAAAAAGTATGAGTCCAATAGCTTGTTTTGATTTTTATGTAAACAAGCATGCAGAGATAGCCAGAGGAAAGCCAAGATTAGTGGTAAATTACAAGCCACTGAATAATTTAGTAGACTATGATGGTTATCCTCTTCCAAAACCTTCAACAATCCTGACACAGATTTCCAAATCAAAAGTATTTTCAAAGTTTGATTTAAAATAAGGATTTTGGCAAGTTGGTATAAAGGAGTCCGACAAATGGAAGACAGCTTTTTCTGTCCCTGAAGGCCATTTTGAGTGGAATATAATGCCTTTTGGACTTATTAATGCTCCATCTGCCTTCCAGCGCATCATGGATGAGACATTTAAAGGTATGGAGGATTTTTTAAAGAAATACATAGATGACATTTTAGTCCATTCAGAGGATGTACCAGTTCATATTAAACATTTGAAATTATTCCTTCAAAGAGTGAAAGAAAAAGGAATAGTCCTCTCTAAAACTAAAATGAAGCTTTTCAAAACTATGATAGATTTTCTTGGATACAATATTCAGTATGGTTCATATCAGGTGATCCAAAGAAGTCTAGATTTTATAGACAATTTCCCTGATAAAATTTTAGACAAGACAAAGTTGCAAAGGTTTTTAGGAAGCCTAAATTATGTATCTAAATTTCTTCAGCACTGCGCTCAAGAGAGAAAACTCTTGAATCAAAGGTTACAGAAAATTCCTATTCCATGGGATATAAAATGCACAACAGCTGTCAGAAAGATCAAAGAAAGGATTCGCAGAATTCAACCATTGTGCCCTATTCAAGAACAATGGAAGAAAATAATAATGACAGACACCAGTAATATTGGATGGGGAGCTATTCTTTGTCAGGAAAATCCAAAAAAGAAAGATTCACTTGAAATATGTCAGTATGCTTCTGGATTATGGTCAACATCTTAGACAAATTGGGCCAGCCTCAAAAAAGAACTCAGAGTCGTTTGTTTGGGAATAGAAAAATTTAAGGATTTTGTCATTTATACAAAATTCTTGGTGAAAACTGATTGCCAGGCTTTAAAGTTTGCCATTCACAAATGTGAATTTGAGGATGTTGTCATGGTAAGATGGGTAATGACCCTCAGTCAATATAATTTTGAAATTGAATTCATTCCTGGACAGTGGACATAAAAATTCTTTTGCTGACATGTTGTCCAGAGAATTTCTAGAGAAAAATTCTATCCATTCGTTATCCTGCAATTTCATAAGAAGAAATGAAGACTATGTTGAGATAGAAAGCAGACAAGGATGGATAAGATATGATAATGGAATGAGTCTTCTGGATCATGATGAAACTTGGTATCCAGTAGCAGAGATCCGTTGGAGAGAAGGGATTCCCAATCTTTGGACTTGGGAAGATCAAGAGATTGAAAATGATTTGGCCATCAGTGAATTAGATTATTTGGTCCATATCGGCAACATATCCTATGAGCTTTTTTATGAAGAGGATAACAGGATTGGAAACTGTAGACTCACTATCAGACAGTTCAATAATCCTTTTGAAAGAACTGATTTTGATCCAAAAAGACAAGAGATTGCATTTTTCCAAGGTATGAATTTAGAAAATATTTCCTCTAACTTCTTTTACCATCTACAGTTTGATTTCAAGTATGAAAATTGGCCAACGGGAAGAATAAATAATGAAGATCCTTTCCCGGAGTGGTTTCTAAGATGGTGGAAGATTTATGGACTCAATGCTCTTCTGATACAACCATATGCTCTATGTCGGTTAAAGATTGATAGATTCACGGAACCAAGTGCACTAACAACAGGAATCTTGTACAAACATGTCCAAGATCTCATCAGGATAGAAGATGTTGATTTTCTCAGCGCACTCAGAAGATGTTGATTTTCTCAGCGCACTCAGAAGATGTGGTCATACACATTGGTTTGTCACTCATGAGTTTACGGCAAGAAAAATAGCTACCAATGGCGATGGGACCCAAATTGAATACAATGATTTCCATTTGCAATCTGACCCTGTACAAAATCCTTTTGAACCCATTAACTTTCTCCAGCCCCTAGAAGATCACGAGAATGAGATTTGGAAATCTGAGAAAGAAGTGCATGTACAATATTTCACGAATTATCTTTTACAGAGATTCTGACATCAGCACTATACACATCCTCAAATCACTCATTTTGTACTCTAGAATATCATGTATTTTCTTGCCGACAGTGGTGCAAGAACGTTCGTTTGTGTATTTCTTCGTAAAATGAAATATCCGTTTGTACATTTATCTTTTCTCGTAGGCTTTTGATATGAAAAGTATCTACTGTGTAATTTGAAAGATTGAGTCGTTCTTGATTCAGTCCCCATATGCCAGATGGTTTTCCGAAAGGATAAGGGATGAGATAATGTGAATTGAGTCATCCTTGATTCGGTCCCCATATGCCAGATGGCTTTCCGAAAAGATAAGGGACGAGATAATGTGAATTGTCCATTCACATCCGAATCTGGACAATCTTTATAGGACTGAATTTTATTTTTGAGTCAGAAAAGTACCTAGTAATGGTCAGATGTTTGTTCCCCTTCTGGGTTATAAAAGAAGGTAAGGCTCATTCGATAAGGGGGTCGAGTCTCGAGTCTTAGAGTCTGAGAGTCTGAGAAAAATCTGAGAAGCCTGCGTATTAGTGTGCGAGCACTGGTAAGAACCTAAAGTGGCCGGATTTGTAAAACGTCAAGAGGGAAATTCATAGGCTGAGTCTGTATTCTAGCCAGAAGCTTTCAGATGAGTACTTGTTTTCACGAGTCTTTTTATCTGATGAATGCCATTACAATCAATCTCAGTATTGAATGAAGTTTGTAATCCGATTATGTGTCTGAGAAATAAAGAATGGTCAATGGGATTTTCACCAATGTAAATCATGAATGTGAAAGTAATTATGATGCGGTTGACTTACCTAGGGGTAAATACATTAGGTGAAAATTTTGATGACATGTAATGAATCAATTTGCAAAAAGTGAGGGATGAGTCAATTTGACCTCCCTACACTCTAGGTATTCAGCTCAGTTTTTGGTGGAACACCTCCTCAACTTGGGAATTCGACCCCTGAGGTTGGGAGAGGTTGTCTGAGGTCTATATCATGTACTTCTTGACTCATTTCACACGTTGGATGTTGATGCATTGATCAGAGACTCTAGTGTAATCAGTATTTGGCAGGAAATTAATGAAAAGGTTGCAGCCAAGGTTACTTGGGAGCGGGAGTGGGAGCGCGGAGCGCCATTTTTAAAAGCTTCCGGTCCGGAGCGTTTTCGGGAGCGTTTATATATATATATATATATTTTATATTTTGATGCATATATGTCAACAAAAACATGTAGAATGATGAATTAGACATAAAAAACATAAAAACATAGATTGAATCATATAACATCAATCATCTAGAAGTTATAATCTTCATCAACTACGCCCACAAGTTGGAAGCATACAACATATTGACTCTTGAGTCTCGCGAATCACCAATCTGAAGGTTTCAAGCTTTCAAAATTCAATATATAACATTTATCATCATTGATTTCAAATTTCAATATCTAACATTTATCATCATTGATTCATTGATTTCAAAATTCAATATACATTTATCATCATTGATATATAACATTTATCGTCATTGATTCATTGATTTAAATTTCATATATAACATTTATCATCATTGATATATATCATTTATCATCATTGATTCATTGATTTTTGCACCAATATATAACATTTATCATCATTGATTCATTGATCACCATATAACTTTCATGAAGCATCATATTCATAATTCATAATGACTTGTAAACTTATAAATGGCAACTTCAAAGTTTCACATTTCAAATTCAAACTTCAAACTTAAATTGTCATTAAATATATGAAAGAGTCAAGTTTCAACTGTTCAACTGTCAACAACAATTAGAAAAGACTAGTAAACAACAAATCTATTTTATCTACTGGCTGGCCCCTTGCCACGCCCACGAGAAATGTCTAATTTGTGTGAGCCACGAGGAAATGGTGGTCTTCTAGTACTCTCAGGAGTACCACGACCATGACTAGAAGGTGGAGGCTGGATCTGCAAAGGAACAATAGTGTGATATCGAGAACTGGCACTAGCACTGGCACTGGCACCCGCACTGCTACCAGTAGATGGTGGGACTGGCCCTGTATGTGGCAGTGTTGCTGATGCTTCATCATCATCCCTAAAAAGTTCTGCTTCCAATTCTTCCATATGTACCGTGTCGTCCTCCAAATTATCATCCTCTGGGTTGTTGTCCCAGACTCTGTATGATTGATCCTCATTTGCCCGATCACAGTGATGGCTCAACAACCTCAAGTTGTAATGCACATAAACCAAGCTTTCAGCTCGGTTTTCATTCAGCCTGTTTCTTCTCACATTGTGTATGAAGCTGTAGGTGCTCCAACGCCTCTCTGCAGAAGAAGTGTTCACAACCTGTGAGAGAAATTTTTTAGCCAACTTTGGCAAAAGTCCCATGCCGCCATATGCTTCCCACCATGTGATAGCATCAAATCTGTCCCCGTCTTCCATTGCATGGAAAGAACCAAAGTTAGCAGTGCAACTGAAGTATTTGCCTAATTCAAAGCGCAATCTAGCACACTCCTCCCTGTCAGGTACCAACTTGTCCAATGCCTTCATGTACCCCTCTTGTACTTCTGGATTTGTGTGAGCATAGTTATTAAAACCGGAACCGGTGACCGGACAAGTGGACCTAATGAACTGGGTTTCTAACCGGAACCGGTCTAACCGGGAGCAGTCAGATCTCAATGAACTGGATTTAAAAAAAATACATTAAATAATTATTTTTTAATAAAAAAAACTATTTTTAAGATTTGCAACCATGATTCCAAGCCAATAGAGACAAAATATGCAAAGTTTGCTCATTTATATACCATGCAAAGGTGAAAATATCAAAATGGCACCGAATGCAATACATATCATCGAAAAATACATAAGCAATGAGGCTCCAAATGGCCCATAAAGTCCAAAAACAATGCTACAAGCTATGAGACCATTAGCCTAATACAAGACTACATATTAGTGATCAACAACATGATCACTCCTCATCATGATCAAAATCATCACCACTACTAGACAAGGGATCATCAACATGAGTTACATAAATAATATGGCTCAAAGTTTGAGGACTCCTAAAACTCCTCTACAACTTTAGTAGTAGTAGTAGTAGCAAAAATAGACATCAAAACTACAAATCACTGAGCAACATGGTCTCTCATGCAACTCATCATTGATTCATCGCTACTAGAAATGGGATCATCAACAAGAGATACATAAACATCATCTAGCTCAAAGTCTTCAGACTTGGATTGCTCAACCTTATAACATGATAGAAATTGAAAAAGTTTAACATGCCTAACCAATGATTTTCGTTTGAGTGAAGGGTTCATCTCCTCAACCTTAAAATGCGGTAGAAAAAGATTAGCATGCCTAACCAGTGGTTTTCCTTTGATTGAAGGGTACATCAAGGTTCTTAAAGGACTTCATGCTCTTGATCAAATGCCAATATCATACCCTTACACATGATAGAATCAAATGGAAACATTGCAAATTCCCAAACCATGAAACCCTGAAAACCATTAAGTCTACTGAATTTTGAGTGAAACCTAAAATTCTAGTTTCTCCATATGAAATCCAATGAGGTCGAAACCACTCTTAAACATCTCGAGTCATTTCATGGTAATGTTAAAAATTTAAGTAAAAGGATGAAAATGAAAAATAAAGGAAATGTCACTTTTACTTTAAGAATTTAACATTACCATGAAATGTCAATGCTTCTCTTACCTCCACATCAGCCCTAAAACCCATTTCTGGCCCTAAACAAATCGTTTTTTCATTGAAAAAAATTTCCGCCCAGCAGGAAGCGTTCTTTTTGTTCCGGGGAGCGTTTGGGAGCGAACGCTCAGGGAGCATTCGCTCCCGAGCGTTTCCGGAAACGCTCCCGAAAAGGCAGGGAGCGTTTTAACAGGTTCGGAAACGCGCTCCCGAAAACGCTCCCCTCAGGAAGCGTTTTCGGGAGCGCGTTTCCGAACACTCCCAAAACGCTCCCGCGCGGAGCGCGTTTTGGAAACGGGAACGAGGGGGGGGACGCTTCCCCGCAACCTAGGTTGCAGCTATTTCTTTGGGATACCTGTGGTATGGAAATTTAGCATTGTTCTTCTTATGTCTCATTATGTATGAATGTTTTGTTTCATGATCCATTTCATTTCTATGATATGTTGGTTTTCAAGTTGATGAACAGAATACATCTCTCATGCTCTGTTTTGGGAAAATCTTCATAATTTGTTCATCTTCTTCAGTTTAGAAAGAATTCATGCTTAGCCTTGTTCTTTCTAGCTCCTCATCAGTCTGATTCATCTCACTCTGAAACCCTAAAGTGTTAGGTTTTCTACCTACCCTGCCCCATTGAATCTCTGCAACCCTAATCTTATTTGCCCTGACCTAGCCTCTCTGACCTAATTCACTCATCTAGCAACCCAAATTTAAACAAACAAACCCTTGTACTCATACCTAGCCTAAAACCCTAATTCATCCAGCCCTCTTAGTTGTGACTTTGTGGAGAGAGCCCTCTCCGGTTTGGTAGGGCTAGCTACCAAGCTAAAATATTGGTCTATGGTTACCTCTGTTTGGACTCTTTCTCAGCCTTAGAGATTTGGCGGAGTGATAACAGACCTGACATCCTTCTACATGATTGGCAGCCCTGCATAAACTTATCCAGATAAACATATACATAAGAACTTTTAAATCAAAAGTTATCTTAGTGATGATCTTTCACCATGACATCTTCCGGAGGCATCAACATCCTTTATTCAGATTGACACATCTCCTAAAGATATGTCTTGTCAAGGGTCTTCTTGTTTACCATATTTCTATCAGAGTACACATATCTTCCTAGGAGATATCCTAGTCACGTCTTTCTTGGCTTCCGGATGATAACCGCCTCTTTACATAGTTGCACTTCATGATCTCTTCAATTCATACCCAGGAACTTCCAGTATCCAGTTCCTTGTTTGTATACAACTACCTGTTAAATTTGGACAACTAGGTCCAAACTCCATGTTATGATGCTCAGATTAAGAGGCTATTATTTTTGTTGGAATCCTCTTTCGGAGAGGTGTAAAATCCATATATAATATGTCTTAATCCGATGAGCAGAACATTTATTTTGAATTTATTATTCTTAATAAATTATTTGTGCAGGTCGGCGGCCTTAAGGTTGCACGCCCCCAGCAGATGTGTCACACGCCCCAATGATGGATATAAATACAGGCAAAGTTGGAGAGCATTTCATCACAACACAACTCACATCTTCTTCTCTCATCTGAGATAGTACGAGCTCCTTGGAGGACGAGTTCAGCCCACACGTGTGAAGGAGAAGAAGGACAAAACAATACGGCTGAGTTGAAGGACGATTTTCTGCAGTTAGGGTTTTGCAGAAAGTTTGACCAGCGTTGACTTTGGTCAACGCATGGTCCAATTGGGCTGAAAACTTGTGGGAAGTTCGATTTAGGAAGGCCGTACTATTTGGCACAGAAATCGAGGTCAAAGGGTTGACCAATCTACTGCTGCGTTGACTTTTAGCTTGCTGCCCTGCGTTGACTTTTTCAGGACAGCGTTGACTTTTGTGGAGTTGACTTGGGTTGACTCATTTGCTGATTGGAGGACTGTTGTGACACATTCTGGGTTGGCTGACCAAGGAGACTTTACTGGTTGAAGCATCCTGTTGATCGCCGTAACGCACCACCACATTTTTCCTGTTTCTGATTTGTCTTCTATAAGATCTACTTATATGTTCTATCTGCATTTTACTTAACTATTTGTATGATTGCTGTGAAAGAAGTAAAGTTGCTCCAAGCATAGAACATCTACAAAAACTTACATGGTATCAGAGCAATAGGTGAAGACAAACTCTATCTTTAGCAATCACCACCGGAAGAAATGGGTTCCACTAGTCTTGAATTCAAGGAGAATGACAAGCTGACTGGAAGGGATGACTTCCATGCCTGGAAGATGATATTAGATCTCAAATTGGAAGATCATGATCTCTTGGATCATGTGACGGGTAAGATTCAAGAACCTCCATCCAATGCTAACGCTGCTGTTAGAAACAAGTATAAGAAGGGAGAAATCAGAGCAAAGCTGTTGATCAGGGAATCCATACATAAGAGTCTGGTTGCCTATGTATCTGAACTAGGCACATCCAAGGAGATGTATGACAAATTGATCCTTATGTTCAAAGTAAACAATGTGAACCAAGTGCTATTCCTCAAGAACAAGTTGAAGAATATGAAGAAGGGCCGGGATGAATCTATTCAAACTTTCTTTCTGAAATTGACCGAAACAAGGAACAATCTGCTAGCTATTGGGGAGACAATAGTTGATCGTGAGATGGTTCTCACCGCACTTGGAGGATTCCCATATGAATGGCAAGTATTCACAACTACCATTCTCAACAATAATACCATTCCTAACTTTGATGAGCTTCTGTCTAGATGTATGCAAGAAGAAACAAGGATGAAGGAATTCGATAATGACAGAAATGCTGCCTATGGTGCTCATTCCCGAAAGAAGAACTCTGGTAGTTCTAAGGACAAAGGAAGAACGAGGACTCAAGAGAAGAAGGGTAAATGTTTCACCTGCCATAGGCCTGGTCACTATGCTAGAGAATGCCCCTTCAAGAAGGATTCTCCCGATAGTGATGACAACAACAACAACCGAAGGAATGGGAATTGAAGAAATGACAAATCCAAAGGGAAGAGGAAAGCTCACTTTGGTGGAAACAATCAACCTTCTAAAAGGTCCCGAAATACCAGGTATGAGGAGTCTAATGTTGTTGATAAAAGAAATGAGTATATTCTTGTATCTGCTCTCTCAGCTGCATCTCCACCCGACACTATGGATGTCTGGCTAATCGATAGTGGTGCCTCAAGACACATCACCAGATTCAAGGACGCACTTTCTGACATGGTTGAAAGGGATACTAATCTAGAAATTATCCTTGGGGATAATGCCACATATCCCGTGAAAGGGACAGGGACTGTGACCCTCCACTTGTCTCAAGGACAAGTCCTACGTTTGCAAGATGTACTCTATGTGCCTAAATTGAAGAAGAACCTTGTGTCTGTATCTGCCATGGAAGACAAAGGATTCAATGTAACTTTCTCTGATGGAAAGGTGCTCATGTGGAAGGAGAGCTTTAAGGAAGCTATCTCAATTGGTTTTAGAGTTGGTACACTCTACCAGGTCGAAGGGAGTCCGTTGAGAGCTATGACTTGTGATACTATCCGTCAAACCGAACTATGGCACCGAAGATTTGGACACCTTCATTACAAGGCCCTTCCCGAAGCAAGGAAGGTAGTGACAGGGATGCCTGATTTTGGAAATAATCATGAAGGTGTATGTAAGGGCTGTGCTGAAGGAAAACATACAAGGGGACCTTTCCCCTCAAGTGTCACAAAGACATCTGATATATAGCAACTGGTCCATTCTGATCTATCTGGTATGTTGCCCGTGACATCCCTGGGGGGATGTTCTTACTACATGACATTTACTGATGACTTCTCTCGCAAAACCTGGATATACTTCCTGAAGAAGAAGGATGAGGCTTTCATGTGGTTCCGTACCTTCAAAGCCTTGGTGGAAAATATGACCGGAAAGAAGATCAAGATTTTGAGGACTGACAATGGCACTGAATATGAGTCAAATGAGTTCAAAGACTTTTGCAGAGACGCTGGCATTAAGAGGGAGACTACCACTGCATATACTCCTAAGCAGAATGGTGTTGCTGAACGCAAGAATAGGACTATTTGTAGAAAATTCTAGTTTCCCACCCCGGTTTTCAGTTTTCGCCTTATTACTCCAAAATAATTAAATGCCCTTTCCCATATCCATACATTTAATAAACTGGAAAATAAATTTTGCTGAAAACACAAATTCTGGAAATTTTTTCAGAATGCTGAAAATGCAGAAATAAAATAACAGCAGTAACAAACAGTCATTCAACACATCATAACTCAGAAATTTTTGGTCAAGGTGACCCTGGAAAACCCCCCTACAACTCTTGGGGAAAACCAGTTCGAAAGCTCCTTCTTATTTCTGGAAAAATGCTTTTTACAGTGATAGAAATATTCAGCAAAATAAATAATCAGCAAACAGACTTTTACAACTTATCTCTTTTTCCGTGCTTAACCACCGCCTCGGAAAACGTGCAAACAGCAAAATAGGAACAACAATAAATGCTGAACAGATTTCTCGATTTTCGTGCCAAATAACAGCCTTAAATGCTGCTGTACGGCTGCTTAGAAAAGCGTGCAAGCTGTCCAAAAATCTGTTGTACGATTTCTGCCTTGAAATGCGTGCCAAAGGTACAGCCACTTGCTGTACAGCCTCCCTCAAATCTGCTCCTCGAAATCTGTGCAAATCTGCAGTGCAAATCTGCTGTACGGCCTAGCTGTACGACCCTTCTTCCTCAAAAAATCGTGCCAAAAATCTGCCTTGCTGTGTGCTAAAGCTGCTGAACTGTCTTGCTGAAAATGTCTTGCTGAAATGCTGCCTTGGAATGTGTGCCAAGCTGCTGCCTCCTTCTCCTCACTGCCCAGAAATCTCCCTTGCTCTCTTTCTCTCCTTCTCCCAATCTGCTCATGAAAGAATGAGTGACCTTTTCCTCCTTTTCCTCCTTTAACCTAACCCTAAGTGACTTTTGGGGAATCCCTAAATCCAATGGCTGAGATAGATTGAGATCTAGGGCTGAGATTAAATGCTCATTTAAATCTCACTTTCTATTTTTTAATTCAACCCACTTTAATAAAGACCCACTTAGTCTTTTATTTCCAAAGTCACTTTTTCCTTTCTAATTTTACATTGACTTTATTTAAAGTCACTTTAACTTTAGTAACTTTATCACTTAAAGTCACTTTAAAATTAGATTTGACTTTATAACAAAATTATAAAGTTACTTTAGGAGAAAAATTAAATTCTTTTGGACACTTTTCCCTAGGCCAAAGATCAAAGCCTTAGGGAACCACCTGTCCTCCGGTACCAAATTTCAACACTCCCTCTTACCGAGGAAGGTGTTCCTCACCACACCCATCTTGTCTTTGAAGTAGACATGCTTGCCCCGTGGTAAGGCTTTGGTAAAAATATCTGCAACCTGCTCATCAGTGGGAATATACTCAAGCTTCACAGCTCCTTTCTGAACATAGTCTCTGATGAAATGATATTTGATCCCGATATGCTTTGACCTGTCATGAAATACTGGATTCTCTGTGAGTTTAATGCAACTCTGATTATCACAGTAAATCATTGAAGGTCTCAACGGTTGACCAAATAAGCCAAACAACATCTTGCGAAGCCAGATGGCCTCACAACTAGCTAGACTGGCTGCCATATACTCTGCTTCCGCTGAACTCAATGCTACTGACTGCTGCTTCCGGCTGAACCATGACACCATTGCCGAACCCAACCCAAAACAGCACCCTGAAGTGCTCTTCCTATCAGAAGCACAACCTGCCCAATCAGAATCAGTGTAACCTGCCAATCTCACTCCATCCCCCTACCTGTAGTCTAGACCATAATCCACTGTCCCCTGCAAGTACCGCAAAATGTGTTTTGCAGCCACCCGGTGAACCTTCCTAGGCTCACACATAAACTGACTCATCGTGTTGACTGCAAAACAAATATCTGGTCTAGTGTTGACCAAATACATCAAGGAACCAATCAGCTGTCTGTACAATGTGGGATCCACCAACTCGGAATCCGAAGCATGAAGCTTCTTCCAGTTGGTGATCATCGGTGTCGACATGGGTCTACAATCCTCCATGTGGAATCTGCCAAGGATGTCCACAATATACTTCCCCAGTCCCAGGAAGAAATGCCCCTCCTCCTGCCACACCTCCAAACCCAAAAAGTAATGCATCAAGCCGATGTCCTTCATCTCAAACTCCGCCGCAAGATCTCTCTTGCAGTGCTCTATGAGTCTCTCTGCACCTGTAATGACTAAGTCATCCACATACAGCACCAGAATGAGAGGCTCCTCACCTATCACAATATAGTAAAGGTTCGGATCTGCCTCACTCTTTGTGAAACCCATCTTCTGCAAGTAAGTATCTATCCTGGAGTACCAAGCTCTGGGAGCTTGCTTCGGGCCATAAAGGGCCTTCTTCAGTCTGCACACATGGGAATCCTTCCCATGCACCTCAAAGCCCTGTGGCTGCTCAATGTACACCTCCTCCTGTATGAAGCCATTGAGAAATGCGGTCTTCACATCCATCTGGTGGATCTTCCAACCCATCTCTGTTGCTATCGATATAATGGAGCGGATCGAAGTATATTGAGCCACGGGAGCGAAGGTCTCCTCATAATCAACTCCCTCTACCTGGGAGAACCCTCTAGCCACAAACCTCGCTTTGAATTTCTCAATGCTGCCATCTGCAGCATGCTTTACCTTGTAAAGCCATCTGGAAGTAACCATGGATTTGCCCTCGAGCCTCGGCACCACCTCCCAAACATCATTCTTCATGATAGAAGAATACTCCTCCTGCATGGCCTCTCTCCAGACCTGCTGGCTAGCTGCCTCCTCATAGCTAGAAGGCTCAGAGTCAAGGATGCTGGTAGCCATTGCCATATAGCTACAAAACCTCTCGGGTGGTCTGCTCTCTCTGACCGGCCTCTTAGGCTCAGCAACAGATGTGGCATCTCTCAAGGTGTCCTGAAGCCACTTGGGCTTCCTCTTCCCTGAGCACACTTCTCCCGCCGGAGAATAAAACTCCTCCTCCTCAACATCGGGAGCCTGAACTCCTGACTGTCTGTCTGCTGTCCTCCTGCCTGCACCTGAACCTGTAGATGCTGAGGTACCGTGTGAACTGTCCATCAGTGGACTCCCCAGTGAACTGCTCTGTGGACTGCTCTGCGTGCTGCCCATAGCTCCACCCCTCCGACTCTGCGAGCCACTCCCCACTGACGGACCTGACATCGTCATAGATGTACCTCCGGATCCTCCTGATCCCTGCCCACTGGATCCCTGCGACTGACTCAACTGCTGCTGAGGGTCTGGCTGATCCAGATACTCTAACTCCCGTGACCTCCTAAAGGCCCTGTCCTCCTCGAACTTCACATCCCGTCTAACAACAACTTTCCTCTGTGCAGGAATGTAAATCCGAAAGGCCTTGGAGGTCTCACTGTAGCCCACAAAGATACCCTTCTCTGCGGTGGGCTCTAGTTTGGTCCTCTTCTCCTTGGGTATGTAGGAGTATGTCATGCACCCAAAGATACGTAGATGACCCATATCAGGCTTCTTCCCAGAAAAAGCCTCCTCCGGAGTCATGTGCCCCAAGGCACGATGCGGACTCCTGTTCTGCAAGTAAACAGCTGTGTTGCAGGCCTCTGCCCACAAAAACAATGGCAACCCCTGATCATGTAACATGGCTTTGGCGGCCCCTCCGATGGATCTGTTCTTCCTCTCCGCAACCCCGTTCTGCTGGGGGTTGTAAGGAACAGTGAGCTCCCTCCTAATGCCTGCCTCCGCACAATAGTCAACAAACTCTCCAAGGGTGTACTCTCCCCCATTGTCCGACCTCGGGGACTTGATCTTCCGACCTGTCTGTGTCTCCACAAGAGCTCTGAACTCCTGAAACCGCTTGAAGACCTCACTCTTGGTCTTCAAGAAATAAATCCAGGTCCTCCTGGAGTGATCATCAATGAATAACACATAGTACTCATATCCACTCAAGGAAACATGAGGCATCCGACCGCTCACATCGGAATGAATCAAATCAAGTATCCCAGTCGCTCTGCTGTCACTGCTGGGAAAAGGGGATTTGGCAAACTTGCCCATCGCACATCCTCTGCAAGTATCAAAGTGATCAGTACTTAACTCTGGCACACCTGTAGTGATCTCCCGCAAGGTCCTCAAGGCTCCATGATGCATGTGCCCCATCCTGCGGTGCCAAATCTCACACTGCTCAGAACTGCTAGCTCTGCTGTCGGTACTACTGCTCAATGCCAAAAGGGATTGAAATGCAAACTTGTACACCTTTGCATGGCGTACACCTATCACTCTAGCTGAATCAGCTGGAGTGCCCCTGGGATACATCAACACCTGTCCTCCCCTGAATAGTATCTCATATCCTCTGTCCTCCAAAGCTGAGATGGATATGAGGTTCTTCCTCATCCCTGGCACATAAAGAACATCCGACACCTTCAAGGGAGGTTTGGACTCCCTCTGAAATGTCAATGTTCCCACACCGACTGCTCTAACAACTCTGTCATCACCGAGTACTACCTCTACATCGGTGCCACTCTCTGAAAGCTCTGAGAAGTACTCACGGACTCCTGTCATGTGACGTGAAGCCCCACTGTCCACATACCAGATACCCGAAGATGCTCCGCTAATCGAGGGAAATGCATGCTCCCTCTGAACCTCTATGGCAGATAATCTTGCACTAGAAGACTCACACGCAATGAACCCAAACTCTCGGTCAAAGCGATCTGCAAAGTCCTCAACCTCTGCTGAAGCTGCCATGCTCTGGTTCTTCCCCTTCTTCTTCTTCTTCTCCGGACACACAACTGCATAGTGTCCCATCTTCTGACAATTCCAACACTTCACTTTGGAATAGTCCTTCTGTGTGTTATCTTGTTTACCTTTACCTTTGCCTTTGCCCCCACCATTGCTTGTGGAAGCCTGCTTCTTCCCTTTGCCTTTCTTGCGTCCTACCAACAGTGCTACATCCTCATCCTGCTCAACTGGCTTGGCTGCCCCAAGCTGACCTTTCCTGATCTCTGTCTGGATGCAATCATCCCAAAACCTCTCCCATGTGGGAAGGGTCTCACGTGCACAAACTCCATCAGCAAAGTTCATCCATGAACGGGGGAGGCCATTCACAGCAATCCGCACCAACTCAGTGGGTGGAATGGCCTCTCCAATCGCTGCCAACTCATCTCTCACATTAGTAATCTTTGTGAGATATCCAGCTGCACTATCATTGCCCATCTTAATGGTCTTCATCTTCTCCTTCAGGACCATCTTCCGGTTCTCATTGGTACTCTGGTAGAGATTGGACAATGTTGTCCACATCTCATGAGCATTTCTCTTCCCTCTCACATGAGGAATGCAATGGTCTTTGATTCCGTCTAGAATCAGCCTCTTACCCTTGTTGTTCTTTCTATTATATGCTGCCAACTGAGTAGCATCAGTAGGCACATTCACAGGGTTCTGAGTGGTATGCACCATAATATCCCAGACTTCCGCCTCCTCAAAGATACTCTGCATTCTCTCCTTCCAAACACTGTAATTTGTATGCCCATCCAGCCTATCCTCCACCCTCAATCCCAAAGACATCCTGCTGTCCTAAAATTGAAAAATAACACTGCTGTAGTAAAGGTAAAAATCTGTTGTTTGTGAAAAATCAGCTTGCTGGAATTTTCTGAGTGAAAAATCAGCAGGCTGTAATTTTCCTCCTTGCTGTCCCAAACTGCCCTTCAGCACTCAAGCTCCGATACCATGTAGAAAATTCTAGTTTCCCACCCCGGTTTTCAGTTTTCGCCTTATTACTCCAAAATAATTAAATGCCCTTTCCCATATCCATACATTTAATAAACTGGAAAATAAATGTGCTGAAAACACAAATTCTGGAAATTTTTCAGAATGCTGAAAATGCAGAAATAAAATAACAGCAGTAACAAACAGTCATTCAACACATCATAACTCGGTATTTTTGGTCAAGGTGACCCTGGAAAAACCCCCTACAACTCTTGGGGAAAACCAGTTCGAAAGCTCCTTCTTATTTCTGGAAAAATGCTTTTTACAGTGATAGAAATATTCAGCAAAATAAATAATCAGCAAACAGACTTTTACAACTTATCTCTTTTTCCGTGCTTAACCACCGCCTCGGAAAACGTGCAAACAGCAAAATAGGAACAACAATAAATGTTGTACAGATTTCTCGATTTTCGTGCCAAATAACAGCCTTAAATGCTGCTGTACGGCTGCCTAGAAAAGCATGCAAGCTGTCCAAAAATCTGCTGTACGATTTTTGCCTTCAAATGCGTTGTGCATTACCCACTTGCCGTACCCGCCTCCCTCAACCACCGAACCGTGCAAATCACAGTTGCAACCGTTGTACCCGCCGTCGTACGGCCCTGCTGTACGGCCTAGCTGTACGGCCCTTCTTCCTCAAAAATCGTGCCAAAATCTGCCTTGCTGTGTGCTAAAGCTGCTAAACTGTCTTGCTGAAAATGTCTTGCTGAAATGCTGCCTTGGAATGCGTGCCAAGCTGCTGCCTCCTTCTCCTCACTGCCCAGAAATCTCCCTTGCTCTCTTTCTCTCCTTCTCCCAATCTGCTCATGAAAGAATGAATGACCTTTTCCTCCTTTTCCTCCTTTAACCTAACCCTAAGTGACTTTTGGGAAATCCCTAAATCCAATGGTTGAGATAGATTGAGATCTAGGGCTGAGATTAAATGCTCATTTAAATCTCACTTTCTATTTTTTAATTCACCCCACTTTAATAAAGACCCACTTAGTCTTTTATTTCCAAAGTCACTTTTTCCTTTCTAATTTTACATTGACTTTATTTAAAGTCACTTAACTTTAGTAACTTTATCACTTAAAGTCACTTTAAAATTAGATTTGACTTTATAACTTTATAAAGTCACTTTAGGAGAAAAATTAAATTCTTTTGGACACTTTTCCCTAGGCCAAAGATCAAAGCCTTAGGGAACCACCTGTCCTCCGGTACCAAATTTCAACACTATTGTGGAAGCTGCCCGTGCCATGCTATGTGACCAGGGTCTACCGAAGTTTCTGTGGGGAGAAGCTGCAAATACTGTTGTGTACATTCAAAACCGATGCCCTCATTCCGCTCTGGACTCCAAAACTCCCGAAGAGGTTTTCTCTGGTAAGAAACCTGATGTCTCAAACTTTAGAATTTTTGGATGTCCCGTTTACTTTCATGTACCGAAAGAAAAGAGAAGTAAGCTGGATGCTACTGGGAAGAAAGGAATGTTTGTGGGCTACAGTGAGACTTCTAAGGCCTATAGAGTTTATGTACCTGGTCAAAGGGAAGTAGAGATAAGCCATGATGTCACTTTTGACGAAGATGCTTCCCTGAAGAAAGTAGTAGATCTTCCAAGATCTGGAGAAAATCATGAAGAAAGGCCTGGAAATCAAGAAGAACCGCAGGATGAGACAATGCCTGATATTGAAGGACCAATGGACCCTATTGATCCATCTCCTTCAATGGGAAAGAGACCATCATGGCTCAGGGACACCCTCGAAGATGCTGAGGGACATGTTGCCCCAAGGGGGACATTCCGAGAAAGCAAGAAGCCGTGTAGATACCAAGGGTATCTGGCTGCCATGAGTACCATTGTACAAAATGAACCCGGATCTTTTGAGGAAGTCGTAAAGCATCAAGTCTGGAAGGATGCTATGCACGAAGAATATGAGTCCATAATGAAGAATGATGTCTGGGATGTGGTTCCAAGACCGAAGGACAAATCAGTTGTCACCGCAAAATGGCTCTACAAGATCAAACATGGATTTGATGGAAGTGCTGAAAAGTTCAAGGCAAGATTTGTTGCCCGTGGCTTCTCTCAAAAGGAAGGAGTAGATTATGATGAAATATTTGCACCTGTGGCACGATACACCACCATTCGATCAATCATAGCCCCTCGTCGCGCATACAAGATGGAACTCTTCATCTGTTGGATGCCAAGATCGCCGATGGTGACAAGGAAGAGGTATATGTGGAGCAACCTCTGGGGTTCGAAGTCCAGGATCGGGACACCCATGTCTACAAGTTGAAGAAAGCCCTCTATGGGCTGAAGCAAGCACCCAAAGCTTGGTACGAGAGGATAGATAGCTACTTGATGAAGCCGGGCTTCACTCGAACGTTGATCCAACTCCATTTGGTTGGGTTGTGCAGGGGAAGCCTCTCATTCTAGTGTTGTATGTGGACGACCTCTTCCTGACAGGTGATGACCCTCTCATTCATCAATGTAAGAGGGAGCTCGCTGCCGAGTTCGAGATGAAGGACCTAGGACTGATGCACTATTTCCTAGGCCTGGAGGTCTGGCAGAGACCTGGAGAGATTTTCCTTTCTCAAGGAAAATATATTGTGAAGCTTCTGGAAAGATTTGGGATGGTGGACTGTAAGTCCGTGTCGACACCGATGTAACTCAACTTTAAGAAGTTGAGTGGCAGCGCTGCTGGGCCTATCTTGGCCAATCCTACTGAGTATCGTCAACTCATAGGAGCTTTGATGTTCTTAGTGAACACTCGACCAGATATATGTTTTGCAGTGAACACTTTGAGTCAACAGATGGTTGAGCCTCATCACTTTCACTGGGTTGGTGCCAAGAATCTTCCGAGATATCTTCGGGGCACGATAAACCATGGGCTGAGATACACTGCCGGGAGTGTGACACTCCGTGGATATACTGATGCCGATTGGGCTGGCAGTGTGGTGGATCGTAAGAGCACATCGGGATGTTGCTTCAATCTTGGTTCTGCTTCGATCTCATGGATGAGCAAGAAGCAGAAGTCGGTGGCTTTGAGCACCGCGGAGGCCGAATACATTGCTGCAAGTATGGCCTGTTGTGAAGCAGTTTGGTTGCGTAAGCTCTTTAGTGAGCTGTTTGGACATGTGCTAGATACCACTGTGATACTCTGTGATAACCAGAGTGGGATTCGTATGACTGAGAATCCCGTGTTCCACGACCGATCCAAGCATATTGATATCAGGTACCACTTTATCCGGGATATGGTACAGCGAGGCGCCGTAAGGCTCGATCATATAGGAACTGATGAGCATGTCGCGGATATTCTCACTAAGCCCCTGGGGAAGGTCAAGTTCCTAACCTTCCGTGAGAGTCTTGGTGTCGTGGAAAGACCCTATGATGTGGGTCCTGTTGGACGATGAGCTCTGGGAGCTCTCGGGGGCTTTGGGGATAGCTTCTCGGAGCTATAAGCACTCATAATGCTTCTGCCCCACCCTTGTGATTATTGAGCTGGTTAGCCACTCATTTATCTGTGCCCCGTATGCATCCTACCCATTGAGTTCAGGGCTCATGGGAAGTACCTCTCATTTGGCCAATGAGGTGGGAAAAGCTAGAGACTATTAGCAAAGACTGATGGACGCATCAGAGATTGTCGTACTCTCTATATAGGATGGCACGGTCCAACCACTTGATCTGGGATCAAGTTTAGTGAGGTCTGGGACCTCTGCCTGACTTCGGGTCAGATGAACCAACCTTGGGTTGGTTGGATACTCTTCATGAGTTTGATAGAGGTTTTGAACCTCTGGACTGATTATGTCAGTCGGGGGATGATGTCCTTGTGACTGACCCACTTCTGTTCTGAAATAAAGAGGCCAGCAAAGCATGTTACGGCGTGATGACGCACGATGTTTGATTGCACTGATGGATGGAGTTCTCCCTAGTTGAGAGGGAGTGTTAAATTTGGACAACTAGGTCCAAACTCCATGTTATGATGCTCAGATTAAGAGGCTATTATTTTTGTTGAATCCCCTCTTCGTGAGAGGTGTAAAATCCATATATAATATGTCTTAACTGGCTGAGCGTGTAACATTTATTTTTGAATTACCATTCAATAAATTATATAAAATAAACCTTTATGCTGTCACTCATACCTAAAAGTGTCACACACCCCAATGATGGATATAAATACGTGCAAAGTTGGAGAGCATTTCATCACAACATGAAATCACATCCTTTGTACCCATATATCTTTGGATACTGAGTTCACCACACGTGTAATAGAATAAGACACAATGTACCAGCTCCAGACTATTTTCTGTGTTGTATTGTGAAAGGACTAAAAAATTTGGTTTGTCTATACCCACTTAATAAAACTTGTAAGAAGTTCATTTTATAAATCTCATTTATTTATATAATCATATTTGTAACTGACTTAATCATTGGCTGTTGCGCTGACTTTTAGCTTGCTGCCCCTGCGTTGACTTTTCAGGACAGCGTTGACTTTTGCAGAGTTGACTTGGGTTGACTCATCTACAGATTGGAGGGTTGTTGTGACACATGCTGGGCTGGCTGACCAAAGGAGTCTTTGCCGGTTGAAGCATCCTCAAGTGACCGCCGTAACGCACCACCACATTTTTCCTGTTTCTGATTTGTCTTCTATAAGATCTACTTATATGTTCTATCTGCATTTTACTTAACTATTTGTATGATTGCTGTGAAAGAAGTAAAGTTGCTCCAAGCATAGAACATCTACAAAAACTTACACTACCTCATATTCCATATGAGGACATATTTAATTTCATCTTATAGTGACAACATTTGCACCGTAAGAGATCCTCCTCCATAGATCATACTTCTAAAGATAGAATTCCATTACCTGCAACCATATGACATGACTTTACAGCATCCAGTGTCAACATATAAATATATGTACCTCGTACCTTTTTCCTTCAAGTCATCCTGTAGCAATTTTACTAGAATGAAGAACTTCATTCCCTTGATCTGCTTCATCAATATGTCATCATATCCTAATCCCAGAATTATGTAGCATAGAATTCCCGATGAAACCTTTCTTCTTTCTTTCTAACCAGTGAATCCATAGAAAACTCCATTAGAAAAATGTCAGCACCTATTTCCACATTGATTATTGAATGATGACCCTTGATCTTGATGACTTCCTTCCATCATTATTGTTTATCGGTAAGATTTGCAGGAGCTGCTTCACCAAGTTCTCCTTCCATGCTTCTATCACGATGCTATTAATATACATCACTTCCCTATTATTTTACAACCAATAGAAATCCCTTGAGGAGAAAGATGATCATAGAGATCTTTCACTTTCTTCTTTCTTAGATTTCTTTGCATCAAGTTCTTCCCTTTTATCCGTGACATGGGCTTCTTCCCTTTTCCTCTTGTCCTTTCTAAATTTAGGACAATCTCGTTTATAAAGTCCAAAATCATTACATCCAAAGCATTGTGCTTTGCCTATATTTCTTCTCTTATTCTGAGGATTAGATTTACCGAATCTTCCTTTCTCCCTGGACATCGCTGCAAAGGCTTGGTTCCTTACACTTGATCCTGCTTTCAATCTTGATTCTTCTATCTTACGTAGACCTTGGAATGGCATGGCTTCTTCTCTCCCATCTATGCTTGAAGTGAAACCTCTCCATTCTTTCGGTAAAGCATTTTGTACCATAGTGAGTATTTCTCCATCAGACATTACTTCTCCTAATTTCAGTAGTTGATCTCTTATTTGTAGGAATTTATAGGGTAAGTTTCATAGATCAAGAACCAAAGGTCACTGCTCACAAACAGATCACAAATCAGTACACCAGTATAATCACATGGTTAAAACCCTCAAAGAGGGAAACAGTCCACGCCCTGAGCCAACGCGGCCACTTTAGGGAATTTATTAATAAAAAGAAAAGTTACGTATGTTTCTCTCATAAACAGTTACTGGACAAATGACCCTCCATGCTCTTTAAATAGAGATCATGGACCAATCGAGTGTTAAGCCACGGATCAAGTGTCGTTAATACCGAGGTGAGACATAACCGTCGGATCACTACAAATTGTGACCATTAGATTATAAGTTACAAATGTACATGGTAAAGAAACACACTTTACCTAACTCTACACTAAACTAAAATATTCTTAACTATTTCCTATGTGTCGGAATATCCTAACATCCCCCCTTAAGAACAACTTGGGATAGGATTGAAGGATTTACAAAGATGACACAAAAGGAGCCTATTTCCTATGTGTCGAAATATCCTAACATCCCCCCTTAAGAACAAATTGGGATAGGATTGAAGAATTTACAAAAGTGACACAATAGGAGAAGGAAGGAGACATTAGAGCCTATCCCCCCTTAATGACAACTTTCCTGAACTCCAATCATGGATCGAAGTTTGGTAAACATTGCTTCTGTGAGAGCCTTTGTAAAGATATCGGTTACTTGATCATTGGTTGGACAATACTGCACTTCAAGAACACGATCATGAATGAGCTTTCTGATACCATGTAGGAATTTACAAGGTAAGTTCCGTAGATCAAGAACCAAAGGTCACTGCTCACAAACAGATCACAAATCAGTACACCAATATAATCACGTGGTTAAAACCCTCAAAGAGAGAAACAGTCCATGCCCTGAGCCAACGTGGCCACTTCAGGGAATTTATTAATAAAAATAAAAGTTACATATGTTTCTCTCATAAACGGTTACCGGACAAATGACCCTCCATGCTCATTAAATAGAGATCATGGACCAATCAGGTGTTAAGCCACGGATCAAGTGTCGTTAATACCGAGGTGAGAGATAATCGTCGGATCACTACAAATCGTGACCGTCGGATTATAAGTTACAAATGTACATGGTAAAGAAACACACTTTACCTAACTCTACACTAGACTGAGTTATTCTTAACTACTTCCTATGTGTCGGAATATGCTAACATTATTGCGAAAAACTCCATCAAATATGGAATTACTCCTTCCTTTCTTGACATTCTCAATTTGTATAGTTTGTCTCAGGGATATTATTTCCTTTGTAGAACCTTTCGAGAATAGTTCTACCAATTTATCATATATTTCTTTTGAGGATTCTAGCTTTGATACATAGGGAATGAGAGAGTCTTTTATGGATTCTATAAGAATCCTTCTGGCTCTTATGTCTCCCTTTATGTATTTGATATATTGTAAAATGTCTTCTTTTGGAGGTTGAATTGAAGTTCCTTCGATGACACTCATAACTTCATTTTCAATTAGATTCAAATTTGTCCTTTTCCTCCATGCATTAAAGCTTGATGACCCAACCAATTTGTTGCTCTCTATACAATAAGTCATATTGACAGATTTAGATAAGGTCATAGATACTTACTTGAGTAAAGTGTTTTTCTCCTTCCAGCAACTTCCTCGATGATGATGAAGATGAAGTCAGGAACTTCTTCTTAGATTAAATTCTCCAATGCAGGTGATCTTGAATCCTTGATGACAAAGGATGTTTCCAAAAGATGATGACTCTTCCAACAATGTCTTGAATATAAATCTTTGATGACAAAGATTATCTTTTTGATTAGTGGATCCTTTGAATAATCTTCCTTGCAAACTGATATGGTTGCCCCTGTGCCCCGATATGTGGCCCAAGATTACCCTTCTCATTCCCTACTTCGTTTCACTTATTTGTCACTTGCCATCCCCATTCAAAGGAAGTACCTTGGACCTACTGTCCCCTTTAAGGATTGAAACCACTTAATAAGGTACATGGCTAACCCCCTTCAGAGTGTGGAAACATTAGCACATGCCAAAGCCCACTACGGAAGAGCATGCCATTGTGAAGTGTCCACTTTGTTATCCATGATTTGTAAGCCCTTTACACCATTATTCTAATGATTGGTTGTACTGGAAGCCTAGGGGGCCCATTGGATCTTATTCAAGATTATAGGTGGTTTCCGTTTGGGTTTGGTCTCCCTATACGGGATGCTAACCCCCATAGGGCTACATTGGCACATATAGGGTGTGCAAGAGAGCCATGGGCCTCTATAGCAGCAAACAACACTCCACAGATCCTCTTCGACCTTCATAGACTACTAGCAATCCACTTTTGGGATGATGGTGATGTGCTTGGTACACTATGCCCAACAAGCCCCATGTTATGAACCTAATTCATAACTTAAGTAATAAATATAGTCATTAATAGAATAAATAGAATAAATATAATTACTAATTAATCAAATAGTAATTATGTAAATTAGTGATTAAGTTAGCTGAAAAGGCATGTCTAAAAGACATGCCTGTTCATGAAAGGTCACCTGCATAGGTATAAAAGCAGGACCTCATTGTAATCATTCAATCGTCTTATATCTTATTCATATCATATCAATAAATATTTATTATTATAAATACCTCTTTTGTATTTTTATAATAAAAGCCATCTTTGCTATTAAGCCAACAAATTTACAAGTCTTGCTGCTACAGAAACAAAATCTATAAGTTCCGCTGCTACAGTGGTATCGGAGCATATCAGAGCCATATTGAGGACAAGTTGAAGCAATGGCACACAACATCGTCTTACAAGCTTATGAACATAGTATACAAGCTCGTGAACATTGTTTACCATACAATGTGCCATTACGTGAAGAACCTGAAGAAAGTGAGAAGACTTAAAAAATTCTAGAAAAGCTTCAGCAATTAGAGAATTCATGTGCAGAAGTTACAACATGTTTTAAAAAAAATTCTGCACATTTAAAAAAAAAATCTGCACATGTTAAAAAAATTTCTGCAGTAATCCATAATAGAGAAGAAAATCATGAGAAACGGAATGATGAAAAATGTTGTAATAATGAGAAGGCACTTAGTTATGCCAAGGGAAAATCAAGTAAAACACCCATGGAAAAGTCAACCGAATACATTCCCCCACCAATGCGTAATAAAGGAAAAAAGGAAGAGAAATGTTGGAAATGTGGAGACAAATATTTCGCAGGACATAAATGTGTCTTTTATTCAAGAAATATCATTGCAGCTACTCGGCAGAAACAAAATGGGCACAATTTCAGCACATTTTGTAAAAACAACGAAAGTAGTGAGACAATTACAAGCTCTTCTGACACAGTGAATATCATGAAGGCACGGACTGCAAAATTCGGGGACATCATAAGGCAGCTCTCGTTTCACGATATCCTCGACTTCACAGAAGAGATAACTCCCGAAACCCATTGCTTCCCGGAGGCCATTATAGGCCTGCGCTTTCACAAGGATCTCTGAGTAAATTTCGCGCTCACTCCATATAAACACACAATAGTGGATTTCCAGAAAATGCTCAGCAGGGCTTTCGAGGAAGATGGCAATAAAAAGAGATCCATTTTCCAATATCCGCTACTCAAATCGCAGGCACCTAAACTCGTTCTAATTGCCCACAACAAATCCAGAGTTTTTCTGAACCAAAAACTTTATAACTGTGAAGCAGATCAAGGTTCTTTAGAAAATGAACTGGATCCAATCAAACATGAGATGAAGGAAAGTAGCATTGATGACCGTTCTAACAGGAATGTGGGTTCGATCCAACTTGACATGAAAGCAGCTCATAATGAAGAGTTGGTAAAAGCATCTACTACATTTCAGTCTACAGTCTCTAGATCTGTTACAGAAGTTGCTAACCTGGAAGAGGATTTAATGAGACTGGATAACATAGAGGTTAATGAAGATGAATTAGAGAAAGCAGTGTTTTCTGCCTCTAGTCCTGCATACTATGCTGCTAACCAAGATAGGTGCTCCACTGAACTTTTCAATAATGGCACGCCTGACATTTCTTCTTGGCTTGATATAACAGCCACTCAATTTGAGCAGCATGCAGCAGAGAGTTCTTTTGAACGTTTGGTAAGACAGATAAAATCATTTAAGCCAGATACCTTCAGAATGGCTATAAAAGACCTTGCAACAGCAAATGGGAAGGTAAGTTCGTGGATTGTCTTAGATTCTAATGACAAGATACTCCGGATGGATTATGAAACGGGTTTAAAACAAGAAATAGCATGGGTCGCCCACCTTTCGTTACCGCCCAGAAATAGCAAGAACACGACTCCTTCCCAAGCTCAACGTAGCGTTGCTCTCGCAGACCTTCTTAATCCAAACCCAAAGAACCAACATCGTGGCCCCTGTTCTGGATTTCAAGATCTCCTCCGCTGGACAACTATATCAGTCGGCTCGATGACTCTGCGTGTTGAGGATCGCGGTGATGCTACAGGTCTTGTCGATAAAAACAGTCAGCATCCAGTCAACAAGAACGTCGTGACTCTCAATCAGCAAAACGTCATGACTTTTGATGAACGAATTTCTCTGACGGCAAGGTGGACGACGGCTATGATTATGGATCAGCGGATATATAAATTATTACGGTTGTATATATATATATATACACGGAATCGTTATAATACACTATACGGTTTTGGATTTCGATTTTGATATGCTTGAAGGGTATTCTCTTCGGATTCAGAGTGACCAGCGTACAAGACTTCGTCGTCCATAAACAGGGTTATTGCCTCGTGGGGTTTTATATGGCTATCATACACGAGTTGTCCGCGGCCGTCAATTATAATGTGTTCAGGCCTGTAATACCACTCAACTTTGAGAGCATTCGTGTCTTTATTTATTGCTCTAACTTCTGCAACATAAGGTGACAACCATAGATGTGAAAAAATCTCTACAAAATCGCCCACAGAAATAACATGTTTCTTAGCATATTCATGCCGTTCAATTTCTTCTTCATCACTTTCTTCTCTTTCCATATAATTTTCTTTGAGATGGCTAGAAGCCTTGTAAGAATTTCTGGAAATCATGTTTAATGGTCAAGGTTTAAAAGTGACTGATTTAGGCACAGTTGGGCAACTATTTTCAAAAAAAAAAACCAATTTGACCATCCGGCACAATTATTAAAAATTAAAAAAAAAATATATATATATATATATATATATATAAAAGAGGAAAAGTAAAGAGAGCAATAGAGTGCCCAGTTCAAGAGAGCATTACTGGAGAATTATACATGCTAAGGTATTCGTGATGAATTCATAAACTCAAGATGACAAAATGCCAGATGAAGGAAATTATTAGCAAATAAGCTTTGAGGACAAAGCTTTTCGAGAAGGAGGCAATGTTATGAACCTAATTCATAACTTAGGTAATAAATATAGTCATTAATAGAATAAATAGAATAAATATATTTACTAATTAGTCAAATAGTAATTATGTAAATTAGTGGTTAAGTTAGCTGAAAAGGCATGTCTAAAAGACATGCCTGTTCATGAAAGGTCACCTGCATAGGTATAAAAGTAGGACCTCATTGTAATCATTCAATCGTCTTATATCTTATTCATATCATATCAATAAATATTTATTATTATAAATACCTCTTGTGTGTTTTTATAATTAAAGCCATCTTTGCTATTAAGCCAACAAATCTACAAGTCTTGCTGCTACAAAAACCAAATCTATAAGTTCCGCTACTACACCCCACAGGAGCCCCACACTCTTGGCTGGTGTCCCAGGACTTGTACAATGTCATGGCAATGTTCATTCCATCACTCGAGCCCTTGCAAAGTATTTACAGGCATCTCCAATTCATATGGAGAACCATGGGGTCATTTGTGTGCCCCCACACCCACTGGGAGCACCACATGTCTACTACTTGGAGAACAAGGGGCCACCCCCTTGCCCATCATATTCTGAGGGATTTATTCCTCATTATGGCACTTCAAGATGTTACTAGGCCTCTTGGAGGGCCCTACGACATGTATACATCATTATTTGGCCCTTGTGTGGCTTATTTTTACACCTATGGGCTCAATTGGTGGGCTTGTCACCAATAGGGATGTTATTTTCACATTATTTTATTATTAGAGCTATTAGGTGTGAAAATTTGTGTTACACGGAATCCTACTGCAACAACTTATGGAAAATCTTCTATTTGTTATTTTACTTTAACAAATTATTTACTATTTTCTACAAGCAAATATCGAAATCCATTCACTACAGCCTACACAACTAAACTGTGGAAGAAATACAAGTGCAAAAACAAATCTGAACACACATAGATCACACAACCATCCAACACAATTACTTTTGGACTAATGTCCCTAGAAAAAGCCAATGTGGGAAAATCGGTGCAGCAGATCTGAGGGTTTATGTTATTATGCATTAAATTATGAGTACAAATCTATGATTGACGAGACTGTCAAATCATATAGAGAAACTGATAGAAGAGATCTTGTGAGGCAAACCTCACTCCTCCATGGGAAAGTGGCACTGATCTGCACCAAGGTTGGATTGCCCTGCACTGCCTCTGCCCAGTGACCGTCACAACTCGGTTTCCCTTCTGCCTCTGCGCTAGTCTCACTGTTAGCTGGAGACTAAGCCTCTGGAAAATCTCTCTGGGGTTTGACACTGGCTCTGCGTTGTCTCCTCAGTAGGAAAACATCTTTCCCTCTGGCTCTGCGCAGTGACTGCGTAAGCACTGCGTCAGGCTCTCTTTATCTCTGTTGTTGTGTACTCTCTGGCTCGAGAAACCTTCCAACCAGAACTACTGCCCCTCACTGCAATGAAGAATCACTTAGATCAGATCTTCGTCCGAGCACTGCTCCGTCAGAAGAATTCAATCTCCAGATTCTTTGTGTCTCCACGAATGTTCTTTCTACATGACCCTTCAAGTCCTTATAATCTTCTCGTTGAGGATTCAACAGCCCAAATTAGATCTCTAATCAACGGCTAAGATTAACTTTTGACTTGATCCGTTTATTCTAGATCGTTCTCACTCATATTCTATTAATACACTTTAATTATTTTATTTTCCTAAGTTTTGACTTAGGGTCCCTTTAAAAATAATTAATTATTTCTATAGAATACAATCCGAGTGGAATTTCACCAAACGTTTTTAGGTTATTTAGAATACATGTGTCTAAGCCTCTCCACAAAATTTGAGACTTATAGCACATCCGATGCTACCCCAAATCAACATTAGGGGCCTTTAGGCTAATTCAAGCTCCTTAGGGGCCTATATATTGATGTTAGCTCCATTCATTTTCATCATCACACTTTGGATTGGATATCTCTCTCATATAGAATTTCATACTTTTTCCTTGGAGGAGTTTGTTTGGAGATGGATGAATTTTGATGTATAGATTTGGGTTATTTCCCTTGCCTTGGAGCTTTATTATTGCAAACGGGTTACTGGTTGGATATACTCTATGGCATTGTATGTGATTTTTGATGTTATTATTCTTGTTGTTGCATACTAATGATTTACGCTATAACTAGGGCTAGTTATTGCATGAATATAATGTGGAATTGAGCATGTTTTAGCAAATTTTAATGTAGGGGCCAATGTCATATGAATGAAATGTCCTAGAGATATATTTTCTCGACAAGCTTGCACTCTTTGCTTGAAGTATAAATGCTTGAAAGTCTCTTATTCTTTTCTTTGCACCAATATTGGACGAAGTTGATTTTTCAAGCCTCCTTGACCAAGAAACCAAGTTCTTACTCATTAATCATCCTTGAATCCATCTCCCCAAGTGAACTAAGGGACTGATCCATAGAAGGGTGATCATTTTATCCATAATTTTGCCCTAATTTTTCACTTTTTCCAAGGTCTAGCCCTCAAGGGTCACCTAGGGCATCAATTTTCTGAGAATTGAGCCAGGGGAAAATTCTGATCTCTTAGAAGGAATTGCGTTGGTGGGTCCCCCCCCTCTCCACAAAATTTCAAGAAAATCCGACAGTGGGATCTCCTAGAATCCTGAGCCCTAGCTCTAGGATCAAAATCTGCCTAGGCATCCTGTAAATTTTTGTAGATGTTCTATGCTTGGAGCAACTTTACTTTTCTCACAGCAATCATACAAATAGTTAAGTAAAATGCAGATAGAACATATAAGTGGATCTTATAGAAGACAAATCAGAAACAAGAAAAATGTGGTGGTGCGTTACGGCGGTCAACAGGATGCTTCAACCAGCAAAGTCTCCTTGGTCAGCCAACCCAGAATGTGTCACAACAGTCCTCCAATCAGCAAACGAGTCAACCCAAGTCAACTCCAAAAAAGTCAACGATGTCCAGAAAAAGTCAACGCAGGGCAGCAAGCTAAAAGTCAACGCAGCAACAGATTGGTCAACCCTTTGACCTCGATTTCTGTGCCAAACAGTACGGCCTTCCAAAATCGAACTTCTCACCAAATTTCAGCCCATTCGGACCATGCGTTGACCAAAGTCAACGCTGGTCAAACTTTCTGCAAAACCCTAACTGCAGAAATTCGTCCTTCAGCTCAGCCGTACAGATTTGTCCTTTTTCTCCTTCACACGTGTGGGCTGAACTCGTCCTCCAAGGAGCTCGTACTAAATCAGATGAGAGAGGAAGATGTGAGTTGTGTTGTGATGAAATGCTCTCCAACTTTGCCTGTATTTATATCCATCATTGGGGTGTGTGACACATCTGCTGGGGGTGTGCAACCTTAAGGCCGACCTGCACATATAATTTATTATGAATAATAAATTCAAAATAAATGTTCTGTTCATCGGATTAAGACATATTATATATGGATTTTACACCTCTCCGAAAGAGGATTCCAACAAAAATATTAGCCTCTTAATCTGAGCATCATAACATGGAGTTTGGACCTAGTTGTCCAAATTTAACACATCCCCAAGGGTAGACCTCAATAGGATCAATTTAACCTTTTGATGTGAATATTCTTTTATGGTCCTTTCCCCTAACCTTGTCCAGGATAATAACATTGTTAGTTTCTATATTCCATCCCCGAACTTGGACTAGGTCCACTTGGCCCCATGTGGTCCCATTTCTCATTGAAGACTGTTTGTCAAGGACCATTTGGGAATCCAAGTTTCCCAAGGATTATAGGGATTGAGAACCTCGTTTGTGAGCCTCCTTCCACCTCAACCCTCCAATCCTCATCCCTTACCCTTAGTGGACCAAGCCCCTTGCTTGAAGAGAAAGCAAGCTCCATTCCTCAATCCATCCTAGGGAAAGGGCTTTCAAGGTCACTTTCAACCGATCTATTGACATACACTTTACAAGTGATTCCTAAATTATCGGGACTCTTCCCATTAGTGAAAGTTCGTGAAGAGCAGGGAGTCTTAGCCATGGTGATAGTGGGATAAGCCTCTGTCGTTGCCCTTGGTCTAGCAGTTGCCCTATTAGGAACCCCTTTAGGTCCCCTGCTAGTTTGAGTGGTAACATTTTTGGCGTCGTTGTCGGAGACACGAGACGTGTGTTTTGTTCCCAATAAAACATATTGACATATCATTATTGGCGACTCCATTGGAAGTCCGAAGAACGAAGCCCTAGTTCTTCATTGAACTTTAAGGTTGATGCTTGTAGGGTGAAGCAAGCATTTTTCTAGGCATATTTAAATTCACCCTACTGACTCCTACATATTTTTCATGCATACCTCAAATAGGTTGTCTTTTTGTAATGAATTTCCCGCTTTGGACATTGCTAGCATCCCTTGGCACCCCAATCATGTCACAGGAAGGATGGTACATGGGGTCCCCGTGTTCGATAGTGACCCAAGCTCCGCAATTAACCATGTTGAAATATTTAATGCACATACCTCGAAGGAGAAAGTGGCCCACCAAGATGTCCTTATGTTGTTATTCTTTAGTTCCCTCTATGGTCATAACTCATGGTTGCAAAGTCACGAACCTAGGATCATCTCATCTATTGAGGAGTTCATTGATGGCTTTCTTAGACATTTTCAAGTATGCCCCGCATTGAGCATTCAAAAGGAAGCCTTCATCGAGCATTGTCAAGACCTTGAGAATCTAAGTGATGAATGGAAAGACGAGTCTTCCTTGGGTCCGCATGATGAGAAAAATGATTTTGAGAACACTTGTGTTGAAAAGGATGAGTCCGTGGAAAGTGAATTTGGGACTAACCTTTTCTTTCTCAGGGATATTACTCTTGATGAATCCCCTTTTGAGAACCTTGAGGAAGGTAAACCCATTAGCTCCTTGGAAGATGACAATGAAGATTACTTCCGCATCGAAAAGGGGAAATGGGAAATTATTGGTCCTCGATTTGATTGTGCTCCCATTTATGACACCGATAAGGATGATGAGGTTGAGACTAGTATTCCTTTTCTCTCAAACATTACCTACAATAACATATCCATCGATACCCTTGGGAAGGAGGATCGTTATTTTCCTTTGCATGAGGACGAGCAGTTGGAGATGGTTGATTCTCCTTTTAGGGGAGACTCAATCTTTGATACTAATAATGATGAAATCGATGAGGCTCCCACCTATCTTCCTTATGATTCTATATTCAAATCACTTGAGCCTTTAGACTATGAATTGGAGGAAGAGGGACCCGTTGAAGATAATGTCTCATTCTCCTCTCTATCTTTTCGTCTTATTCATCATCTTAAGTCTCCCCTGAATGATTCCTGATATCGCTTGCCGCCTACACCTACCTACAGTTAGCGGGAAAAGCCTTTAACCCCACAAGGTGTGGTTGGTGGCAAAGAACTCAGAGAAGGGGTTGTCACACTAATCCCGACTCTCTCTGTTTAAGCTATCTCCTAGGTTAGCTATGGGGGGTAAAAATTGGAGGAAAAAAATCAATTAATTATTAACTCCTGGTGGGGAGATGATAATTAACCAAGTAAAAAAAACCTCCCAGAGTAATACTCACTTGTTGGCAAGGTCACGGGCTACCTATGCCTGTTACAGACTCAATACTGACTCAAAACTCATCATTACTAGCATCACTTATTACAATTCCCCATAGAGCGTAGAATCAGGGTACAAGAGAAAGATGATGAGAAGTAGAAGTAGAGCTTAAAAACTTTGTTGAACTGATGATATCTGATGATATCTGATGGTGTCTCTGGTTCATCCTTGGGCATGGAGTCTTCTCATTATCATCAGGTGCCACTCCAATGGTCAACATTTGGCTCCATATGGGGATGCATGCTAGATATGAAGTGATAGTGCACAAGAACCTGGAATCTGCATCCACCGACCAAAGATATATATTAGCAGTATCCATTCAAAATAACATCAAATAAAATCAAGTACAAAAATGGAAATTTATTCTAGGAAACATAAATAAAAATTTATTCATGAAATAAAACTACTTAAGAAAAATTTACAAGTAATAGGGTTAGGAATATGATACACAAGATGCCCCATGGCATCAAATGTCTTCGGTGAAATCCATCTTGAGAACCTGCCTACTCACAGGCAAATCCATAGGCTCTTTCTCTGATGTGCCTTGTCCAATTCTGATTATCTTGGGACTATGACTTGCCCCAATGTTAACATGTTTGTGGCCATTAGATATACCAAACCTCTTCCTTTTCCTTTTTGACTTTTGACGCGGCTTGATCCTGCTCAAAACTGGTGGTTCATTTTTTATATCCTTTTTCTTGTTTCATTTTTTTCTTTTCTTCCTAGTTAGTTGCGATGGCGATGATGATGCAATTACTGTCAATCCTACAGCTCTATCTTGAAAATGCTCTGATGGAATATTTGAAGTACCCCTTCTTTTTGAGCTATGCCTACTCTCTTCCTTTTGAGTCTGTTCTGTTAAGGGGGGAAGAAAATTTGTCAACACAACATCACTTCCTGTCTAGCATGATCTATAGATAATCTCATTGTTGGGTTTCCTTGGATCCTCAACATGATATCTTTTCTCTAACTTTCAATCGAGTCTGAAAAAGTTATTATTTGGCATGGGGATGGTGGCATATGACAAATACATTTGAAGGCTACCACCTAAATCTGATGCCCATTTTCTTGATAGGAGCATTCCCCGTGAATCAAGAACATCTATCACAACAATATCCATAGTCATTATTTTATCTGGGTATGCAGCTAGGAAAACCTGTAAATCTTTAATTATTCCGCACAGTTCAATTCTTTTAGAATCCATTGAACATATGTTGTGATAAGGCCTAGATACCCTTAAATTCAGTTGCTCCATGACTTTCTTGGTCATGACATTTGATAAAGCCCCTGAATCAAGCATGCAGTTGTGTAAAAGACAATCATTCACTATCAAAGAAACATAAAATGCCAGATGATCTTCGTTCCCCACATAACAGTTCATACTTTTCAATACAATATCTTCATCTTCTGGTTCATTATTAGGCTTTTCTTCCCTCTGAGTAACTTCAATTGCACTTAGTAACTTGGCCCTTTGAGATGGTATCTTTAAAAGCTCTGTCACTGGGATAGAAACCTTTGCATTATTCACCCAATTGCCCAATTCAAAATTTAATTCTGAAGTAGGAGGAGAATTTTTTGTGATTATTCCAGCCTTGAATATCCCTTCTCTGATAAGTCATCCCTTTGTGTTTTGCCATAGCAAGAATTTGTCCAGATGTAGGCTTTTCCCCAAAAATCTTAGTGACTTTGTCAAAATTTGCAATCATATTGTCAACTCCAAGATTATTAGGACTATGGTCAATCTCTTGATTTCTTTCAATGGCGTATATTTGATCTTCCATGGAGAACATAATGATTTGACCACTAGTTCCTACATGTTCATCTCCCAACATGCTACCTTCCATAATTCTCTTTACATATAGGCATGTGGCTTTTTCATGGAACTCATTACATGGCCTACCAAAAGTGGGAATTTGATCTACCATGTTGGTGGATTCCAATGGGTTTGGAGGCCTATAATCTTGTTGAGGGCTTTATTCTTTTTCCATCCATTATTTGGCCTAGGTTGGAATCTTTGCACTTGTGATCTTTCCATGGCCACCAACCTACTTTGCATGGCTTGCATTTCTTTAGTGTGGTTTGCTTCCATGCCCTTGATGAGTTGAGTTAATTCCTTAATAGGATCATGGGTAGCCTCTTCCTTAGCCTTGCCTTTGGAATCATTCGATTTCGATGGCCCTCTAGTGAAACCAGGAATCTCAGATTTCCCTGATTGCTTTCTGGCCCTCTCCATTTTCAAGGCTTCAGTTTGAGCTACACCCAAAGTTGCAGGCTCCTTTCTTCTCAATTCATAAGCAGTGTCAACACCAAAAGAATCCAGATAGGAACATAAGAGAAATTCATCAGGAGGTTTAACCGTAATAGGCATTCTTTTAACCAATTCATTGAATCTCTTGTTAAACTCCTCCATGGTTTCATTCTCATTCTTCTTCATGGTGCTAATGGCATTGATCAAATGACTATTCTCTCTTCTCTCTCCATACTTTCCCATGAAAGCATCAACAATCACTTATAAAGAATCATACGAGTTAGCAGGTTACTCAGTGAACCAATCAAGAGCATCCTCTTCTAAAGAGAGAACAAAAAACTTCATCTTTACATCCTCATGGTTAGCAACGTTACACCACTTAAAGATGCAAACATTAAAGTTCTTCACATGTGATGCAGCGCTAATGGCATTACCTTGAAAAGAAGGCAACCTTTCAATAGCCTTGTCAAGGATATTGTGAGGATAGCCATTAATGTTAGTAAAGCTACAAGGAGCAAAAAGATCATTCGTGATGCTAGGCTCAACTTGTTCCTGAAATAGAAAATGAATGTCGGAAATAGCCTCTTGCCCAAGACTAGCAAGAGCTCTACTATGAGAAAGTCTATTTAACCTCTTTCTAAAAACCCTTTCAAGATCGGGAGAGGGGCTAACTAGACCACTTGAATTTCTCCTAGTAGAGACTCTTGCAAAATTAGGATTGAGTGGAGTCGCCACTTGAGCAAGAATCTAAATCTAAAATTCAAATATGCTAAAACTAAAAGTTAGTCGTTTTCCTAGGTACAAGAAGACTTGTCCCCTGCAATGGTGCCAAAAATGTTATCGCTTGCCGCCTACACCTACCTACAATTAGTGGGAAAAGCCTTTAACCCCACAAGGTGTGGTTGGTGGCAAGGAACTCAGAGAAGGGGTTGTTACACTAATCCCGACTCTCTCTGTTTAAGCTATCTCCTAGGTTAGCTATGGGGGTTAAAATTGGAGGAAAAAACTCAATTAATTATTAACTCTTGGTAGGTAGATGAAAATTAACCAAGTAAAAAAAACCTCCCAGAGTAATACTCACTTGTTGGCAAGGTCACAGGCTACCTAGGCCTGTTACAAACTCAATACTAACTCAAAACTCATCATTACTAGCATCACTTATTACAATTCCCCGTAGGGCATAAAATCAAAGTACAAGAGAAAGATGATGAGAAGTAGAAGTAGAGCTTAAAAACTCTGTTGAACTGATGATATCTGATGATATCTGATGGTACATGTGTCCTTTGGTTCATCCTTGGGCATGGAGTCTTCTCATTATCATCAGGTGCCACTCCAGTGGTCAACAATTCCCTCACCCCTTGTCATATGACCTCAAGTGTCTGTGAGCCCTTTTCCCCTTCCGAGTGTGGTGTCAAGAAAGAACCCCTCATTGGATATATTTTATCTCCTTGTATACCCCCTCAGGATCATAATCAATCTATAATCTCCCCTTTCCAATGTGATCGTCATGGGCAACCCACTTGTGTTTCTCCATCTCATCAGTATCCCTCTCATATTGACCACAACCCTGTAGAGGCAATGAAGTATGACATAAATGGTAATGGAGATAATATGCCCAAGGTTGCCATCTATCAAAAATTTATGAGCCTAATCATTGGCATCTCTATATGTTGGTTAGAAGAGAGGATCTCGTGGACTAGATAACATCACTTTCTCACCCCTTCTCACGTAGTCATCCATGAGTGGCCACCTTTTTTGCCTGCCTCCCGCCCACATCACCTTCCATATGCTTGGATTTGCATTTGCGGTTACATGACTAATCATATAGGCAAATATATTGATATCGATGTGACGATATGTTGGTTGCATTCGCTTTATGATTACACTTAGTGGTACCATATCTATATGCATGTTAGAGTAAGATGCATTGCATGATGATTTTTGAATTAGAACTAACGTCATATGATATTTCTCATGATAGATTAGATGCATTTAGATTAAAATTTGCACATTTCATTACTTGTAACTTTTATGGACTAACATTAAGCATGGGTGATCATAAGACACCGTGAAAAACATGTTGCCCTGTGGTTTGATCTTGGACATGTGCAGATAACAGGTCTACGGTGACCAAGATATTGCTGGAGTTCTCGTGACCTCCCGTTCGAGTAGCCTTGCCCACTTCGAGAGAGATCACGTCCCAGTTGGAGCCAGATGTTACCCACCACTTCGTGGATGATATCACTAGCAGAAAAAAAATTTCTCCATGATGGACCTCAGACGGCATACAGCAGCCTCTTACTAGCTCGTTGTGTCGTTTCTCTGCCACTTGAGCCAGCCATGTGGTCCCTCACCCATCTGTATTGATCGTATGTTTGAAGGTGGGCCTCCCGAATCTAAAGGTATGTCCTGTCATTTGGTAATTGAGTATTGAGTTTACTTATCATGGATACTCATGGGCATGGATTGATGGGGTGATTTGGCGAAAAGAGTGGGCTTAGTCTGTGCTCATGTCCCCTTGATCTCTTTTGGGTGTTACCCCTGCATCTTAATCCTGTGGGATCTCCTTTATTGACTGTTTGATTCTAGGGTGGTACTACTTGGGAAACCCCAACTTTGGGTGTGTGGTCCCGCTCCTTTATCCGCATACATTACTCCCCTTCCACTCATTACGCTCCCATTCATCACTTCTCCCACCTGGGTCCACATAGGGTCAGCCTCCCTATCCCCTTGGCCCCACCTTGGGTCAGGCCTAAAATGATGCCCCGGAGGTTGAAGCAGCGAAAAGAAGAAGAAAAAGCATAATTGGCCACAATTAATTGGAAATTGTACCACAAAATGCAAAAGATTGCCGAGACAAAAATAATTAGCACGTGGGCAAAAGCCAATGTATGAGCACTGCCTCTTACCCATGGCCATCGCCCTGGTTCCATAGGCCCTAAATGAGCCTCCTTTCTCATACAGGAACCCATGATTGTCCCAACCCCTTGGAGGGCAATGAACCACCCTACCTTAAAAGGGGTAATCAATGCTATATCTGACACATCATGCTCTTATCCTTGAGCCACAAGCATTTAACTAAAGAAAATTCATAAAAGGCAAAATGTGTATAAAGGGTGGAAAAATCAAGGTCGGGACACCTCATGTACCACGATTGGTCCCTCCTACACATTATATACCTTGGTGTGGGCTTCCCCTTATCTGGTTGCCCCTATGCCCCGATATGTGGCCCAGGATTGCCCCTCTCATTCCCTACTTTGTTTCACTTACACTTATTTTTCACTAGCCATCCCCATTCAAAGGATGTACCTTGGACCTACTATCCCCTTTAAGGGCTTAAACCACTTAATAAGGTACATGACTAACCCCCTTTAGAGTAACACTAGCACATGCCAAATCCCACTACGAAAGGGCATGCCATTGTGGAGTGTCCACTTTGTTATCCATGAGTTGTCAGCCCTTTACACGATTATTCTAATGATTGGTTGTACTAGAAGCGTAGGGGGCACATTGGATCTTATGCAAGATTACAGGTGGTTTCCATTTGGGTTTGGTCTCCCTATAAGGGATCCTAACCCCCAGAGGGCTACAATGGCACATATAGGGTGTGCAAGAGAGCCATGGGCCTCTACAGCAGCAGACAGCACTCCACGGATCCTCATCAACCTTCAGAGACTACTAGCGATCCACTTTTGGGATGATGGTGATGTGATTGGTACACTATGCCCAACAGACCCCACAGTAGTCCCACACTCTTGGCAAGTGTCCCAGGACTTGTTTGATGGCAAGGCAATGTTCATTCCATCACTCGAACCCTTGCAGAGGATTTACAGGCATCTCCAACTCATATGGAGAACCATGGGGTCATTTGTGTGCCCCTACACCCACTAGGAGCACCACAGGTCTACTACTTGGAGAACAAGGAGTCACCCCCTTGTCCATCATATTCTGAGGGATTTATTCCTCATTATGGCACTTCATGATGTTACGAGACCTCTTGGAGGGCCCTACGACATGTATACATCATTATTTGGCCCTTGTGTCGCTTATTTTTACATCTATGCGCCAAATTGGTGGGCTTGTCACCAATAGGGGTGTTATTTTCACATTATTTTATTATTAGAGCTATTAGGGGCCTTTAGGCTAATTCGAGCTCCTTAGGAGCCTATATATTGATGTTAGCTCCATTCATTTTCATCATCACACTTTGGATTGGATATCTCTCTCATAGATAATTTTGTACTTTTTCCTTGGAGGAATTTTTCTGGAGATGGATGAATTTTGATGTATGGATTTGGGTTATTTCTCTTGCCTTGTTGCTTTATTATTGCAAACGAGTTGCTGGTTGGATATACTCTATGGCATTGTAGGTGATTTTTTATGTTATTATTCTTGTTGTTGCATACTAATGATTTACACTATAACTAGGGCTAGTTGTTGCATGAATATAATGTGGAATTAAGCATGTTTTAGCAAATTTTAATGTATGGACCAATGTCATATGAATGAAATGTCCTAGAGATATATTTTCTCGACAAGCTTGCACTCTTTGCTTGAAGTATAAATGCTTGAAAGTCTCTTATTTTTTTCTCTGCACCAATATTGGATGAAGTTGATTTTCAAGCCTCCTTGACCAAGAAACCAAGTTCTTACTCATTAATCATCCTTGACTCCACCTCCCCAAGTGAACTAAGGCACTAATCCATAGAAGGGTGATCATTTTATCCATTATTTTGCCCCTTTTTTTACTTTTTCCAAGGTCTAGCCCTCAAGGGTCACCTAGGGCATCAATTTTCCGGGAATTGAGCCAGGGAAAAATTTCGATCTCCTAGAAGCCACTGCGTTGGTGGGTTCCCTCCCTCTCCACAAAATTTCAAGCAATTCTGACAATGGGATCTTCGAGAATCCTGACCCCTTGCTCTAGGATCGAAATCTGCTTAGGCATCCCCAAGGGTAGACCTCAATAGAATCAATTTAACCTTTTGAAGTGAATATTCTTTTCTAGTCTTTTCCCCTCACCTTGTCCAGGATAGGAACGCTGTTGGTTGCTATATTCCATCCCCAAACCTGGACTGGGTCCACTTGGCCCCGTGTGGTCCCAATTCTCATTGAAACAGTTCTCATTGAAGACATTTTGTCGAGAATAATTTGGGAATCCAAGTTTCCCAAGGATTATAGGGACTAAGAACCTCGTTTGTGGACCTCCTCCTTCCACCTCCACCCTCCAATCCTCATCCCTTACCCCTAGTGGATCAAGCCCCTTGCTTGAAGAGCAAGCAAGCTCCATTCTTCAATCCATCCTAGGGAAAGGGCTTTAAGGGTCACTTTCAACCGATCCATTGGCATATACTCTACAAGTGATTCCTACACTACCGGGACTCCTCCCATCGGTGAAAGTTCGTAAAGAGCAAGGAGTCTTAGCCCGTGGTGACAGTGGGCTAAGCCTTCGTCGTTTCCCTTGGTCTAGTAGTTGGCCTATTAGGAACCCCTTTAGGTCCCCTGCTAGTTTGAGTGCTAACACACTACACCCCACATATCCGTAGGAAAGGCTCATCCTTGTACAATGCTCTGTTTGGTGGCCTGTCGATGCCACCTCCTTTGATCAACCCCTACAAGAGTATGTTGATCATCCTGCAACTCCACGCCCGATCCATATTCCATGACAACTCACGGAGTCCACCTACTCCCCCATCGATCCAGCTAGCCACTAGTGTTGCTTGGAACTCCGATATAAAACTGTGGGTGTGTGTGCCCTCAATCCCTGGATTCAGTGCACAACTACTACCATCGGCGACTGACTCCATGATGTGATAGGGAATCCCACCTAGATCCCAAAAATAGTTTGGCCCTTGAGCCCATCCAATAACCCATGACCCCCTCCAATAACCCATGACCCCTATCGAACTATGGCCATGGATACATCCCAACACCTAACCCGCTCCATCGGATAGCAACTCAGTACCTCTCGTCCAATCCCAAAG
This sequence comes from Pinus albicaulis, assembly GCA_034641835.2. Classification (NCBI taxonomy): domain Eukaryota; kingdom Viridiplantae; phylum Streptophyta; class Pinopsida; order Pinales; family Pinaceae; genus Pinus; species Pinus albicaulis. Next base: position 423,453,422 of record CM076577.1, read on the forward strand.
GAGGGATCGAACGTACAATCTCATGTGGAAGGAACCAGCCCTCCAGGCTGATGCGGTGGCATACTCAGTTGATGTCGCTCAATCCTGCTAACCTGGTCATCCCCTATGGTATGTCTAGACAACTCTGCCTCTCTCAATCCAATGTGTAGGGGTGGGCTAATACCGATGTAGACCCTGTCAGTGTCCCTCTAAAGTGAACTGTGTTGAAATCCCAATGTGTGGTCTCTAGGCTGCCTCTCATCAATGGCTAGCCCAAAGGATGGTTGCACATCCTCCTCCATCATGGGCTCAACATGAGCCTCCAACTACTCCTCCATAAACAACCCAACATGCAAGCCATGCTCATCAGTCAGCTATAGGTGGTTGTTGTCCTAAAGCTTTGTCATAGACCTGGATGCCTCATCAATGGATACCTCAACAATGAATGTGTGCTCATCTGTCTACACCAATCTGTCTGCGAGGGCTACCAAAGGAAACTCTAACAGGGGCGACTACTGCGTCACACTAGGTGTATCTTCGTGCTCCTCCTGCGTACCATTAGCATCATGCTCAACGAGCTGGAAAGTATCTAGATGAACTCCCTCCTCCATGGGTATGTTCGCTCTCATCTCGTCACTACCTCCACCTCCCATCTTCTCTACAGTATTAATACTAGTGTTTCGTTCAACAATCATGCCCCTCTTATTTTTTTCACCTGCATGTCGGCAGCTACTATTTCTTCTTGCTGCCCTTGCTAACAACCACCCTTTGAGTTGCCCCACCAATCTCTCGATGCTCCTAATAACATTTTCAAATTTCTCCTGTTGAGACATTTTTGGGCACAAGTTCAATCTGGAGAATAATGTGGAACTAGTGTTTTAGCCTCCGGAATTCCAGTCCACAATAGAACTTGAGCATTTGTGTATTTTAGACCCACAGATGGCCAAAATCATTCTCTGATACCACTGTAATATTCCTAATGGAAATATACAAATGCTAAACAAAGCAAACATAGCAAAAACACATACAAAAGTTTACAGCACATTTAACAACCAGAAATCTCCATGAACTATGCTGATCTGAGCCATTTTATTAATAAATATGAGGGTATAATGTGGTGCTGGAAAGAGTGCACCTAAGCTTGCACAAGGCAATCTAGCAAAGCCCAAATGGAAGATATGAAATCCCTCTCTGATCTGTTGTTGCTCTCTCCTAGTATTGTGTTGAACTACCTAGAAAATACGCGGTTGGCTGCAAAGAACTGTTGTTAGGGCCTCCTTAGATGCTTAGAAAATTCCGGGAAATTAACCCCGGGCTCTCCACCAATAACCTACAAAAACCCACGAAGGAATTTGCCAAATGTTGACCTCGAAATTTCAGCCCAATTTTCCCCTAGCTCCTCTAACTACTGGCTGAGTTGGGATCCCTATTTGACCCCTCAAATATGCCTAGAAAATTCTGCCAAATTAACTGTGGCCTCTCCTCAATAAACCCAGAAGGGGTTTGACCTAGTTTTGACGCTCCAAAACTGACCCCCAAATGCTCGGCCCTCCTCCACAAGTAGAAGATGTAACCTGTAGAAAATGTTGTGTTTGTTGCTCCACCAAAATGCTAGCAAATCCACCACAACACTTCCCCGGACTCCACCTAAAGTTTCAGCCCCTAACTCCCTTCACTCATCAACCTCCAAGCATGCCTCCTCAAAGAACTGGGTAGTCCCTATGCTGTTGTTGTCGAACCTCTCCACAAACTCGCCCTTCCTACAGCTGGTACAAACTAGTATAGGTAGGACTCCCTCCTTGGGATGGCACTCGAAGTCCACCGAAGCAAGGGTTGAGATTTCCGCTCGGAAACACTCGTGTGCTAAACAGCACTTGCAGCCTTGGCTTCAGCTCAAGCGTGCTATGTCAAAGGCAATTTTCTCAAATGATTATCAATGAGCCAAATGAGTGCATCTTGCTCTTTTTGTCAAAGAGCCTCCAAAATGCCCATGTGGGCCCAACTCTACTTTCCCCCACCAACTTTGCTCCAATGAGAGTGTATTTCCTCATGTGGGCCGTAATTCTACATGGGTGGCCCCCACGCTCCACTAAGGCCTCAATATTTCCCTCCAACTCTAATGTTCGGGCTTGCTTAAAGTCAAAAATACATGTGGGGCCTCTAAACCCACATTCCCTAAGTGAAAACATTAATTAAGACAAAATTTGCTTTGCCAAAATTGATATTTCACTTAGCAATAATGCTAAGTGGGAATATCACAAACATGGAATAGTGGAGCTCTCATTTACCATTAGAAGGGGATGCCATATTCTCCAAACCATCTGACTATTCAAAGCAGCATTGAAACTCCCAAAGAAGTCAACATGTCAAAGGAAGAGTATCATCCACATTTTGAAATGTGTTGCAAATCTCTTTAGCTTGCTGGAATTTTTGAAAGAATCTATACATGTAAACTTATTTGTGGACCATTAAGTAGTATAAAGTTTAAACAATCAAATTTTTGGCTTGTAGTCAGGGGCAAAGGAATTAACTCTTGTTTGTGCCCTAAACTAACTATCCAGTTCAGAGATGATCCACTTATGAAGTGTATATATGTGTTCTAGTAGCGCTAATTGAACATATCACGAAACTAACATTTCAAATCATATGCCTGGAAACATGAAACATTCTAAAGACAGTATATAGATATACAGAATAACAAAAAAGGCCATAGCTGATGTTTGGGATGACAAAATTATGTATCTAGTCAAATAGTTATCTTTCCTCAAGAAATGTTCTAACATTGTTCCCGTCATCCATGCATTTCTAAATAGTGAACAAGCCAATGGTCTAATCTATGCAGATGAAGATCCATCGCTTCTGACAAAAATGTTTGTTGAAGAAAACATTTCACTTTTGATAATTTAACCTAAGTATGTACATATGTATCTATGTTGGACCTTCCATATTCCTATGTCCATGAAAATTTTAGAGATAATCATCAATGGGTTCTATTTCTAACATACATACACATACAGAATTAGGACCCATTGAACATTATCCCCCGGTGTTTTATTTTTTATTATCAGGACATTTTAGAAAAGTTGATGTATTATTTATCTAACCATAATTAAACAACAATAAATAAATTCGCATAGAGCCATCTTAACCTTGGATCTACATCAAGAATGATCAAAAATGGTGAGGTACAAAATTCAATGTCTATTAAATAGTATCTAAGGGTGCAAAACCATTAAAATTTGACCTCAAGTTTTTTCACCCCTGACACTGCTTAATAGATCCAAGGCTAAGACAAATCTCTGATAGTAAAATGAACAATCAAGTTAAGAGGCAAAATATCATATTAATGATCAACCAACTTAAGAGGCAACATTTCATATATAGGATGTGTTCTCAATGCCCACAATCAAACACTTTTCTTTACAATGTTAAGAACTTTTATGACAGCATCAGCATAACTGAAAGGCATAGTCAAGAGCTGAGGTTGAGTACAGATTTCATAATCATTCCCTCCATCAAGACAACTTATAGCAATGAAGAGGCAATTCTCCCAAAGAAACCTCCAGATATTACTCAAGTTATAGTTCAACTTACTAAGTGAAGCTCCATTACACGATGACTCTCAGCTGCTTTCTTGAAGTGGAAACAAGGACAATTTAAGATGGTTCAGTAATTGTAGGGACAGCTTTCTGTTCATCTAGTTGCAACTAAGGATCATGTAGTAAAGTTGCAGAGCCTAGCCATAAAATGCAAGCAATGTAGGCTCTGGGGGAAGTAATCTTACGAGTTAGAAGAGGAGAAATTCTGGCCAGGAATCCAAGAAATTTACAAATCCGTTATAATGCACAAAAAAATAAAAATGGACTGCTCCTCCTTGTCAAGGAAACTCACTCCCAGTCATACTTGATTGTGAGATAGTAACATAAGGAAGACAGCTGGCCCGCGTTGTTAATTCGAGAATGAGCAACTAATAAGAGAAATGAGGTAGTTACAAGAAACTTGTCATTGAATCCCTGCAGCATCAGCATATTTATACAGCACGGAGTAGGGCTGTAATATTGATGAATATCGTTGAACTCGTGACAAAATTTAGTTAATTAAACGGCCCTTTCCTTGATGCTTTGAATGTTAAACGGAGACAGGTCTTGCTTGTGCCTCACTTGAAATATCAAATTTCGCATCACTTCCTCCGCAAATTGGGTGGTGGATAACAACCAGTCAGTTCAAGCTTCCTGTTTTATTTAGTATAGTTGCTCCCGGGCAAACTTATGTTACAAAACAGCCCACAATTTTGTAAATGGAAAGGAAATAGCTATAGCTAAAAGCCAAATATGACATTAAATTATCATTGTCATTAAAGAGTGAATTAAACCATTTCAAGTTTAAACAATAACAATTGTCTATTTATGAATTATGAACGAACAAACAGTTGTTATTTGCAACTAAACTACTGTTGTCAGCGAGGCAAATTTGATTCTTCCTTTGAATGGATATTAAATCGATGAGGCAATTAAGAAACAAAATCCAATTTATAATGTCAATCAGGCTCCTACCAAAATTAAAAATACAGTCGACTTGAACTGTTGTCAACAGATTGGATTGAATGGCTTGGTTATCTCAGAACTCGGAAGTTAAAAATAAATAAATAAAGCAAGAACTGATATCGCTAATAACAAGAAGGGAGAAAGGAAGAAAACGCACCAGCTCCTTGATCAATTTAGCATTTTTCCCCAATTCCCTCGTCACGACAACTTGAGGTCGAGTCTCAGCCACCAAATGCATTGCTGCCGAACGCAACAGGCACCATCTTTGTTGCGCTAAACCACAATTGGTATATCTACCTGCAAAGAGAAACACCATTGCGAAAGGTAAATGGTATCATCTTCGTACGTTGTTCTGTGGTCTCAGCAGCTGAGAATGAATGTATGAAGATGTACTGCACCAATCTACTACCCGCAAAGAGCAACGCAGGGGTTGCCATTTTAAGATTGCCTCCCCGCTATCGTCCGTCCGCAATGATGTTAAGATGCATAAATGTCAAGATGAAGGGAGAGGCGAGGATTCATAATATGACATTCACGAAAACAAGGGGGGAGAGGGTAGGCAATCATGATCATCGGCTACGTTGCCCCATCCTAAACCGAATCCTATCAATGGAAGGGATCCTTTCTGTCAGTGCTTATTTATGTCATAAATTTTTTATTTCATTTTGAAATGTTATTAGTAGGGTATCTGTTTCCGTGTACAGGGTACTTGTGTTGTTAGAGCGATAAAGGCTTAGGTGGTGCTTGCAGATCATTTCCATGAGTGTTAATTTATTTCATAATGTTATTCATTTGTTAAAAGTTATTAATGTGGAAATATATATTTCTTTGGTAGAGGTATATGTGTTGGCATAGAATGAAGACCAAGTGGGCCTTGCATACAAGCTCGTTTGAACGTCTTTGTATCATTAATTTTGAAAGGTATAAGATTTGTAACTTAATTTAAATGATTAAATCACTTAATTTCTTTTTTTTCCTGGTATAATATTGGCTTTGAATCATATTTTTTATTATGTTAAATGGTTAACGTTAAAGGTGCGTAGATATAAAGTTTGAAATGGTAAATAGTACTTGGTACAAGAGGGAAAAGGAAAACTAGAGTGGATACACATTAAGAAGGATCACATTAGAGTAAGATGATATGGCCCTTCCTGTGGTGAAGGAATCCTTTATGAGGTTGTAAGCTTGGGCCATTATGGGAGTACCCAGTAATGGAGTAATCAACTATTCAACTATTGAGAGTTTGCAAAGAAATTAAATGTGCAAAGGTATATGGCATTCAATTCGTGAACCACGGAGAGAACCTAGTCTTGAAACCAAGAGTCGTTAATGCATCCACCAACTCTTCAGTTAGGTATTCTAGGATTTGTAACTTAATTTAAATGATTAAATCACTTAACTTCTTTTTCTATATGTATAATATTGGTTTTGAATGATATTTTCCATTATGCTAAATGGTCAATGTCAAAGGTTTGTAGGATATAATGTTTCAAATAGCAAGTAGTACTTGGTACAAAAGGGAAAAGGAAACCTAGAGTGGATACAAATTAAGAAGGATCATGTTAGAGTAAGGTGGTATGGCCCGCCCTATGGCAAATGAATCCTTAATGAGGTTGTAAGCTTCTGCCATCATGGGAGTAATCAACTATTGAGAGTTTGCCAAGAAATTAAACATGCAAATGTATATAGCATTCAACTCATGAACCATGGAGAGAACCTAGTCTTGAAACCAAGAGTCATTAATGCATCCACCAACTCTTCAGTTAGGTATTCTACTAGCCTCGCTTTGGTCTATGTTTTAGTAGTACTCTGGATTTTACTATAATTTCCTTTTCAAAATTTCAAGAACCATTTTCAAATGCTAATTAAAGCCACTAGGGAATAAGGGTCACCTTTATCAAGCCTTGTTAACCTTGTCAATCTTCTTTATAAGCGTAACTTACCCATTATAATTTTTATGCTTGAAACCCTACTTATGTGGCCTCTACTACCAACCATACCATATTTGGCCCCCTCGAGTATATAGTTACCCTATCCCATCCTAAACAACAAGCATGGTGAAAGATCTCTTAGAAGGCAACCTAAAGCCCAATTGAAAAAGCTCTCAAAGGAGACTAAAATGTATCTCTAGCCACTGTAATGCCTAGGGCCTCCCCACCATTCCACTAGAGTAATAAAGGATGCCATCTCGGTAGAGAGGTGCTTCTAATCACAATTTTGCATGAATGGAGAATATTGACCAAGGGCCTCCCCATCACTCCACTAGAGTAATAAAGGATGCCCTCAAGATAGAGAGGTGTTTCTCGCAATTTCTCATCCATGGAGAATATTGTGAGATAGAAAAGGAAAAGTGTTTCTAAAATGCAAAGAAAAGGAGCATAAAGGGTGGGATTTAGTGTAGAAATTATATACAAGATGCATGAATATATCCAGATTCTCCTAATCTAACAATATTTTATCTTCTTGCTAAATACAGAATCCTTCCATTGTTAATCTTTTGCAGAAATTAAAATCAATTGCAAACGCATGAAGTAATAAAAACAATCGCACATAACACAGTTGTTTAACGAGAAAGCCTGAAGTTGAAAACCCTAACTATCATATATTATGTATCATGGAGATCATGTAACAATCTCATACAAAGCTTAGTACATCAAGCTCTCAGTACAATCAATTGTCACACACTAATCAGAAGAAATCTACAAATCCATGCATTGATTTCTTGCCACCTGATAGCTTGCCTCCACTGCGCAATCCCTGTTGAAGAATAGCTCTGAATGAATTCAAATTACCCTTGCTTTCACTGTGAAATCATCATTGACAACTCCAATGTGTGTGTGGTGCAATCAATGCATCACTATAGTCACAACAGATAGTCCATCTTTCCCTTTCACCTATCTCTCCACTAGGTCTCCACTGGAACTGACATGCACTATAGTTCACTACTGTATTGTTCAGTTGATTAATGAGTTATTATTTTTGAATTAATTAACTAATTAATTCACTCCACTCTCACTAGTGTATCATTCGGTTAGACTAGATACAACTAGCTCAACTGAGTTTAACTCCATTAACTGAGTTAAACTGAATAACAACTCCATGAACTACTCTTCCAACTATGTCATAACTTTGCCACTTCAGTTCTAACTGAGTCCTCCATGCATGAACCACCAGTAAACCCTAGGAATTGCGTAATTCCTTCAGCCCACTGATTTTCCAAATATGTGCACTGAAACTAAGTGCTCCAAGAGAATAAGTTGATGTTTATTGTCGGATTATTATTAAGAGCTAATAATAATCGACACTTCTATTTTTAGATCAACGATCTATAAATAGACTTCGCCCAATATTCTAAAAATATAATTTCATCTATTTTTCCAACTTGACCAACCATTCACAAATAGCATCCTGCAACTTATGAAATATGATCACGATGTCTAAAACAGACTTGTGCCAAAAATAGTTCGCGGGCCTACTTAGTGAAGGCGACTCTTTTCACTAAGCTCATCGTCTTGTTGAATCTCAACACTCCCTCTCAACAAGATATGGATTATCCTTCACCCCGATCCTGCCTCTATGGTATTCGAATTTTCTCCTGGTGAGCGCCTTCGTCAGAATATCTGCATCCTGATCTTCCATAGGAATGTACTGAAGCAACATGATCTTCCGCTACACACAATCTTTCATATGATGATACTGGATATCAATATGTTTAGATCTATCATGAAACACAGGATTAATTGAGAGTTTAATGCAACTCTGATTATCACAATGTATCATTGTAGGATCTAAATGTGAACCGAACAAACCAACCAGGATCTTCCTCATCCAGATAGCCTCACATGCAACTTGACTTGCTGCCATGTATTCTGCTTCTGCTGAACTGAGTGCCACGGATCTTTGTTTCCTGTTGTACCAAGAAATTGTCGTAGATCCGATACTGAAAATCCCTCCTGATGTGCTCTTTCTGTCTGTTGGGCTACCTGCCCAATCTGCATCCGTGAAGTCATGCAACTTCACCTCATCCGTCTGTCTGTACCATAATCCATACTCAGATGTGCCCCTGAGATATCTCAGGACATGCTTGCCTGCCTTCCAAAAGAGCTTGGTAGGCTTAACCATTGCTTGTGAAAGCTGGTTCACCACATAACATGTGTCCAATCTTGTATCAACTAAATACATGAGCGAACCCACCAACTATCGATAAACAATGGCATCCACTACCTCTGTCGATGTAGCATCCTCTTTCCTCCAATTTCCTGGAAGAGGAGTGTCAATAGGCTTGCAGCCTTGCGTGTGAAACTTCTCCAGTATCTCCCAGGCATACTTGCCTTAAGACATAAACAGTTCACCTTCCTGCTACCATATTTCCAATCCAAGGAAATAATGAAGGAGGCCCAAATCCTTCATCTCAAACTCCTTTGCAACCTCTCATTTGCATGAGTGTATCAACCGGCTTTATCACCCGTTATATTAAATCATCAACATAAAGAACAATGATTAAAAGCTTACCCTCCACCACAATTTGGTACAGGTTTGCATCCGCCTCACTCTTGGTGAAGCCAAGTCCAGTGAAATAGCTGTCGATCCATGTGTACCAAGCACGTGGTGCTTGCTTCAGCCCATACAACGCTCTTTTGGGCCTGCACACATATGACTCGCTGCTGAAGATCTCAAATCCTTCAGGCTGCTCAATGTACACATCATCCTCAATGATCCCATTAAGGAACGCAGTCTTCACATCCATCTGATGAATGTGCCAACCCATCTGCGATGAGAGAGAAAGGATGGTCCTTATGGAAGAATATCGTGCGACAGGTGCAAATCTTTCTTCATAATCAATCCCCTCGATCTGTGAGAAGCCCCGGGCAACAAATCTTTCCTTATACTTCTCGACGCTCCCATCAGCAGCTTGCTTTACCTTGTAGATCCATCTTGATCCTACAACTGATGTACCAACCGCCCTTGGAACAATCTCCCATGCACTGTTTCTGACAATGGAGTCATACTCCTCCACCACGGCATCTACCCATGTGGGCTCCTGCACTACTTCTTCAAAAGAATATGGCTCTATCACGATACACTTTCTCATAAGAGCCATGTATCCAGTAAATCAGTCAGGTGACTGTCTCTATCTGCACTGTGATGTAGGGACTCCTACATTTTATGCCGCATCAAGCTTCAGTCTCTCAGCTTCTGTAGTCCTCTTTTTGCCTTGTCTGATGTTTGGTTCTGCATGAGTGGACTCCTCCACTCCATGAATCTTTTCCTATGGCTGATCCACATCTAGAGGCTCATCTTTGGGAACAAGAAGTTCCTCCTCTACATGCAAGTCTAGCTCCCTCTCAAGCATAGCTCGTGCAGCACCCACGATCATTTTGTTCTTCCTCTCCACAACCCCATTCGCTATGGGTTATGAGGCGCTTGAGTTCTCTTCAAATTCCTTCTTTGCTACAGAAGTCTTTGAATTCGCCCGAGATGTATTCACCACCATTATCACTTTGTAGAGCTTTCACTTGCTTCCCCGACTCCTTCTCCACCAATGCTTTAAAGTCACAGAACTTTGAGAATGTTTCGCTCTTCTTCTACATGAAGAAGATCCAACATCTACGAAAATAGTCATCAACAAATATAACATAATACCTGTGTTTTGTTGTTGAAGCAACAGAGAAAGGTCCACACATGTCTGTGTGAATTCTCTCCAGGATCACCGAAGCACGGTTCTCCTTCTCATGAAAGGTGGTCTTCGTAAACTTACCCATAGTACATCCCTTGCACTGATCTGATTGCAAAAGAGTACCCTTGGGAAGTCCAGTAGAAATCTGCTGCAAAATCTTCAAAGTGCCATGGTGAAGATGGCCTAATCTCCTGTGCCATAATTCGCCCTCATCCCGGCTCACCACTTCTTCTGCTTTGCCCACCATTGCAGCGCAGCCATCTACCTCCAACTTGTAGAGATTCTTAACTCGAATCCCTATCTTCTTGGTTTTACCCATTGTTTTATGTCAAAGGAAGGCTTTTCCCTCACTGAAAACAACATCATAACCTTTGTCTTCCAACATTGTGACCGAGACCAAGTTCTTCTTCAGACCTGGAACATGCATAACATCCTTCAACAATAATGGATGACCGGACTCCCTCTCAAAGGTAATGGTCCCAATGCTGGTCGCACTGTATCGACCATCATCACCCATCTATATATGCATCTGGAGGTCCTTCTCCTCCAAGTCACTAAACAACTCCTTGTCTCCCGTCATATGGAAAGACGCACCACTATCAAGATACCACACCGATCCCATATAGCTTGAAACTAAGCATGCGATCAAAGAGAAATCAAGTTCAAATTGCGAGGCTAAGGCCTCTCTAGCTGCAGCTCCAACATCCTTCTTGTTCTTCTTCTTCTGTGGGCAGTTAGTGGCAAAATGCCCAAGTTCGTGACAGTGAAAACACTTCACCTTGGACAAATCCTGCTTATTGCGTTTAGCATCGGATTTTAAAGGAAATTTATTCCCCTTCCCTTTCCTTGCTTTGGCAGCCAAAGCGCAATTCTCTTCATCTTCATTCTTCGATGAAGAGATATCCTTGGTACCTCGCCTTATCTCCTCCTACACAAGATCCGACCAAAGTCGCTCCCATCCTGGCAGTTTCTCCTGACCATTGACAGAGTCTCCGTAGCTATGCCAACTCTTCAAAAGCCCAAAGAGAGCCAAACTCACCAATTATTCATCATCAACAGTAATCCCCACACTTCCCAGTTCATCCCTACAGTGGACAAACTTCGTGAGATATTTTGGAATACTGTCGCCCTTCTTCATTTTTATTTTTCTGAGCTTGTCTTTCAGCACCAACTTCTTCTAGTTGCTGCTGCTTTGGAACAAATCTGTCAAAACCTTCCACATTAAGAATGGAGTGGCTTTCCCGTGAAGGCTGGACACAATATGGTCCTTCACACCTTCCAACAAAATTCTTCTTGTCTTTGCTATCTTCTTTTGCCATGCGTCAAGTAATGCAGCATCGCTAGATCCCAGCTTAGGAACATCGCTATCGATGAAATCCTTCAGTCCATTATCCTCCAGCACCGCCTCCATCCTATCCTTCCAGGCTATGTAATTCGAGCTCCCATCAAGGGCATACTCCAATCGCAACCCATTGAAATACATTTCAATGTATACTCAAAAGTCGCACCAAGAATTTTCTGCAGCAAATTCGAATTGTCCACCAGCAAAAACTCAACAATTCTTCACAATTGCAATCTTCAAGGTTTAACACTGCTCCGATACCCTGTAGAAATTATATACAAGATGCATGTATGTATTCAAATTCTCCTGATCTAACAATATTTAATCTTCTTGCTAAATACATAATCCTTCCACTGTCAATCTTTTGCAGAAATTAAAATCAATTTCCAACACATGAAGCAATAAAAACAATTGCACATAAAACAATTGTTTAACGGGAAAGCCTGAAGCTGAAAACCCCAACTATCATATATTATTTATCATGGAGATCATGTAACAATCTCATACAAAACTTAGTACATCAAGCTCTCAGTACAATCAATTGTCACACACTAATCAGAAGAAATCTGCAAATCCATGCACCAATTTCTTGCCACCTGCTAACCTGCCTCCACTACGCAATCCCTGTTGAAGAATAGCTCTGAATGAATTTGAATTACCCTTGCCTTGACTGCGCAATCCTCATTGGCAACTCCAATGTGTGTGTGGTGCAATCAATGCATCACTATAGTCACAACAACAAGAGGTCCATCTTGCCCTTCACCTATCTTCTCCAATTAGGCTCCACTGAAATCGATGCACCGTAGTTAACCGGTGTATTGTTCAAATATTAATGAGTTATTATTTGTGGAATTAATTAATTAATTAATTAATTTCTCACTAGTGTATCATTCAAATAGACTAGAGCTAATAACTATTCAACTGTGCTTAATCATTAATCAGTTAAAACTAATAACCCATGAATTACTCTCTTCCAACTCTTCATCATAACTCTCATACCTTTATAATGAGTCCTTCACATGGAACACATGAATCATCATAAACCTCAGGGAATTCATAATTCCTTCAAACCTGTTTGATTTCTCTTCAGCAACTGCACCAAAACTGCCATGCCCCAAGAGGATTGTTTGAAAGAGTTTATTAGCTCATTATTATTAAGAGCTAATAATAATCGACACTTCTATTTTTATTTGATGATCTATAAATAGACTTCACCAATATTCTAAAATAATCTAGACCATTTTGATAACTCGACCAACCATCCACAAATAGCATCCTCAAGAACTTCCTAACAGGATCACCATGGTTCTTGCAGACCTAGTCTAAAAATAGACTTGTGCCAAAAATAGCCCGCGGGCCCACTTAGTGAAGGCGACTCTTTTCACTAAGCTCATCATCTTGTTGAATCTCAACATTTAGACTTAGGATTATCTACAACCTGATATTTTAAGACTAATTGAACTTTATTGGCTTAACAAAGCCCTTATAGCTTAAGTGGTGGAGAAGAGGCACATTCAACATCAAGTAACCTTCCACAAATTGGACCTCATGGATAACAAAAATCAAGATGGTGCTTAAAGCAGTTTGTGGTGCCAGTGTCATAGTTCCATAACCATAGGATAATGACAATGAGGACACAAAAGAGTCTAATGGTATCCCAAGATCGAAAGGTACTCCCTACAACCAAATCCTCATTGAGGATCTTGGGCCAGCAAACCAAACACAAAAAATGGTACCATCGACATCAAATATTTTGGCCTATCAAGTTCATAAAACCATGCATTATGTGAGTTTCAACTCAAGAATCTTACTATGTTTTTATGATTTTCTATGATTTCTAGTATGTTTTATATATTGTTGAGGTTATTACAATAGTGTGTGTGTTTGTCAACTCCAGGTCAAACATGTAAAGAATTACACATCTCCCTCTCACTTATCAACATGTTATTAAATTGTTTTAACTCTAAGAAATTATTTATTTTCATTTATTTTATATATTAAAATATTTCGATTAAGGTAAACATTGAAATATTTTTTTATTTATAATACATATTGAAATCATTTTTTTATTCATATTTTTTTAAATGCCATGTGTTAAATACATGTTAAACATAGAAATCATTACACATTCCTTTATCTTGAATGTAAAAAACATTTATTTTTTTGAAAAGTCAACAAGAAATGTGTGTATAATTTAATTTTCCCTTAATTAAATTGGACGATAAATTGTAATCTTATCTCATAATCACTTGTAATAGTTAACTGAGTGTGATAAACTCAATTAGTTCATGAATTTCGAGTTGAGGGTAGTTGGTAAGGCATGCAGAGTGATTCTATTAGTTATTGAGTCCAAGTTGCAGTTAGTGCATTAATTTAATGCATGAGAAATCAGTTAACTCAATTAAGTGAGTTAAAATCAGTTTAACTAGTTGTAATTGATTGTTGCACTAGTGAGAGGTGAAGTGAATTAAATTAGATTTAATTCACATGCAGTGATATGTCATGTAGCTAATGATTTACTATTAATAGTTGCATGCATGTCAGTTCTGATGGAGACCCAGTTGAGGCAAAAGTTAAAGGGATGTTAACTATCAGTTGTATTATTAGTAGGTTGGCCGCATGCGGTAAAACACCCATAGGATTGCCCATGAGCATTGTGCAGTTTTGGAAGGCTGAATTTCCTAAAGAATAATTGCGTAAGCAAGGCAGACTGAACAGAGGCTAAAAATTGGCTAAGTGTTGGTCGATTTTGTCTGGATCAGTGTGAGACAGTTGTGAGAGTGCAGGAGACTCTTGTGAGAAGAGTGCATTGCAATTGTTTCATGATTCCTTGGTGAATTTACAATGGAAGATAGAGGGGTTTTGAGCGGTAAGCTTTCCCCGGGAAAATATTTGTGTTGTGGTTTGATTTTCTTATTTCTTTACTTGTTGTGATTGGTGATCGTGTTTATTTTCCACAATTAATTTGTAGAAGGATTCAATATCTTTCTTTATCATATCGCATGATCGGATTGAAACCATTGGTATACATATTGTTTGTATAATTTCTACATGGTATCAGAGCGCAGAAAATCACTATAGTGGAGAAGAAATTGAGTTTGTGTTGAATAGCATTTGAATTTGCAGAAATATTCTTTGGTGCGACAGGCGGATCAAGATGGCTTTCAATGGCTTGAGATTGGAATATGCACTCGAGGGTAGTTCCAATTATATTGTGTGGAAAGACAGGATGGAGGTAGTTCTGGAGGACAACAGTTTGAAAGAATTCATTCATAATGACATTCCCAAACCCCCAGCAGCAGATGTTGCTCTTCCTGATGCTTGGCAAAAGAAGGTTGCAAAGGCAAGGAGGATCTTATTAGAGGGAGTAGGAGACCACATTGTCTCAAGTCTCCATGCCAAAGCGACTCCATAAGAAATGTGGAAGGCTTTGACAGATCTATTTCAGAGTAGCAGTGACCACAGAAAATTGGCACTGAAGGACAAGCTCAGGAAAATCAAAATGGAGAAAGGCAACACTATTCCGAAATATTTAACCAAGTTTGTCCGATGTCGAGATGAGCTTGGGAGTGTTAGAATTACTGTAGCAGATGATGACTTGGTGATCTTGGCTCTTCTAGGCCTTCCTAAGAGTTGGCATAGTTATCAGGACTCTGTCAATGGGAGGGAGAAGCTACCAGATTGGGAGCGACTTTGGTCGGATTTGGTACAAGAAGAATTCGGGTGGAATACTAGGGATGGATTCTCATATAAGACAGATGATGAGGAAAATTGCGCCTTGGCTGGTAAGGCAAATAAGGGGAAGGGGAAGAAATCCTATTCCAAACCTGAGCCCGACAAAGAAGGCAAGAAGCGTGACATGTCCAGAGTGAAATGTTTTCACTGTCACAAGAATGGACATTATGCCACTAATTGTCCACAGAAGAAGAAGAACAAGAAGGCTTTAGGATTAGCAACTATTGAGGCTTTGGCCTCACAATTTGAGTTGGAATTTTGGCTCATCGCATGCATGGTGTCTAGTGCGATGGGATCAGTGTGGTACCTGAATAGTGGTGCATATTTCTACATGACGGGAAACAAAGAATTTTTTAGTATCTTGGAGGAGAAGGATCTCCAGATGCATATCGAAATGGGTGATGACGGAAGGTATAACGCTACCGGGATTGGTACAGTTACTTTCTGGAGATATTTAGGTAAACCCTTCTTATTAAAAGATGTCATGCATTTACCAGGCTTGAAAAATAATTTAGTTTCAGTTGCTATGTTGGAGGATAGAGGTTTTGAAGTGGTTTTCAGTGAAGGGAAAGCATTCCTTCGTCACAAAGCCACAGGACAAGCCAAGAATATTGGGATTCACGTGAAGAATATCTATAAACTTGATTTAGATGGTTGTGCAACATTAATGGGTAAAGCAGACAAAGTGGTGAGCCGGGATGAGGGCGAGTTATGGCACAAGAGATTAGGCCATCTACACCACGGAGCTTTGAATGTCATGCAACATATTTCTACGGGGCTTCCAAAGGGTACTCTTGTGCAGATAGACACATGCAAGGGATGTACCACGGGGAAGTATGCAAAGGCCACTTTTCACGAGAAGGAGAGCCGAGCAGCAAGAATCCTTGAGAGAGTTCACTCAGACGTGTGTGGACCATTCTCTACAACTTCGACAACAAGTCATAGGTATTATGTGATCTTTGTTGATGATTTTTCTAGAAAGTGTTGGATCTACTTCATGTAGAAGAAAGATCAAACGTTCTCAAATTTTTGTGGGTTCAAAGGACTGGTGGAGAAAGATACGGTGAAGCATGTGAAGTCTCTAAGGATCGATAATGGTGGTGAGTACATCTCTAATGAATTCAAGAACTTTTATCGCAAAGAAGGAATTCAGAGAGATTTTATTGCGCCTCATAACCCAAAACAGAATGATGTCGCAGAAAGAAAGAACATAACAATTGTGGGTGCGGCACAAGTGATGTTGCATGATCAGGACCTACAGTTGCATCTATGGGTGGAAGCATGCAACACAGCAGTATTTGTGCAAAACCATAGTCTTCATCAGATACTTGGCATGAGTATGCCAAAGGAGGATTTTTCCGGTAAGAAACCTGATGTTTCATATTTTTAAATTTTTGGCTCATCTGTCTATTTCCATGTGACCAAATATTCCAGAAAGAAGCTAGAACCAATAGTTGATATTGGGATATTTGTGGGGTACATTGATACTCCCCACAATTATCGGGTGTATTTTCCAAACAGCAAGATGATTGTTGTGAGCCGGGATAAAAAAATTGATGAGGAGAAAACCATGCGATTATCCCTTGAGAGGGAGCTTGATTTTCATGCAGATGAGGAACTCTCAGTTCCAAAGGATGAACCTTAAGATGTGGAGTAGCCACATGCAGAGGATCATGGAGTGGCAGAAAGCACTCATGCATATCCATCCACTAGACATGGTAGAAGGTGCACCACAGAAGCTGATGGATTGAGACTTGATGCGACAGAACATGTAGGAGCACCTACATCACTGCACAGACAGAGACAGTCTCTAGACAGGTTTACTAGATACATGGCTCTTATGAGAAAGTGTATTGTGACAGAACCATCCTCTTTTGAGGAAGTTGTGTAGCAACCAATTTGGGTTGACGCCATGGTTGAGGAGTATGACTCCATCGTCAAGAACAGTGCATGGGAAGTTGTCCCAAGACCAGTCAGAAAATTAGTTGTTGGATCTAGATAGATCTATAAGGTGAAGCAAGCAGAAAATGGGAGTGTGGAGAAGTACAAGGCTAGAGTTGTAGCCCGGGGTTCTCACAAGTTGAGGGGATTGATTATGAGGATACTTTCACACCAGTTGTGAGATACTCATCGATTAGATCTATCCTTGCACTCTCAGCATAGATGGGGTAACAGATACATTAGATGGATGTGAAAATTGCATTTCTCAATGGAGTTATTGAGGAAGAAGTGTACATAGAGTAGCCAGAAGATTTTGAGATCTTTGACAATGAGTTGCATGTGTGCAAACTCAAGAGAGCAGTGTATGGGCTGAAGCAAGAACCTCGTGCTTGGTACACTAAAATTGACAGCTAATTCACTGGGTTGGGCTTCAAAAAGAGTGAAGCGGATGTGAACCTGTACCAGATTGTGGTTGATGGTAAGCTTTTGATTATCGTACTTTATGTTGATGATCTTATTTTGACAGGTGAGAAGCAGCTCATAATTTATTGAAAAGAGGATCTTACAAGAGAGTTTGAGATGAGGGATATGGGACTCCTTCACTATTTCCTCGGTTTGGAGATATGGCAGTATGATGGGGAGCTATTTGTTTCTCAAGGCAAGTATGCCAAAGAGATTCTGAGAAAGTTCCACATGGAGAGCTGTAAACCCATGGAGACTCCTCTTCCAGGAAACTGGAGGAAGGAGGATGCTACTTCAGGTGAGGTAGTGGACGCTACTGTTTAGAGGTGGCTTGTGGGTTTACTCATGTACTTGGTGAACACCCGACCAGACATTTTCTACGCATTTAACTAGCTGAGTCAAGCTATGGTTAAGTCGACCAAGCTCTTTTAGAAGGCGGGCAAGCATGTCTTGAGATATCTTGGGGGTACCAAACAGTATGGATTATGGTACAAATGGACATAGGGAGTGAAGCTTCAAGGCTTCACCGATGCAGATTGGGTAGGCAGTCCATCAGACAGAAAGAGCACATCAGGAGGGATCTTCAACATAGGATCGACAACAGTTTCTTGGTACACCAGGAAGCAGAGATCTATGGCACTCAGTTCATTTGAGGCAAAGTACATGGCAGCCAGTCAGGTTGCATGTGAGGCCATCTGGATGAGGAAGATTCTGGTTGGTTTGTTTGGTCATCAGATGGATTCCACGGTGATACATTGTGATAATCAAAGTTGCATAATACTCTCGGTTAATCTGGTATTCCATGATAGGTCCAAGCATATAGACATCTGGTACCACCATCTCAGAGACTGTGTTCAGAGACGCATTATGTTACTTAAGTACATTCCCACGAAAGATCATGATGTAGATATTCTAACGAAGGTGCTCTCTAGGAGAAATTCGAATACCATAGAGGTAGGATCGGGGTAGCTAATAATCCCTTTCTTATTGAGAGGGAGTGTTGAAAATTCAACAAGAAATGTGTGCCTAATTTAATTTTCCCTTAATTAAATTGGACGATAAATTGTAATCTTATCTCATAATCACTTGTAATAGTTAACTGAGTGTGATAAACTCAGTTAGCTCATGAATTTCGAGTTGATGGTGGTTGGTGAGGCGTGCAGAGTGATTCTATTAGTTATTAAGTCCAAGTTGTAGTTAGTGCATTAGTTTAATGCATGAGAAATCAATTAACTCAATTAAGTGAGTTAAAATCAGTTTAACTAGTTGTAACTGATTGTTGAACTAGTGAGATTTCAAGTGAATTAAGTCAGATTTAATTCACATGCAGTGATCTGTCATGTAATTGATGATTTACAATAGTTGCATTCATGTCAGTTCTGATGGCGACCCAGTTGAGACAAAGGTTAAAGGGATGTTAACTATCAGTTGTATTATTAGTAGGATGCTTGCATGCAGTAAAACACCCATAGGATTTCCCATGATCATTGCGCAGTTTTGGAAGGCTAAATTTCCTAAAGAATACGGATTGCACAACATGAATTACGCAAGCAAGGCAGGCTAAGAAAACGTTGAAAATTGGCTAAGTGTTGGTCGATTATGTCCGGATCAGTGTGAGACAATTGTGAAGGTGCAGGAGACTCTTGTGAGAAGAGTCCATTGTAATTGTTTCATGATTCCTTGGTGAATATACAATAGAAGATAAAGGGGTTTTGAGCAGTAAGCTTTCACTGGGAAAATATTTGTGTTGTGGTTTGATTTACTTCTTTCTTTACTTATTTTGATTGGCGATCATGCTTATTTTCCGCAATTAATTTGTAGAAGGATTCAGTATCTTGCTTTAGCATATTGCATGATCAGATTGAATCCATTGGTGTACATATTGTTTGTATAACTTCTACATATCTAAATAATAAGCATCCCCTCTCTACATTAAAATATGTTTGAGATGAAAACTTTTATATTATTAATAATATTTTTTTTTTTTAAATAATACTTAAGACATCTACCTTATATTTAATTATAAAAAACACCTCTTAAAATAATTAATAATGATTATAAAAAGCACATCTTAAAATAATTAATATTAATTAAAAAATTAATAAAAAGAATAAATTTATTCAATTGAATTCATTTTTTTAATAGTGGGAAAACATATCATAACTCAATTGTCAAACTAGCAGTGAGGACAACCATGTTTGGTTGTTATCCACGAATGCAAGATGACTCATCGTAGTTATTTGTGGAAAACCACACCACCTGGAATGACTTGATGTTGGTCTGTAAGGGGGCACACTTTCACTCCTATGAGATGCCTCTAGGTCTTAGGCCGTTAACCTGTTTCCTTATGTTTGAGGAAGACGAACTCTTAGTAAAAAATAAACAATTTTAGGGCATACTCAAGGCCCATTTAATTTGTTATATTGTAATTTTATTTACAATTATTTCAACCAAAAAAAAAATCATAGTATGCATATCACATTAAAATAAAGTTAAATAATAATGATTCATATATTTTAAAACATTTAATTAATAAACATATAAAAAAATGAATTATAAAAATTATAAAACATGCCAAAAAAATGCCAAGAGCATATATATGTATGTATGTATCTTCCTTGTTATGGATGACTCGAGAAGAGAGTGTGACGAGAGGGGCCAACAACTAGTTGTGCCCATGTGAAAAATTGGTCTTCCATGTATCGTCGAACACCCTCCCACATGGATTATCTACGATGAGTATTGAATTGGCTATGAGCGAGATCTTACCTTCCCAAACACAGGTCCTTAAGAATCCATTGTGTAATAAAGGTCTGTAATAACGAGGAGGTTTTCATTGATGATATTGTCAGTCCCAAAGCTTGTCGCATAAACTATATTTCCCAAAGGGGGATGCTCCAATTCCTTTCATTACTTTATGCTACAATAAATGGTAAGTCTCGCGGACAGTCCCAAAACTTTCAATGTTTAAGGGAAATTGCATGCCTCCTTGTTTGTGCTTGGCATAGAACTGACTAGGCCCTCTTGGCATGGTTCCTTCTTCTCTATGTTTGTGATCATCAAGTTTGATCACATTCTTCTCCTTGGTCACCAAACTGCAAGGGGAACTCAAAGTCTGCAGAAAATGTCTAAAGTTGGCATTGTTGCCTCCCTTCCCTAACCACAATTGGACTACTTTGTTGCAGGTATATAATTTCGCATTATTGCAGTTCTCACTTGTTTTATGCTAGTGTTTGATATGATTTATTTGTTATATTATTTTCAAACACCTTCTCAACACATTACGCTTATTTTTTATCTCTCACTTCAAACATTAGAGTGTCCTCCTTCGTTGGGTTCTCCTTGACCTCCTACTCCTTATGATTTATGTTGTATCACCCTCCCCTCTTTTCTTGGCTATCCTTTCTTCACCTCTAGTCCATATCGGGAGTTTCCTTGGTCATTTTTTATGCCTCAACAATGGGCATGTTCGAGGAGGGGGTATGGGGGCTACAACACCCTCAACAACGCTCGAGCTTAGGCTAGAGCCCACGCTTCTGCTAATAGATATCAGAAGCACACTCCAATGGTCATTCAATGGGAAATTGATGATATTGAATAGGAGGTTGCAAAAGAAAGGGACAATATTTCTAATTCATAGGTTATGGCGTTGGTTTCAAATTAGATCCTTGATCCAGGTACCGCTAGAGGTTTGACAAAATCAATATATTCACACTATCAACCTTTATTTACACATCAATAATATTCTAGGCAAAGTTATGTTCAAGAGACACAAAAACGGGATGAGCTTCTCCTCCACATGGAGGAACTACACTTGCTTTATTAGCTTATCGATGAGTGCATGGAGCACATAGAGGCAGTCATTGTACAACCAGCAAACCATCTCCACCAAGCAACCTTGAGTGCCCTCTACCTGTCAATTATCCTCACTGTTTTTGTTGGATATGTTGTAGATGGCAACCATGTTTTATGTTTTCTAGCTACTTATTTCTATGTGTCTTTTTGTTTTTGTTGTTGTTATGTCATTAGTATTGATGTCAAGTTTTGTATTGGGAAAACTAGCCACTCTGAGCATGTAATGCTAGTTTTGCAGGCTTTATGTCTAATTCTTAACTATTACCTTTTACCTGGTTTCCAGACTGGAAAACTAAGGAAAATTGAGAGGATAATCTAATGTTTGTGATGTAAATATTACATTGGTTAATATTGAATTTTGAGCTTACCAAAAAAACACTATAATATATAACTATATGTATAACCAAAGCTTTAATAAAATTAAAAATAAGAATATTTCTATATAGATATGTGAAATGTATATAAACATAAATAATATTATTAAGAATCAACATATATTTGCACACCTGCATCCTAACGGAGAAGTTAGCGACCTTGAAGAAATGGAAACTAGTTCAACAAACCTTTCTTCTCAAGTTAATCAAATCACGGTTTATTATAGTACCGTGTTGAAATCCTGAAATGTTTTTTTGATTGTCCACAAGGCTCTTGCTCTTAATTTCCCTCTAGGGGATGAATCTATCATCAATGCAAAATATTTTTCAGAACTTGGTTTGGTCTATAGATTCAATGGATTTTGGTCATAGTTGATTGATCTACATAAGTGTATTTTAGTTAGGTCCCTATATTACTAGTATAGTCCCTTATTGTTGTTAGTGTAACCCGCCTATTGTTATTGTTGTACCCTTGTAACCCCAATATTGTTATTATTGTGCCCTTACATTACTATTCTTAGGTCAGCTAGGATTATATTGTGACCCCATGGACTCCTATATATAGAAGGAGGTTTTGTCATGTGTATCATCCAAGAATTGTTCATTTATGTAATGTAAAGGAGGTTTCCCCCTCGAAGTGGCTTATTTCCAAGGCATTGATCTCTATTTTCTTCTATTTTTGGAGTTGGTTTCATAAAATTTGGTATCAGAGCTTTGTATTCTAGGGTTTCGCTGCGCCAAACAGGTCATCATGGAATTTTTGCTATAATTTTTTTTTTTTTTTTTTTTTTTCTAAGAAGGTTCAGAAGCTGAAATTTTTACAGAGCGAAGCCGAAATCCTGAGGAACGTTGTGTAAAAATTTCAGATCTTGGTTCGCAATATTTTCAGAGATATGATCTGTAGAAGTTAGGGTTTTTTTTAGGCTCCCGAATTTAACCTAAAAAGGTCATCGTGGAATTTTCGCTATAACTTGTTTTCTACGAAGGTTTAGAAGCTAAAATTTTTATAGAGAGAAGCCGAAATCCTAAGGAATGACGTGTAAAAAATTCAGATCTTGTTTCACAATATTTGCGGAGATATGATCTGTGGAAGTTAGGGTTTATTTAGGATCCTGAATTTCATCTCAAAGAGGTAACTGTGGAAAATCGTCATAACTCTCTCTCTGAGCATCGGATTGGAATTCTGTAAAAATTTACCACAAGTAAATGGAATTTCGTTTCTTGTGTATCAATTTCAGAGCCAAAGGAGGAAACAGTGACATGTGGCATGCCGTACAAGTTCTCTCTACTGAACTAGTCCATAATTATGTCATTGTGGGAGATTGGGCATAAACTTGTCTTGAAGAATCCAAATCCGGTCAGACATGTGGCATTTGAAAGAAGCTTTAGAGGGATACTATGGGGCTGAATTTCAGATATTGAAGATTTGCAATCAAAGAGATAATTCAGTTTCAATATCGAGCTCCTTAAAATCAAGACAAAGGTGTGTTTTTTTTTTTTCAAATTGCATAAGTCTTGTATGAAAAATCAGTTTGAGTTGATTCCAAGGGCATATTGTAGAATAGATATCAGTATTAGGTTAAAAAATTTCCCCTAAAAATAATTCAACACCCATTAAGCCTTTAGAAGGCTCTACTATGACTCATGAAGACGAAGAACTGCAACATGACATGTCAAAATTACAAGAGCAAGTGTACCAAATTTCGCTCTCGCAAAGAGCAAAAAAAAATGAAATGGAAGTTTTGAAGAAAGGAGTGGAAGCTAAGATGGATGGTTTGAAGAAAGGAATGGAAGAAAATATGGATGGCATGGAAGCTAAGATGGATGACATGGAAGAAAACATGAAAGACAACATGGAAAACATGAAGAATGATCTAAAAGCAGACATGGAAGGTTTGACAAAGTTGATACAAGAAATGTTTCCTAATGGTGAAAAGATAGTAGAGTAAACTCATGGTGTTGTGGAGGTAAATCCCCTCTGCGGACAGAGGCGATCCCTACTAGCCCAGACTGGGTCTAGCAACAATCGTTCACGCTACAGTGCAGGTTCCTAATTGCAAATAAATCAACTAGCGAAGAAGGCTTACCTGGAATCCAATGATGTTGCTTGTAGAAGAGGTAGCGCTCTCGTTCCTCAGCCCTGGCAGATCACGATCTCCGTGATGGACACTTGCACATGCGAGAAACAAAACAAACACAAGCGTAAAATCCAATAGATGCAACTATATGTCAGTCAGAAAGGACATAACTCATCATTATAAACAACAACAAGAGTGGAACCATAACCGATAGTCGCTCATTAATAATCAATCAAAGGAAAATTACAACCATAGTTCTGACGCTGAATTCTCCTTCGGAAGGGGTCGCCAGCAGAACACGTCTCGAAAAGCCTGTCAAGGATGGGACAAACCTCTCTCTTCAGCTCTTGACGATAGTCTCCTTGCTTGAAATTGGCCTTAAGGGAATTATGGAAGCTCTTGCAGCATAAGGCTCTGGGGAATTTGGGAACTTGAAGACTAGCTTGCAATGGAGATGGGCAAGCTTTTATAGATGGAGGAAGGAGAGTTGGGATCCCTATAATTGTGGGATTGGCCCTATCATCAAGGAAGCTTCCATGAGAGGTGGCAAACCACTTCCTCTCTATGGAAATCCGTATCCAAACCTCCCAACTCAAGATAGATATCAGTTCCTGGATCAGTTAGGACGAAACTTCTGCCATTTATTTTTAAAAAACACCTCTCAAATTGGCTGGCACGAGTGCGACTCTAGGACAGAGCGCCAACTGGCGCGGCCTCTTTGAAGTATTTTCCCCATCGACACGGGTACTGAACTGCCTGCTCGCGCCAATGCTAAAAGGGCAATTTTTAGGGTTTTTCACAAGGAGATGTCTTCAGTGCAATGAAAGCTCTTGTTCAGAGGGATGTCATGAAAGTGGTTTCAAGCCATGTCACTGCTCACAGGTCACAGAATGAGCCCTCCAATGTGCGGGATGGGGATTGCAGGGACGGTGACAAATTACTGTGTAACAGATGCCCCCTAAAGCATGAGGCCCAAGAGAGAGAGCGGGGTGAAATGCTTTACGAGAACGTGTCCGACTGAAAACTCCGCCGTCGGAAAACTTGCGTGAAGAAATACAACTGATGTCTCAGATACATGATATATATGCGGTATGGGCGCAACCATCCATAACAGAGTATACAATAATCCAGATCCAAGGCATGGATGCAACCATCCAGTGAGGACCGATAAATAGACTCAGGTATGGTCGCAGCCATCCAATCAGTGAGTAATGTAAATAATAATAATCCACAAAATCGTAGCTTGGATTACAACAGACACAATCCAGGGTCTTGCGCTCCATCTCGACCCGAACATGGTACAATTCCAAGCATGTGAATATGTGAGCTGAAGTCGAACATGCAAGAACATCACCTGATTACCAGCCAATGATGAAAACTGTTAACAGACGCGAGAGGTACCACCAATAATGACAATGGCCCTCAAGGTACTACAGGTACAATCTACGGCATGTGAATCAATGAGCTGGCGTCGAACACCCATAGAATCACTTGATCGGAGGCCAATGATGAAAACCTTGCGTCGAATGCGAAGAACCTGCCATTGAGGCATGCAGGCTCCAAGGTACCAGAGGGGAGTCTCTAGATCAGCTTCCTGGATAATGAGCTGAAGTCGACAGGAAGTGACCTTGATCGAAGGTGGGCCATAGTGTTTCCCACATCATCGACACGAGACAGAGGAACATAATGTTTTTGTGAATCAGGATCAGATGAGAATCAGAGGAAGGTTGGTACTTGCAGAGGTCAACTTCTCTTGAACATATTGGCGGCACGACAGTGGATTTGGCAGTATTTGACATCAAAAGATCAGAGGTCATAGTGACGAGGCAAAGAGCATATGAGAGGTCAAAAGGGATCACCCAAACCCATGGAGGCAAGTGAAAAACGAGATGAGATGTCCCCAACCCGACACAAATGCAGACAAGTGCCATGTTCAAGAGCGACATACTGCCGACACGACAATGATTTTGGTTTCATTTTCCCCACCATTTCGGCGAGTACCTCTTTATTTTTACACAAGCTTGAAGAGGATACCATATGCTTGTCATATAAATCCGCCCTTCGGGCGAATCCATCCTAGTACATTTAACGAGCCCTAGGAAGGAGCGACTCGAATAACGTCATTTCGACTGAATCCGATGTCATCAGGGTTTAACGAGTCTGACAAAGGAAGAACTCGGCGTCTTTTCATGTTTAGAGAGTTTGAAAAGACAGCTGAAAAGTAAACTCCAGAGGTCCCTTTTCGTAAATAGTTCCTCAGATCCGAAAAGGTAGAAAACTATGTCTGAGAAAACCTCTTAGTCGCGATAAGCTAGGGTATTCCTTTTTCATAAATAATCCATCCCAGCCCGAAAAAGGGGTAAACGTATACTGGGTAGATGTCGATTCGCAGCCACTTTAACGAGATTGAAACGACAAGGGCCTCGGCAATCTTTTCATGTTTAGAGAGTCAGAAAAGAGCTGAAAGATGACTCCAAAGTGACTTTTTCGTGTTTTTACCGAGTCCGAAAAAGTATAAAATACAACTCGTTTCACCGTTTTAGTCGCGTAAAAACCTGTTACTGCACATCGAGGCAAGTGTAAAATCCATTTTTGACAAAGTATATTAAAACATTAATAAAAATGACTTTTTGAACCTAATTAGAGTTCAAAAAGTTATAAATAAGTCTCAAATGGTAAAAATAAAATTACTTTTACTATTTACCTCATTGGAGAGCAACAGTGGTCTGTTTGGTATGCAAACTTCTGACGGCGATTGCGACTGATCCGGGCTACCATTCAGATTCCCGTTTGTTCCAGGTAAGAGGCACTTCCCTGTACTCCATTTTGATCCATTTTTCATAGTTTCCCATTGCTCATTAGATTTCTGTGGAAGGATCTTAAAAACTTAGGGCTCCGTCCACTGGCGCAGGTATCTGGCACGGACCCGCGCCAATGGGCTTTTATATACACAGGGCCCGCACCAACTGGCGCGACTGTTTTGGAAACAGTCGCACCAACGGCGGAACCAAATTTTTCGCCCAAAATTTCTGAATTGTGAGTAATTTAAGTGAATTTTTAAGCATGACAGAGATCTAATCAAGGGTTTTGATCATGTTGATGCAGGCAACCAAGTAAAATGGTGATTGAATGGAGAGAACGGGAGCATGGGGAAGAGGATGAATTAGCCATGGAAAATGAAACTTGTATGAATGCCCTCAAGAACTGTGGGCTTAAAAAGTTTTTCCTAACACCTTTCTTACGAGCTCAACCTGAGCTTCTTCAGTACCTGATCAGTATTTGGGATGCAGATGAACAAGTGTTCAAGTTGCGGGATCAAGTATTGGAACTGGAGGTTTCTGACGTATACTTTATAACTGGACTGTCGCGCAGAGGTCCGGTGCCCATATTGACAGGGAGCAGACCATCTGGTGAAAAGATGGAGCAGGTAATGGCGAGGGTGTGCCCAGGGGAACAAATTGGATCTAGAAGCGGAAAGGTAGACATTCACACCGTTGAGGATCTAGCACTTAGAGTAGTGCTACACACCATTATGCGGGCTGCAGGGGCGCAGGCCCCACATGAAGCCACCAAAGCCCAACTCATACTCGCCTCTGAGTGTATGAGTCCTACACTGTTCAATTGGGCCACAGCAGTGACAGTCAACATGAAGAGGCAGCTGACAAAATGCAAACAAGCCAAGCTGAAACAGTTTGGCTACGGTTCTATCCTGGTATCGTTCATTCTGGAACGACTACCAATCTTCCAAGGCCAAGGGGCCATAGTAGCTGAGCCAATACCACGAGAGCCAAGAATGGCTCACTAGGCAGCACTGATGCCCAGAGCAGGAGGGGGCCAACAGATGTCCTAGAGGCCAGATTTTTTTGGGTGGCTACGGCATCAGTTGATCGTAGTCAAAGACTGGCCATATGCAGGAACCGATTTCACTGGTGATCCAGATCTTCCGCTCCTGGAGGGAGATGATTGGGACGAGGAGTTGGGTAAGATCATCTTTTTTATTTTTTATGTTTTATGATTTTTTGTTAATACATGTTCGTTCTAAAAATAGTTGTTATGTATATGCAGATGTCGGCCTAGAGTGACCTGCCAATATGTCTCCTATCTCACGGAGAACTCAGCCCGCAGCTGACCCTCAGGTGGAGGGTGCCGGGGGGGAAGAGTTGATGTAGAACCTCGAGGGGATCGCCCGGGGGATTCAGACTACGCCTGGCTGGTAGATGTCCCACTAGCATACCAGAGACATACAGTGGGAGTGCCTAGTCGTCTCCACCGCATCCTGAGACGGGTAGTGCGTGCGATGACTTGTTATCATGAGCACCAGGCAGATTAGACACCTAGGGTTTATTTCATGCATATTTTTTGAGAGACATGTCGTCTCCGAATGTATTAAGGTGAACATATATATTTTTTGACTTTATGCGACGCACACTATCTAAACATTTCGATATCTATATATATACATATCTATTTCTAGATAGATCTTTCTTTTTACATGTGATGTTATTTTATAAATTGCGCAAATGTCTATCTAGCACCAAATTAGCTACTGCATCTGTTAATGTATTCATATGCCTAGGTATATGTTGATATGTAATATAGTCAAAATTTCTTTCTATTAAACGAATACGCAGATACAGACATAAAATGGATTGGTTTCTAATTGAATAATGACCATTAAGATGTAATACTACAAGTTGTGAGTCTAGAGACACAAGTAATTCACGGATACCAAGGTTTACAGCCTCAGTTAATAATTCTAACACAACACTATATTCCGCGATGTTATTTGTAGTACGTCCCAGACGCACACCTTGCAGGTTGACCAACTCACCAGCAGGATCGTAGATTACCCAGGCCGCCGAAGACAGATTCCTGGTACTGCGGGAGGCACCATCTGCGAAACCAACAAACGGATTGATGGACATCTGCACAATCAGGAAGACCCGATCAGCAGAAAGATGTTTACATCGCACACCACACCACACATGCACACAAATGAAATAACACACCTATGTACACACACCACACCAAAAATGACTTCAAGCGTAGTATTTTTTCAGGTACAGCCCATTTCTGGGCTGCGCCAGCGGAACTCCTTCATAATCTATAAGCTCATAAGCCCCATTCTTCAAAACGCATTTTACTATGTAGGGCCCATGCCACATAGGTTGGAACTTCCCGGCCCCAAGCTTGTCATGTGCTTGATCGTATAGGAGGACGAGGTCCCCTTCGATAAAGGAACGTGGAGAGACTGATTGATCAAAGTGAGCTTTGACCCGCTTTTTTTGTGCTTCAATGACTAAAGCAGCTAAACGACGGGTTTCATCTAACCGTTCCAGATACAAAATATGCTCTTCCTCAGCAGAAGTATCGGGTAGAAGTTCCACAGCTAATTTCAAAGAAGGAATCTCGCATTCAACCGGAAGAGTTGCTTCCAGACCATACACCAACTGAAATGGTGTGAATCCAGTTACACTCTTTGCAGATGTCCGGTATGCCCATAGAGCTGAGAACAGTTGGAGGTGCCAATTGTATTTGTGAATAACAACTGTTCATTGAAGCATCGTGACCAAAACCTTGTTCACTGCTTCAACCTGGCCATTTTCCTGAGGGTAATATGGCGTTGAGCTATCGTGACGTAAGCCCACTCTTGAAGTCAGCTCTGCCATCATATAATCTCATAAATGAGTACCATGGTCGGTAACGATGGCTTGAGGGACCCCGAAACGTGCAATGATGTGGTTGAATATGAACTGAGCAGCTGTCTTACCGTCAGCAGCAAGTGTAGGCATCGCTTCGGCCCACTTGGTGAAGTAGTTGACAGCGACGATTATATACGCATGCCCCCCGGCCGAATGAGGGTTACACGTCATAAAGTCCACGCCCCATTTCGTAAAAGGGTCGACGGTAATAACAGGATGCAAGGGGAGAGGCGGCGCGTGGATCTTGCGCTGAAACACCTGGCACGCGTGACATTTACGGACTGCAACAATACAATATTTGAATATGGACGGCCAGAAGTAACATGCTCGCAGAATTTTCTGGGCAGTAGCATATCCAGACATATGTCCACCACAGGCACCACTGTGGTAGTCATTTAGGACCCTTTCAGCCTCTTCCAAGGTTAGACACTGACGGAGCACCGAATCTACTCCAACACGGTATAAGTTTTCTCCTACGATTCGGTAGGGTTGAGACTGATGCCAAATCCAACGTCGGGAATCTTTAGTCAACTCAGACCGAAATGTGGAGGTCTGAAGATACACAATTATGTTTCCATACCAAGGGTCGCGAGTACTGATGAGAAAAATAGTTTCGTCCGGGATATGATCCTCGGAGTGTGAAGGAGTGGAGTCTGTCGGGAGTGAGCATATAAGATCCGCGAAAACAAGTGATTTGGTTGACTTAGCAGTGGTGAACTCTAAGTCAAACTCCTGCAGGATCACGATCCATTTGGAGTATTTGCCCCCCAGTAATTGTCTAGAGAGAATATATGTCATGGGGTTGCAATCCGAAACCACTGTTATCGTACGCAACAGGATGTAATGGCGAAAACGCTACACAGCGTGTACTGCTGCTAACGCCAACTTCTGGACATGAGCATAACGCATTTCTGTATCGAGAAGGTTTCGTGATAGATAATAAACGACATGTTCATTACCATCATCATCATCCTGCACCAGAACCATAGCTATGGTGCTAAACGCGGCGGCGAGATACAAAGTGAAATCACGACGATAGTCCGGAGGACGAAGCAAAGGAGCATTAACGAGTAACGTCTTCAGCTTCTCAAAGGATTGTTGAGCAATTTCGTCCCAATGGAAGGGAACATTCTGCTTTAATAGGCGCGTGAATCCTTTGGCCACCTCGGCGTAGTTCGGGATAAAGCGTTGAAGGAAGTTCGCTTTTCCCTGCAGACTCTGCAACTGATATAACGAGGAGGGTGATGGGAGGTTGATGATAGCCTCGACCTTTAAAGGGTCAAGGCGAATTCTGTCTTTGGAGACTATGAATCCCAAAAGACGTCCAGAATCCACGCAGAAGACGCATTTATGAGGATTAAGCCTAATATTGTAGCGCCTACAGCGAAGGAAGATCTGGCGGAGGTGTTCAGGGTGATCCTCTCGCCTAGCTGAGTGAGCCGGCAAGTCGTCCAGATAAGGCTGAACGATGTGGTGAATGTCATGGAAAGCGTAAGACATCGCACGTTGAAAAGTGGCTCCAGCGTTCTTCAGGCCGAACGGGAGCTTTTTATACGCGAAAGTACCCCACGGACAGATGAAAGTAGTCTTGTGTTGATCCTCAGGTGCAATATTGATCTGATTATACCCTGAGAAACCGTCCATCAAGGAATAAATCTCACTTCTGGCACATTCTTCGATGATTTGGTCTATGAACGGAGTGGGGTAGTTATCCTTCGGACAGGCGCGATTAATATCGCTGTAGTCAACACAGACTCGAATAGTACCCTGCTTTTTATCGACAGGGACAATGTTGGAAACCCATTCTGTGAGGGGGATGGGATAAATAAAGCCCGCGTTCAAAAGTTTTTCAACTTCTGCCTTAATTGCAGCGGCTTTACGAGGATGCATTGGGCGTAAGCATTGGCGCACGGGCTTCGCACCAGGGTAGGTTGGAATCTCATGCACTACGATACTGGGATCAATCCCAGGCATTTCCTCGTAGGACCAGGCGAACACATCTCTGAATTATTTAAAAAGATCAGTATAGACTTGAATCTCATCAGGAGAACAAGTCACTCCCACGTGTATGTTCTCAACGATCCCCGGTTTAACGGAGATGTTGATCGGGATGGTTTGAGTGATATTACTCAGGTTTCCCTCCGAAAGAACCTCGTGCGTCAAGATGGGCGTTTGGAGAGGAGGAGTAGGAACCTGAGATGCATAACGCTCTAGACAATCTGACATTGCCCCCAAGCTAGGCATGAAAGAGGAACGATGATGTCCATCGCCCCAAGGCAGCTCCTCGAGAGACATAGTTTCAATGATGGCTTCATCGAAAGGAAAAGTCTCTTTAAGAGGATCCAACGAGTCGGCCTCGCCAAGCCAGGGGGATTGAGAATAGATGTCGAGAGCCATGCTCGAAAGAGCATGCTGAGGAGGGGGAGGATAAGATGCAGCAACGATTTCACAGTAGCTGATCTCTACTGGAGTCAAGGGCATTGATTCTCCAAATTCAAACACCTACTCAGGTGTAGGGATGAGCCAGGGGTCATCAGACCTGGAGATCATATTAACTTGAGCGGTGTGCGGTGGTGGCGCGGGAAAAATACCCATGAGGACGGGGTCTTTAAAAAGATCGGGCCCTATAATGTCAGGGGGATTTGGGATCTGATCCACGTATGGAACGTTGTTCTCGGAGGTGGAGGTGAAGAAGGACAAGTGATCCACCGTGACGATTTTTCCCTCGTGAGGGAACTTAAGGAGTCGAAAAACGGTGGATGGCACGGATAGCATGGCATGAGTCCAGCTACGGCCAAGAAGTATATTGTAGTTGAGTTTGGCGTCAACCACTTCTACCTCTACGTTGACAGTATTCCCCTGTAAAGTGATCACTAAACTCTCGAGAAAACCCAGGGGTTTAGATTCCCGACCATCGAATGCCTCTAGGGCATTGGGAGATGATGACAGGGTCGGAGAGCCAATGGCCTTCTAGCAAGCGGAAGACATGACGCAGGTAGAGGCACCTTCATCCACAACGGCCCTATGGATGTTAAGACCGTTGATCCTGACTTGAATAACAAGAGCGATCTAATGTGGAAGTCGGGGGGTGAAATTCTCTAAGTCGAAGGTGAGAAGACTCGAATCAGCGGGATTGATGCCACCGATGGCAGACAATAAAGCTTTCCGTTGCAAAGGACAGCTTTGAATAACTTCTAGTGCATACATAGTAGAAGGCGCCTGTGCCAAATCCTCAACAATACCGTAGTGCTGAGCGGCACGGGCATTTGGATTGTAAGAAGATCTTCGAAGAACACCTTTAGAAGGTGGCTTCACAACAGGTTCAGGGGTAGGCTTCTCAATTTCCAACGAAACGGAGACAGGTGGGGGAGGTGGTCCATCCACAACTGCCTTCCCAGGTGCCTGCCGCGATTCGTTGTAATCCTTCGAACGTGTGGCAATAGATATAGGTGCAGCACCATTCATCATAAAAACCTGGGACCCAAATGGTGCAGATGGTGAAGGTTGTTCAACCATCTGGGTCTGCTGAGATGGGAATGGTTCTTTAAGAACTGTCGAAGTCCCTTTAGAGCCTTTGAGAAGTTGACTAACTTCAGATCGTCGTGGAAAATCCTTGGTATAATGGTCTCCTTCACAAATGAGGCAGGGGTACTTCGGTTTACGTTGAGAACCATCCTCAGTACGAGGTTTGGACTCTGGCTTTGGGGCGTCGGATTTGGATTTACCTTTGCCCTTCTTTTTCCCTTTGGAGGTTTTCTCTGTAGGATTGGCCTGAATGACGTTAACCTCTGCAGTTTTGCCAGAATCGGTAGGGGCGGGAGGACCAGAATTATTGGATGGATTGGACTTCTGCTTCCCATTCGAAGATTTCTTTGAATTCTGAGACACGGAACCAATAACACCATCCACCGCTGGGGTAGGTGGAGCTTTAGAGGTTCCAGATTGTGGAGCATCAGGAAAAATATCATACAGCATGCCGGACTGTGAGTATACAAGATCCAGATATTGGGCACGCGCTATGGCTTGTTCTTTAGTCACGCACGCTCCCATAGCAATATCTTGGGCGATTTTTTTAATAAAGGAGGTGGTGAACCAATGAGTTAGTATCTGATCAGGTATATGAAACTTGATCAGCCTACGACGACGTCACCACTCATGAATGTGATCAGAAATGTGGGTGGCTTTGTCCTACTTCAAAGAAGTCAGGAGGTGCGTCCCGGCTTCATAGCGAACCGGTAACTGAAAATGAGTCAGAAAAGCCATGGCTAACGTATTGAAATCTTGAAAGATGCCACAGGGCAACTCGATATACCACTTAGCTACAGCGCCAGTCAAAGTGCGCTGGAAGAGGCGTAGACGAACTGAATCATCCACCCAAGAGTTGGACGAACACCAAAGATGGTAGGTCATCACATGAGCTTGGGGGTCCTCCCCAGCTTTACCCTCAAACTTGGGGCAATCGTCGGGCACCTTGGTGGGAACCAGAGGCCAATAAGGATTATGCAGTATTGGATCATTCGTTAATTTTGAAACATCCAGTAACTCCAAGGTAGCCAGGAACGGAAATGGCGGATTAGACGACATACCTGGCCCTAGGTAAGGACCAGTACCTGTACTCCACGCTGGTTGGGAATATCCTTGGCCCCATGGGTTCTGTCCAGCAGGATTCTGACCGTAGGGGGTATAGGTGTTATAACCAGCTTGATTCGGTTGCTGGTAACCAGCGTACGGGGGTTGATAACCAGAGTATGGACCCTGGTTAGGAGTCGGCCCTGTGTAAGCAGCATTTGGATTCGGCTGCTGAGTATAGGTATAACCGGGTTGTTGAGGACAATAGTTAGAACCTTAGGGCTGGCTATAATTCGGTCGATATTGACCATGAGAATAGTAGCCGCCCTGAGGTTGAGTGGGCTGCTGGTAGGTGGGACCCTGCTGAGCCTGATAATTAGGGTGCAATGGTGGATTTGGTTGCGGCATCGAATAGGTCGGTTGTTGTGCAGGGTTAATAGGATGTGCAGGTTGGCCTGGTTGAGCAGGCTGACCTGGGTGAGCGGGTTGTCCTGGGTTAACAGGTTGACCCGGATAAACAGGTTGTGCCAGTTGCGCAGGTTGACTTGGCTGTTGAGAAGCACCAGGTTGTACCGGATGAACCGGTTGGCCTGGAGGCAGAACACCATGTTGTGCCGGATAGACCGGTTGGCCTGGTGGAGGAATAGAGCCAAGTGGTGGCTGGTAACCAGGTTGACCTGCAGCAGGACCATAAGATGGTCCTGGCTAGTGTGCAACGTTTGGATTGACAGGATACTGAGGTTGCATGGGTTGAGAAGGCTGGATTTGCCCCTCAGGACCATAGACCTGTCCTGGTTGGTACCCCGGCTGAGGCTGCACAGGTTGACCGGAAGGGTTGTAATACTGTCCTTGCAGACCGTACGATGGCCCTTGCTGGCCCGCAGGATAGCCTTGCACGGGCTGCCCCTATGGGTCATAAGGATAGCCAGGTTGGCCCGAAGGTTGGCCTTTGAAAGGTTTCCCTTGCGGGTTATAAGACCGGTTATAAGGTAAACCTTGAGCATAGAGGTGAGCCTCAGGAGCGGGTAGACATAAAATGTCCCCGTGCTCATCATACTGACCTGGAAAAGCATACACAGGTGTACCATCCTGTGCATAGTGCGAAAAATAAGAGCGGTTGGGATCTTGGGAGGATGGTCCAACCTCAGGGTTCGGCTGTTGTAGGGACAACCGATACTCCTCCGGAGAGATGTTCTCCAGCATAGCAGTCGCTAAATAAACGTCTTCAGGAGGCGGCATAGCCCTCGTGGAGGGTGCCGTGACAGCGGGTGCAAAGGCAGCCACACAGACAGTGGGCCGAGCGGGTACAGAAGTGACGGGTGTCTGAGGAGACATCCCCAATGGAGGAGCAACTGGCCTCGCAGAAGGAGCTGACACTCCCATAGAGGCTGCGACAGAAATGATCTGACCCAAGGATCTATACCCTGCTGGCAATGAGAGACCGGATGATGACATGATCGCTGGTTCAGAGTTGTCTCCTGGAAATAATCTTCGTGGGAAGAGTTGATATTCTTCACCAGACGTTGGGATTTCCTCACTAGAATCACTCATGTTTGAGCCTGCCGCTAGATCTTGTAATAGACGGCGAGGACTAGGAGGAAAAACAACAGCTATAAAAGGCGAACCTGATGTAAGAGAAAGGAACTCTGTCCCTACTCTTAATTCAGACCAAGGGTCGGAAAAGGGCCAATTGAACTCAACTGTTCCCCCAAAGGGTTGCTCAGAAAGAACTGGTCCCCCGTCAGGAAACTCGGAAACAATGGGTTGTTGTGGTTCAGCAGAGGATTGGGAAACCTCTGATGAATCGTCCGTATAAGGACTACCAGTAGACGAAACCGAGGGTTCCGCCACTGTGGTAGTAACGACAAGAGAAAAAGATCAAACACACACACGGGATAAAAAAGAGTCAAGACACACAATCAAACGGTCAAAAAGCAGAATCTAAAAAGGCGTGTGATCGTGGGTGATTAATTTTTACCACATTGAAAAATAAGAAACTTCACCGTTTCACGTTTTAAGGTTGAGAAATGGTCGAAAAGGTGACTCTATCTCTTTCAGATTTGACACAAGCGTGAAAGGACAAGCACTTGGTGATCCTTTCAAATTTAGGGAGTCAGATAGGATCAAAATGACTACTCAGGAATACTAGGCAAAGGGTGTACCAAATAACCGTGAACTGCAATATACACCTTGGTTTCAAAATGAAAGAGAAATCAACCACGGACTTTCCGTATGTGCAGGCAATCTCCCCGAATGCTGTGTCCGGTGTATCATGGGTATAGGGCAGCAGACTCGGCTTCCTATGGATAAAGGATCGAAACCTAGTGGGGTCTCCCTTTATATACGCGACGGTACGGGGAGCACAAGTCCGTACTAGCGCTGTCTAAAGCCAAGAGGCAAACGACAGCTACTAGGTTTAAAGACGCCGGAACACGTCTCTAGCCTAGACCTCTAAATGTGTTTCGTTAGATTTCAATGTTGCCTTAGTGTAAATTGAGTAAATTTTAAAGTTTATCTTCAATTACTATTCATTTTTCAGGCCCTAGCGAATGTAATGTCTCAAAATCTCCTAAGTGCAATCTATATGCCACAGTATATCATTTCATTCGATGAAAGCTACTGATAAGAGAGTTGAGAGCTTTTCACACAATAATGAAATGAACAGAAAACAACCAATGATACCTCTAATGCAGCTAATGGAAATTAAAAGATTTTCGTTCAAAGTCACTAATCACTAATAACACCGAAAAGATCTAATTCACATTAACTAGTTCAAAGCACCTTTTTTTTTTTTTTTTTTTTTTTGCCAGAGCAAAATGCACTAAAAATGAAAACTAATGCAAAGGCAATTCGAGAAATGACGACAAGAGAGCAAAACCAAGCAAATTTCACTCAATGCAAACGTACAATCAGACCTCAAATCAACCAAAAGTCCCTCAAAGCGAAAGAATCCCAAAGACTCAAAATGAACCGCGTAATCTAGGCCCAAGAGGAGACGAAGCGAAATTCGAATGAAGAAGGAAAAAATCACTCAAACAACGCAATGAGACAATAGAAAACCACGAAATAAATGCAAAGAAGCAATCAGAAGGTTGACTGAACCAACAGAGACCAAAAACTCCTAAGGAATGCTCGACACACAACAGCACCTAGATGACCTAGGGCTAAAATGCAAAATCGATCGAAATGGGCAAACAACCAAAGGACGAAGGTATCGGTCAGTCAATCCAGGCCCCAACACACTCAAACAGTGGAAAAATCAAGACCAAACACACAGATCAGGCTCAGGAAGCTCAGAACTGAGCAAACCCTAGTAGCTCACAGGATTGGCGCAACTGTGAGGCTGTAACTAGCGCCAGAAAGGAATTGGCGCGGGTGATACACAAGCAACCTGCGCCAATGGGCGCGACTGTAAAGCTAAAAAGCGCGCCAGTCGAGTTTCTCAGTCAAAAAAAAAAAAAACAATCCAACAAGCAGACCAGTGAATGATCAAGCTATCAAAGACCCAAAATCACAAAAAAAACCAGCCCAAAAGAGCTGATCAAGCAAGGAGGATCAAGAAATCGACCGAAAAGGCAAGACGATGCTCAAAGGGTTCAGTTTACAAACTAAACTGGAGATTGACTGAAGCAGCGTTGATCTACTTCGCAATTGCAGAGCAAAAGCATTTCGAAGGCTATCTGGCCAACTTCAGACTCCGTCTATAGCTTATAAAGCGAACGACAACAAGCCAACGATCCCTAGTGGAGTCACCAATTTGTTGTGGAGGTAAATCCCCTCTGCGGACAGAGGTGATCCCTACTAGCCCAGACTAGGTCTAGCAAAAATCGTTCACGCTACAGTGCAGGTTCCTAATTGCAAATAAACCAACTAGCGATGAAGGCTTACCTGGAATCCAACGTTGTTGCTTGTAGAAGAGGTAGCGCTCTCGTTCCTTAGCCCTGGCAGATCATGATCCCCACGATCTCCATGATGGACACCTGCACATGCGAGAAACAAAACAAACACAAGTGTAAAATCCAGTAGATGCAACTATATGTCAGTCAGCAAGGACATAACTCATCATTATAAACAACAACAAGAGTGGAACCATAACCGATAGTCGCTCATTAATAATCAATCAAAGGAAAATTACAACCATAGTTCTGACGCTGAATTCTCCTTCGGAAGGGGTCGCCAGCATAACACGTCTCGAAAAGCCTGTCAAGGATGGGACAAACCTATCTCTTCAGCTCTTGACGATAGTCTCCTTGCTTGAAATTGGCCTTAAGGGAATTATGGAAGCTCTTGCAGCATAAGGCTCTTGGGAATTTGGGAACTTGAAGACTAGCTTGCAATGGAGATGGGCAAGCTTTTATAGATGGAGGAAGGAGAGTTGGGATCCCTATAATTATGCGATTGGCCCTATCATCAAGGAAGCTTCCATGAGAGGTGGCAAACCACTTTTTCTCTATGGAAATCCGTAGCCAAACCTCCCAACTCAAGATAGATATCAGTTCCTGGATCAGTTAGGACGAAAATTTCGCCATTTATTTTTAAAAAACACCTCTCAAATTGGCTGGCGCGAGTGCGACTCTGGGACAGAGCGCCAACTGGCGCGGCCTCTTTGAAGTATTTTCCCCATCGGCGCGGGTACTGAACTGCCTGCTCGCACCAATGCTAAAAGGGCCATTTTTAGGGTTTTTCACAAGGAGATGTCTTCAGGGCAATGAAAGCTCTTGTTCAGAGGGATGTCATGAAAGTGGTTTCATGCCATGTCACTGCTCACAGGTCACAGAATGAGCCCTCCAATGTGCGGGATGGGGATTGCAGAGACGGTGACAAATTACTGTGTAACACATGGTGAGATCAAAATAAATGTTAATCGTGATTTCATAAACTCTAATGTTGGATGGAAGAACCACCATATTTCAAAGATGGATATGAGGAATTTTGATGGCAAGGATCACGTAACATGGATACTACATATGGAGAAATATTTTGATCTCAATAATGTGCAAAACACACAAAAGGTACGCATTACAACTTTACATTTAGAACAAAATACATTTGTATGATATCAATGACTTTTCTCCCGTAAAAAAATTGTCACTTGGTCAATTTTTATGAAGGAATGATGATCCAGGGTAAAATCTTGATACCCTTAACCAAGACCTTTTAATTCGGCTGATAAATAGAATTGCATTTAATTAAAGACGTTAAAGAACTTAAATGAACAACTGTAGCTATAAATAAAAGGAACATAAATGAACAAGATCAGCAATCATAAGAACACGTCGTTTGATGACGGAGTTCGTCCAGGAGGGACTACATCTCCGGGCCTCGGTGTCAAGATGGTGTAGGCCGCTGCATTATGTGTTGTTTGAAAAAGATGTACATGGATGTGCTTTCCCTATGACATACAAGGAAAAATTGCCCTCACACAGGAGTGGCTTGACTTCTTTAAGAGATGTTCCACTGCGGAACTCTCATACATAAAGAAAGACTCCTATCAGTATGACCATAGCTGACATGTAGCAAATAAGAGTATCCCACCAATGCTGGCAAACAAGGGATCTCAACAATACACATAGCAAATAAGAGCATCCCACTAATGTGGCATAAAAGGGGCTCATACATGACACAAATCCATAGCTGAAAGTACATCAATAAAAACACAAAGCAAGATCCCACGACTCATGTATCAACCGGGATCTGCAAGACATAATGCATCTCAACGAGAAATAAATGAAGAAGTACATGGAATACACATCATATACCTCATGCTGCCATTTGCTGAAGGCTGAGCAGCTCTACGGCAGAATCTGAAAACACCATCAATCTTGTGGCGTCGAGAAAGTGGAAAACGACTGCTCACATGTGCAAATTTGACACTGGCATAGTCCACTTCCAAAAGTGGCTGGAAAATCGAAAACTCAGATGCAAAAACTGAGCACTCCATCAGACTCGTGGCGCTGAGTAGTGCTGAAATGACATAAAATTTGTCCCATTTGGACAAAGTCAAAATTTCGCCCTCCTCAAAGTTGGCCTCAATCAGGGTTCCGCCTGCCTCTTTCTGGGCTCATGGTTCCACTACACCTGCAATTAAAAAAATAACAATTCTCTAATTCCGTGCGCGCTCTTCCGTTCCTCCATGGCCTGGGCGCACAGTAAAAATCCGGGTTTAAATAAGTTTTCGTGGGCGGATTAACCAAAGTAATCCGTTGGCGCTTTGGTAAAAAGGGGAAAATGGTTGAAAGGAGGTCGGGGGATCAAATCCCGCCTCCCCAAATTCCGCGTTGTTTTATTTTAACCAATGTTTGTTTTAAATGGGGGGGTCGGGCCCGCCTTGGGCGGCCCGCCCAACCAATTCCACACGTATATTGTTTAACATATAATCATTATATGTTATATATATATATACGATGGTTGGTTTTTGTTATGTGTTGGTTGGATTTGTTATGGTGGTGCCGCCCGCTTGGGGGTCGGCCCACGTGGCCGGGCAGGTTCGACCCCTGCCGGCACCGAAATATGATGCCACGTGATGTGTGCTGACGGGGGTGGCGGGGGTCACGGCCCCCACCCCCTTTTTTTTTTTTAATAAAATTTTGTTATTAAAAAAACAACCTGGCCATTTTGAAAAATCCGGTTTTGGACCGTAGGGGTCATTTTAAGCAAGCCACAATTTTGCCCGGAATCTGGCCTGAGCTTGCCGGAATCCGGTGGCCGGAAAAATTCCAATTTGTGCCTTCCTTAAGGCTGTCCAGTCACCAAGTCAACCTGGAACTTTGACCGCTTATAACTTCTTCATACGAACTCGGAATTGAGTGACGTCTGCGCCGTTGGATTCAGAATTACGAGATCTACAACTTGAACTTGGTTTGAAAGCAATCCAAACACTTTGATTTATGAGCCTTGTACTCAGGCCACTTGTACCTGTACTTGATTATTCCACCTGGATCAAACCTCCCCACTGAGGAGCTTTTGGTCCTCCAAAATCATCAAGCTTTACGTATCATCAACTATCTGTAACTGTCGTTGAAAGGCGCATCCCCACATGACTCCTTCACCTGGCGTGCTTCGAAATCAAGATGCAAAGCCATCATGTACAACTGCTACAATGTGATGTCTGAAAAGGCACATCCCTTGAAGACTCCTTCACCTTACGTACTTCAGAATCAAGATGCAAAGCCAACACCTGCAACTGCTGAAATGCAAATGTCTGAAAAGGCACATCCCATGAAGACTCCTTCACCTCTGTCCTTCGGAATCAGAATGCCAACACCTGCAACTGCTGAAATGCAAATGTCTGAAAAGGCACATCCCATGAAGACTCCTTCACCTCTGTCCTTCGGAATCGGAATGCCAACACCTGCCCAAAGCTGCAATGAACATTACATTCTCAATGTGACCAACAATGACCTAGATATTTCCATACTTGCCACGAGTTTATAGCATGCACTCAGTGGTCAAGTTTACAGCAAAATGGAAATCATACCTCAACAAAATTACAAGACCAGACCTCATCGTCGCATTTCGAAGTGATGGCAAAACTCCTCGTCACTTTTACATGAAAGAAATGCATCAGACGACTCATACAACATGACCAAAACATAATCGTCGCATCTCAAAGTGATGGCAACATATCATCACTTTTACATGAAAGAGATCTAACACACGACTCATAAAACAAGGCCAAAAAGAAATGTCATGGTCGCTTAAACGAGTGATGGAAACACATCATCACTTTCATAATAAAAATGCGACAAATGACTTACAAGCATGGCCATGACAATCATCTCTAGAAAAAAAACAATCTAGAAGAACCACTTCTCATTTATTAAAACGAGTGGATCATCTCCTTGTGGCGAACTTGCTTGTCGATCAGCTCTTTCGACTTGTGTATGCACGGGTGCTTTGTCTTTACGGCGCTGCTCTGGATGAAGTTTCCAGCATGTGGCTCTTTGGTGGCCACTTCGGTCACAATGGGTGCAAAAGTTCTTTTTCCTCCAAACCTGCTTAACTGATTTCTTTTCCTGTTGGGGAGAAGGCTTTTCGTGCCTCTTCCTTCTTTGTGCTGCCATCCTCTTCCAACACTTAGAAATCACATGGTTATTTAAACCACAAAATAAACAAGTTTTACAATGCCATATTTTACGACCATGGTTATCAACATTCTTGTAATCAAAATGCACTCTGGAATAATGAGACTTAGTATACCTTCTGGGGTGGTCTCTGGTGCCATCATGATGATGGGAGCTCGCCTCGGTTCCTTCACTGCAATGTTCACTGCCGTGGAATGATGGCAAAGTGTCTCTATCATTCCTCTTCCTTGGAGATTTCATCATTATCTGTTTGCCTTTGATGTCCTTCGAACATCCTTCGTCAATGTACCCCAAACCTGCATAACGAGGTCGTTGCACAACCTCCAATGGTTCGATGATGCCTTGGCCACGAATGCCAAGTCCTCCTCCTCTGTACCCCATTTTCTTGAGGAGTCTCATGCCGGTACCTGTGATTGGTATCTCCACACTTCCAACTGAAATTATATCATGTGAAGAAACTGAAGAAAAATCAACACTGTTTACCTTAGGTGTTGATTGCAAAACAAATGAAGAAAGCTGTTGTAAGCCTTCGTCGCGCTTCACTTCTGTCACTGCCTCTGACATGACTTGTAGCTGAAGCTGCATCTGCTGCATCTCCTTCTTCTCTTTCTGTAGGAATTCTTTTAAGGAATCATGATCTCTCTGAAGAGTTTCGTTGTTGCGTTTCAAATCTTCCCACGCCTCTGTCGTGGCTTGCAACTGAAGCTGCAACTGCTGCTTCTCTTCCTTCTCTTCATGTAGGAATGCCTTCAAGGCATCATGATCTGCTTGCAGAATTTCATTGTTGCGCTTCCAATCTTCCCACGCTTCTGTTGTGGCTTGCAACTGAAGCTGCAACTGTTGTCTTTCCTCCTTCTCTTTGTGTAGGAGGGTCTTCAATTCTTCATTCTCTGCTGCTTGTTTTTCGTAAGCCTCGTACAATATGTCCGCTTTCTCGGACACCCTGAGCATGGTTTCATACATGTCCTTGACACTTTCCATGGCTCAACTCAGCAAACGTTCAATGTTCACGCCTGCAATCCAATCAGCAAGAATACCTGCTCCGATACCACTTGATCCGGGGTAAAATCTTGATACCCTTAACCAAGACCTTTTAATTCGGCTGATAAATAGAATTGCATTTAATTAAAGACGTTAAAGAACTTAAATGAACAACTGTAGCTGTAAATAAGAGGAACATAAATGAACAAGATCAGCAATCATAAGAACACGTCGTTTGATGACGGAGTTCGTCCAGGAGGGACTACATCTCCGGGCCTCGGTGTCAAGATGGTGTAGGCCGCTGCATTATGTGTTGTTTGAAAAAGATGTACATGGATGTGCTTTCCCTATGACATACAAGGAAAAATTGCCCTC